>CATIWC010000309.1:0-365914 GCA_948472305.1 Vicia faba | reverse complement strand
AGAGCTCAAGATTCAAGGCTTTGTCTATGATATCAAAGATTCTTGGTTCAAAGAACTCCCTCACTTTATTTAGGTTAAATTTTCCTCAAAGTTGGTGGTGGCATTCATCAAGAAAATTCATAGGTTTATGTGTTTATTTCCATGCATTTGCTGACAAGCTTCATTGAGACTTAAGCTCCATCTTTGAGTGTACTTCAAGATATCATCATTTCAAGGCCTATTATGGTTCATCATGCTTTATTTTTCTAAGAAATTTTAAATATTCAAGGTTGATTCAACAAGTTTGACCTAATTGAGCAAATGCTTGATTCAGTAATCACAAGTGCATAACTCTCTTAATTTTCAACATTTTTCTTTGGTTCTTATGGATTCTTATCATCATATACAACAACCTCTATTCACATGAAAAGATCCAATTGTGCAAGAAAAATCATCAAAAGTTTAAAGGGGTTTCAAGTCATTTTGACACTCTCTGAGCTAGGGTTTGTTGACTTCCAAAGGCCATATTTTGCTCATATTTTGAGATTTTTGAGTGACTCCAAAGCCATGATTTTCTTTAAAGAGTCCTTAACAATATCTCTTAAAAATATAAGGCTAATTTTTAATTGATTATCACTAAAAGTTGAGAAAGATTACAAGCCTCCTTGAAGAGCCTTTGAATTTTAGGGTATGACTTCAAATGATCATAACTTGGTCAATTTTTATCTTCTTGAACCCATTATTTTTCCATAACAATATCTTAGATGTCTACTACAACTTTGTTTCAATGAGCAAGATTTAAAGATGCTTGGAAAATGGTTGAAGAATTGAAAAGATTATAGGTCTTTTGTGAATTTCTCCAAATTTGTTTATCATCTTCGAAAGACCACGACTCTTTCAATTTTTATGATTTTTAGTGATCTCAATTCCCAAATTAAATTCAAGAGGCCTACTTCATGTCATCTTCAGATATCAAAATCAAATTTGAGTGGAAGGTCATGGAATTTTGAAGGACATTATAGGTCATTTAAGAGTCCTATACTTAGAAATTTTTCTAAGTATAAAAATATGTGTGTTTTCCACAAATTCAAATGGACATAAGCTTTTTGCTCAGATTTCAAAGGATGTTTTTCTTGGCACATTATAAATATTATGATTTCATATTTCAAATGCTTCAAGAATCATGTGATAAAGCCTCTTGGTCTGTGTGCACCATGAATTCAAAGTTGGTGCTTTGAAAGTGAAAAATCACTTGAAGTCAAAAGCAAGTTTATGAAATATGGCTTCTAATCACCATATCACCACGTGATTGCCATTTAAACATGATTAGTAAAGATGTTTGAATTATTTAGAGGGTCAAAACACATCATTTGGATGAGTTTTGATGCACATGTGATCACTTTTTCCTCATGACACATGTGTGAATGATTTCCACTTGAATTTCATCATTCACCCCTCCTCTTGATTCCATTCACTTCTGTTGAATTTTCTCTATACCTCTCAATTCTACAACTTCAAATTTAGTTTTAAAGCATCTCTCAATCCAATTTCTTTGCTCATTCTTCATCCTTGAACTTCACTGAAGCTAACAGAAGAAGAATCAAGCCTTGAAGTGTTCTAAAGCGTGCTAGCCAAGTCAAGTTTCAGAGCACTGAATTTGAGCTTCAACATGTAGATTCCTCCATCTGTTCTCTCCAAACTTGTTGCTACAATGTAGCTCTCATAACTCTAATACTCACCACATTGTTTGTTTTAATTGGAAGTGAGTTTTGATCATGAGTTTTCAAATCCCTATTCAATTGTTTCCTTCTGGTTTTTTGCAAATCGACTAAGATGTGATTAATATAAGTTTTTCACGAGGGTACCATTGGAATCGTCTTGAAGAGACGAAGTGAATGACACTGGTATGGACTCCTAATTTTACAGTTTGTGAGACCTACAATTCGCGCGTGATTTGAGGTTGAAGATGACCAGTGTGTCATCTCTCAACCAGTGACAAGGTGCCACCTTTTTTTCCAAATCTGTTTTTAAATAATTGATCCAGTGGTTTATTCACTAATGACCATGATATGCACAACGCGTCCGACCCATTGGATTTGATTACTAACGCATTTTGACATTGATCCAATGATCTACATCTTTTTAGCTTTATTTTTATTTTCTGATTTTATATTTTAATTGTTTAAAACTTAAAAAATTTATAAAAATTCATTTCAACTTCTAAAAATGTGAAAAAATTATCAAAAGTACTTTTGATTTTTCTCTTTCTGATTTCTGTTTTTTCACAATTTTATTTTGTGATTTGATATTTTTTTTAATGATTTTTCACTTTATTTAACTTATTTTAATTATTTAAAAATACTTTTCTTGATTTTTAAATTCTAGAAAAATTATAGAAGGATCCAATGACCTCTTGACAAATATTGGTGACTTAATATTATTTTTATTTTTTTGATTTTACTATTTTTCATAAATTTTGGTTTATTTTGCTTATTTCTTTAAATTTTAAAAATAGTTTCTGACTTTAAAAAATTATGAAAATTTTTGTTAACACTTATTTACTCATGTTTGACCTCTGATTTTTTTTAGGATTTTTATTTGGTATTTTAATATATTTTATGTATTTCACCAATTATTTCTCTTTTATTAATCATTTAAATATTGTTTTATTAAATATTATTTTATTATTTTTGTTTGGTTCTTATTTGAGTGTTATTTTGGGACAAGTTCCTCAACCTCATTGGATCTTGGGTGTTGATAGGTTGAAAAACCAAATCCACCAAAATGGATGAATGATGTTGATGATATTTGAAATTTTAATTTCATCTGATACATCCCCTCCCTCGTCATCTTATCCCTTTCTTGTTTTTACTTATGCTACATGTTTTTGGAGAATAATCTACATATCATTTCTTTAACATGTTGTTACATAGATTGCTATTGATCAGCCTCAAAATAGGTGTGACTTCTACATAAGTCCACTTACGATTGCTTAACATAGTGCTAAATTTGTCCTGATTCGAAAAATGATCATTCGTGGTCCAAACCTATATTTGAAAGCCCAAGTATGTTTGATTTGAAATTTTTGATCCAATAACTTTGAAGTTTATTGTTCGGAGGCTTTGATTTTATCAATCTTTTAATGAACTTTATGAACTTTGGTCTAAGTGAATCATTTGAACATCGTTGATCATATGTGATTGCCTTGAGTATTTGAAATGAATGATATACTTGAAAAAAATAAAATGAGACTTGTTGTTGAGAAGCTTTGATTTTATCAATCTTCTAATGAGTTCTCAAATGCAAGCTTCAAGATGGTCATTCAACTAACTTCTAACTTCTAATTCACTAACAATTAACTTTACTTTATGACTTTACTTCATGCCTTTACTTTATGCCTTTGTTTTGTGCCTTTGTTTTTTATGTACAATTTATTTTAGCATTTATATTTCATTCCATTTTTCTTTTGCTCACTTAAGCATTTATCTCTATGCCTTTTTTCTTTGCTCATTTGAACATTTATCTTTATGTCATTTTATCTTTGCGCATTTAAGCTTTTATTTTCTTTTGAAAACACTTAATAATCAACTTGAACAATAAAAAACTTTAAAGTTACTTGGACTATCTGGTTACCATCCTTGGCATTGTGGAGTTTTGGATCTCTCAGACTTAGGATTAGAAGCTTTGATACCTAGGACCTTGTGGCTCTGTTGTTATTTTGTCTGAAGTTCTTGGGGTTTACTCTAAGGCATTGGGTTAATTTTCTTTATGTGAAGGTTATTCTGATTATATGCTTTGTCTATGATTAATAATTCCTCTGTATACAACCATTACTCTGCCCAATTTTCGTGAAGACTTAATTCATCTGAAGCTTGGTATTCCTCAGAGGTTTAGTATTTTTACTTGCTAGGTTTTAATCCAAAGGATGAGAATTCTACATTGACTTATGTCAAGTGTTGGCTTATTGTTGATTAAATCGTTCTTTTCCTTAGCATTTACTTTATGCTTTAGGATAGTCCCTTCATCTCCTCCCATCTTATTTAATTTCAAAAATCTTCTCCCTCCTTTTCAAAACTCTTCTTATTTTCTAACTTGAACCGCTTTCATAATAAACTTGGACTTAGGTCCATGTATTTTCAAAATCTTTTCTTGAATCAAACTTTAATCAATTTAACCATACTTCGAAATTTTTTAAGACTAAAATTCAATTAACCTCATTCAAACCATTTTGGCACTTTGACTTTTTTTTTTTACTTTAAAAGTTTTTTCTCAAAAGATTAGATTCTTGTCGATTCTTGTAGTGATGCGAGCTACTATACTTCTATGATATGTAGTGAAGTGAGATATTTTTCACTTAGGTGTTGAGTGGGGCTTTGTTGATTTTAAAATCCAAGCTATATCCTCCACTTTGAGATGATGCAAATTCTCCTTTCTCATAATTATGGATAGTAAGTATGTCTTTCACTCGGATATGATGATGATGTCTCTTCTCTTAAAATTAGCCAACACACTTGTGTTTTAAAATTTTTGAGGTGAACTACGAGTACCCTGATCCCCTATTATATGAAAGGTGGTACGTAGGCACTAAAGGTTTGCAACCGCGGTAGGTGCAAAATTAAAAATAAAAGACATATTTTCTCATCTCCACCACCTTATTTTGTATACACCTTTTATAGCCAAAATACACAGATTCTCAAAGAGGTTCCTGTGGAGTACCGTAGATGTTTAGAGTGTTAATACTTTCCCTTTGCATAACCAACTCCCGTACCTATATTCTCTCCCCCTCTTTTTGGGTTTATTTGTTCTTTCCCATTTCCTTTGGAAATAATAAAGCGCGGTGGTGATTTTTTATTTTGATCTGTGCGAGTTAAGTCAATCCAATGGCTTAGTCTCAACATTTCTACCGCTACACTACCAAGTAAACTCTTTGAGAAATCCTCACACTAAATCTCTTATTAAATCTTCCCACCCTAACAACTCAACCTAAGTCTCCATTCTATGATAATATTTACTTGATCCCATCAGTAACTTATGTGTTAGTCTGTTTGAAGAGTGATCATAATTCTTACCCTGTTTGTAGGCTTCCACACAAGACTACCAAGGTCAACCTGGAGAGAAGAACCTCCTTATTTTGCACTAAAATTGTCCAAACTAGTCACAACATCACACACCTTACAAGTCTCTGAAATCATAACTAAATCTTCAAATAAACGTTAAATTAAAAATGAATCTCCTTAACAATCAATAATATTAAAAAATGGTAGTTAGATCCATGTAGCATTGGAGAAAGAATGAGGTAGAAAATGAAAGAAATCATTTTCAAGTGTTCATGAAATATTCAAAACTCTTTTAAAAATATGAAAGAACAAGTGGCTTGTGAGTTAACAAATCAATATTGCAAGTGTGTGATTACTAACATTGTGAAAGTTTTTAGAGCAATTGATTTTATAGGGGATGCAGATCTAGCACAAAATGAGGGGAAATGATGTTTAATTCGAGTCACAAGTAATAATATGATTTTAGCAAAGCGGCAAAGTGATTTGAATCAAGATATGAAACATGTTAGAAATCCATTTGTATGATTCAAATCATGATTCAAGTCATGAATCAAGTTATGCATATGTATGATTTGAATCAAACAAAGCAGAGGAAAATCATGGAAATATAATCTTCATGATTTTAGTCATGCGTACCTTGTGATTCAATCAAATGGTGCTATGATACCAATCAAGTACTAGTTATGATTCGAATCATGACAGATTTAAAAAATTCCTTCACTCCTTGTTTCAATTGATTTGAGTCACAAGATGCGTGATTCGAGTCACACGCCTAAAATCTCATCTTTTTCAATTTTGAAGATGTTTTAAGATTTTATCAATGTCCTGACTTGAACCAAACTCAAATATGGTTCTTGATCCAAAAATATTGACAAATTTACTTAAAGCATATTGTTTACAGTATAATCAAATATTTCCATTTATACATGATAAAAATACATATCTAAAACTCAATCCAGGAATGTGCAACTGAAGTGGAGACACAATGGCAAAAACCCAAAAGCTTAAGATACAAGCAAAAAAATCATAATCGTTAATGTAGCAGAGACATGTAACTTTAGTCTCCCCCTTTTTGATGCTTGGAAAACTTGCAATTGGAATTGAGTTGACTTTAAGCAGAAGTAAAGCATAATCAATTCTTTCCTCCATTTTCCCATGACCCCCCTAAATCATTGCAATAACGAACATCATAAAACATATAAATTAAATCTATACTCACATTACAACTTCTACCCCCTTTTATAAGATCAAAAAGAGATAGACACTAATGAGTCTAAACACAAAAAACTAATAATACAAAAAATATTCTAGAGAAACAAATGAACTATACTTATCTAAGAAAAATATACAACATCAAAGATCAAATACAAAAAATGAAGATAGACATGCTAAATGCAACAAAAAAACACATATAGACATGAAACTACTAAATATCATTGTTTGAGTAAAAATACACTAATGCACTCATACCAAGATTTATGAGCTTGTTTGACATATAGGGCTCTTTTCAGTTTAAAAATATAATTTTAATTTTTTGTGATCCTTAAAACCATGAGGAGGTTGAGAGACATAGACTTCTTCATTTATATAGCTGTTAGGAAAAGATGATTTAACATCCATTTGACAATCATTAAAATTCAAGTAGTAGGTGAATGCCAAAAGGAATCTAATTGCTTTAAGATGAGATACAAGAGTATAAGTATATACCATTTTTACACTAGCCTAACTTTATTTATATTAATTATCCTATTTTCATCCAATTTGTTCCTAAATACCCATCTAGTACCTATGACGGTTTTTTCAAATGGACGTGGAACAAGGTCCCAAATGTCAATTTGTTTAAATTGAATGATCTCTTCTTGCATAGAAAGAAGCCATCCCTCATCAATTAAAGCATTATATATTATTTTTGGTTCAATTTGAGAGATGAAAGCATAATACTTACAAAAATCATTAACCTGAGATCTTGTACTTACACCTTTCATGATATCTTCTAGTATTTAATCCAATAAATGATCCTTCATAGTAACCCAGTTTGGAGGTAGTTAAGGCGAGGTCTCTTGTTTATCTTCCTCTTGTGAGCTTTCCTTTTTTATTCAATAATGTCCTCTTTGGTTATTGTTGGAAGAGGATCCTTTTAGGAATGTTGTTGTCGATCAAGTTTTCTGTTATCACAATTGAAACATCTGAATAAATACCTTTCCCTGTTTGGGATGAGGGTTCATTAAAAGCCACTTGAAATAAGTCTTAACAGATGACACTCTATGATTGTAAACTCTATATACCTTACTCGAAGATGATTATCCTAGAAATACCCCTTCATATGAACTAGCATTATATTTACAAAGATTTTTCTTTATTTTATTTAAAATAAAATATTTGCTACCGAAAATGTGAAAATAGGAAATATTAGGTTTCTTGCCTTTGAGTAACTTGTAGGGTGTCTTCTCTAGGATTGGTTGAATGATTGATGACTCCAAAATTCACTAATTATTTGACTTGATTTGCATACAATTTCTAGCTATTTTATTTCCATTTCTATCTTTATGTTGGTATTTTCCCTTTGTCTCAGAAATTTGACTAATCGGGAGCCACAAGCGAAGAAACGAGGAAAAACAGACAAGAAACAAAGAAAGAGAGCAAGTATTTAAGCATGGCCACCTCCATGGCAACCATCCTAGGGTAGCCATGAGTGGTCCAAACATGTTCCAATGGTTGACCAAGTCATGCCCACTTAGTGAGCATGGAGGTTTCCATGAAGGGAATGGCAGTCGCCATCCTTTGTATGAATAGACGGTTACAAATGGGCTTACTTAGCCACCAAGAGTCCACCCACGCCTCGTATTTTATCTCCACGAATAGAAACAGTTCTAGGCGACTTTTAGGGCTTTTAGAAGCCTATAAATACCCCCTAGCTACACAATTTTGATCATTCTTTCTTTTATGCACACTTACGCCACACTCTGTCCAACCTTAGCCAGATCCCTTCACACCGAAGCGTTTCTTGTTGTATGATAAGTCTGTATTGACGATCCTCACATCTCAGCATTAAGAATTTATCCGAACATGGTAATTGAAAATAAAGCGATAAAGGTTTTAAGTGCGAAAGTAAACATGAAAATAAACGGTGTGATAGAAGTAAATGCGATAAATAAAGTGATAAATAATGTGGGGCAAATAAAGTAAATGCGGAAATAAATTAAGAAACATGCTCCAATCAGAACGAAAACATCAACGAAACATGACAAATAATTTACCAACACAACAACTCAATATTCAACGTGAAATGCAACGTGTTACTATGAACATGCATGTGGTACCAGTGGAGCAGAACTTCCAACTTAAAAATGGAGAAGAACTCCCAACTTAGAAACGAAGAAGAACTCCCAACTTAGAAATTGCCATTTAATAGAGACATCAACAAGGCATAAGCCTTCAACTTCAACTCTTTGGCAATCCAGGCTAACTTGTTATGTTATGCATGCAACAACAACAACTACAACATCAAACATTCAACAACAACACAACAACAACAATTCAACTACAACTTAACAATAATTCAACAACAACTTTATAATAATTCAACACTGGCCATGGGCCTACAACTTAATAATTCAACTTAATTCAATATTGGACATAAGCCTACAACTTAATAATTCAAATTAACTCAACATTGGCCATAAGCCTACAACTTAATAATTCAACTTAATGCAACATTGGCTATAAGCCTACAACTTCATAATTTCCAATTATAGATGCAATAAAACATAACTCATCACCCGCAACTTCAATAATTAATAACAACAAAACAACAACTTACACATGCCAATAATATTATTAACACGATCCTACTAAAATACTTCTACTAAATTATTCTGCTGATAAGTCTTATTAATAGTTTTCGGCTAAATTAGTGAAACTATTATTTTCCTACCACTTAAGTCATCTCCACTACTAATACAATTTGGGTACTAATACTACTACTATTTACTACTAGTTCTGCAACTAAAACTATACCAATTATTAATTCTGCAATTTACTAATTATCCTTGCTAAATATCTACTGCTATTACTTTCATATATCACTTCTACCAACAATTTCCATTACACTTCTGCTAATTATTAATTTCTACTAACAACTTTATTACTCATTAATATTACCTACTATACTTATGCAAATTTGCAAATTGTTCACTTCAGTTACTAATAAATAATCTCTACTGTTATTCATCATTTTCTAACCCTGCTACACCTTTTTCTGTAACGAACTACTAAGTAACAGAAACGTAATACAGTCCCAGAATAATTAAAAGAAATACTGGTTAAGGGACTTATGCCCCTCGGCATGCAAACCGCTCCCCTCGGCATAAAATATGGTGCCGATCGGCTCCCTTCATCAACACACATGTGCCGCTCGACACATGACCATAATTCCAGTTGCAGTTCTGCAACTACGTTCAAACTTTCCTGCGATCAGTAATTCCTTTCCTTCCCATGATCCCAGACCAACACAACAACTATACTCACATGAATATATGCAAATTTCTAACACTTGATTCATCAATTGAATCACTGCAACATTAACACAATTATCACAGATGCCAAACAACAATTTATCCATACAACAATTACACACAACAACAATTTCACACAACCCAATTCCCACGTAGCATGCATCATAAACCCAATTATAGAGTCAGAACCCCACCCTTGCCTTGGATTGAAGGTTACTCTACAATTTTCTGATCGAATTCCACTTTGCCTCTTTTTTTCTTTTCTGCAACTTCCACGTTCTCTTTCTCTCTTCCAACCCTTATTCCTCTTCTTGACAAAAACTTATTTTTCTATTATTATAACTAAACTCAATAATAATAGATTTATTTCTATTGGGCCTAATTTCTCACACCCCTTTAATACTTCTTCTATCACTAAAACAAGTCCAACAACTAATACAATTAAATTCCAACATTATTATTATTATTATTATTATTATTATTATTATTATTATTATTATTATTATTATTATTATTATTAATTAACCAATTAATTAATTATTAATAATCTTAACAACTTATACCAACAATTCTCAACATATCACAACTTCAACAAATAATCCAAAAATAATTTAATTAAATAATTAATTAAATTATCGGGCGTTACAACTCTCTTCCACTTAGAATATTTTCGTCCTCGAAAATCTACTCGGTACTACCACTCTTAACGCGAATTTTGCATCTCATTCTCTGATCCCTAAGTCGCGTCTGGCAACACTTTGACCACTACTTCTCGACACAGCAATAACTCAACACGATTTAAATCAAATACACACATGCTAATCATTCAACACCTCCGCAACATAATCCTTAACAACTTACCAACCACTTTAACAATATCTTGACATATCCACATTTTAAAGTAGTAACACACATATACTTAGATATACAACATCACATTATCATCTTAACAACATCTTCAACACCAAAAAAACATACACAATTTCATTCCCATATATATATATATATATATATGTCAATTATCAACAACTCTATTCATATTGTTGTATCACCCTTATAGTGACATCAACATAGCCAACATAATCAAGTTCGTCATATTATGGAGTATTATTCATCATTTACGGTAACCAACAACAACATCACAGAAACGGGAGCAAAATCGTAATAACATCAACTTAACAGTATAACTCAACAAATATACACACAACTCACCATCGACCAACAACCACAATAATATCCTTATAAATCAGTAAATATTTACGAGAAAACACAGTACCCTGGCACATCATCCCTATATCAACAATCCACCATATCAAACATGCAAATCAAGACATATCATTCCCATAGGCTTCTGATATTTAGTCCTTCACTTCTAACGAGTCATACACGTAAAGCAATTGCGCCACATCACGCTTCAGCTGCGCAACTCTAATCATCTACCTTATGTCACCGTCCTTATTAAAATTTTCGTCAACTATACGATTTACAAGTTTCAATCTAATTTCAGACTTCTTTAACATCCATCATAAAATTGTTGTTCACTTTTTATACTCAATCTTTCACTTTGCGACGTTAGCTCGCATATAAACGCGCTACTTTGAATTGTTCAACATGCCTTAACTCTTTCTTAGACACTCCTCTATTAATTCACACAAACTGGTGAGCGACTATCCTCACGATATAACATCAATCACTTTACACACTGTTAAGATAGCAAGATAAATTTATACCATCCAACACGATCTCGTCTAACAAGAGATTAAGGGTGATCAGTTCCTCGATTTGTCAATAGATAGCCGACAACCATAATGGAGTATAAACCATAGTTACCAAACTATAATAGTGTTCCTTTAGAACTTGTAATCAAGTCACCTAAAGCACCATAATCCAATAATTTCCAATTCTTTAACCATCATTGCCTACATCTATAAAGTCTTTCGACCTAAAACATCAGCCACGACATTAGCTTTACCTGGATGATAATTCAAACTGAAATCATAGTTCTTCAACAACTCCAACCATCTTCGTTGTCTCATATTCAATTCCTTCTGATCAAATAAATACTTTAAACTCTCACGGTCGCTAAATACTTCAAATCTAGAACCAAAAAGACAATGTCTCCAAATCTTCAACATAAACTCCACCGCTGCTAATTCTAAGCCACGCGTAGGATAATTCCTCTCATGAACTATGAGTTGTCTAGAAGCACAAGCAACAACTTTCCCATTCAGCATTAGCACACCACTAAATCCCATCTTAGGCGCATTCATAATACACAACAAATGACTCACTCGGATTAGGCAAAACCTACCAGAGAAGTCGCCAATCATCTCTTTAGTTCTACAAAACTTTCTTCACATGCAACATCCCATACTTGAAATGATGAACGATTATCCTTTTTAATGCCAAACATCTCATTTCTCAACTTATTCGCTAACAACATATTATGCTTGACCTCGTCTCGAACAACTGCGATAATAATCATTTATGCCCAAAAAGCCTCTAGTTCCGTAAACGACTTCAGAGTTCCTCCATATGGGAATACATCAACCATATTTGAAAACACTTTCATAGGATATAATATATTTTTATCTTCTCATAGGTTCAAATGAAACGCCAATCTGATACTCGGAACACAAGATATGATTTCCAAAGTTATCCAAAAATGTGAACACCGACGTCATGCAGTGACATACTATTACTCACCTTACGATAACATCAGAACATAATTTCTTTGTACCAGTACAAATATTAATAACTCTTGAAATCGTACTCCTCTCCTTGCATTTCCGACCCCGACTGATGATTCAAAATATTCCAACAACTTCAACAACTTTTACAATCACTCACAAGGATCCTACGACAAGGTCTACAACAACATGTCACTCTATCACCGTTCAAATATCGACATCTTACGCAAGGGATACTCAAAATGATAACTTAACAGTCCACCAGTAGCATCGAAACATCGCAACTTTCTAAATTCTATCTTCTAAAAATTATCCTTGTTACTTAACAATCACCTTCAGAAATATCATGGATTTACACTCTACTCGTATATCAACAACCATTACATTACTTCTCATCCTTCGAGAAGTAAACATCAACAAGGTCTGATCATCCTCCCTCAAGATGCTCCAACTTGATTAACAAACAAAATATTGAATCCATGTCATCTTCGAATTAAGGGAAATAACAAAACTTCAATAATACTTGCACTGTCGCCATACCGAACCAACATATTACAACTGAAACATATCCGAGAAGCAAAGCTTCTCCCCCACTTATCTTTAACCAACTCTTGTAAATAAGCGATTAGAAAAGCAAGCAAGCACCGACAATGTTTTACACACTTGTCGCGTACTAAGAAACAAACAACATTAGACAACTTGGCCGACAGGCCGACTTGCTCTGATACCAACTTTGTAACACCCCAATTCTACCCGACAATTATATAAAATCAGAGTTACAAAAATTCGAAAGTTGAATCAAGATGCTACAAATTCAACTTTATTACAATGACATTCATTACAGATAGATAACACATTAATCTGGAATGAACCAACATCAACATGATTTAATCTTTTTAAAAAAATCAACAACTTTCATAACTTCGCAGCGGAATCAAATATTCAACTTAAAAGAATATAACATATTTATCCAACTGAAACAACTTCAAATAACAGTTATTTAATGAACAACAACTTAAAGTTCAATCAACTGAATTAATAAAAATAAAATAGCAAACGTTCACCCCCCGAGTGTTACGTATCAGAGCAATGACACTGACTCGAACTACTGAAGGTAAACCACCTTCACTCTGGATTACCTGCACGTTACCAACATTGGGGTAACATTCAAACGAAAGGGGTGAGATATCGAACAATATAATCAAATGTATGATAATATTACATTAGAATTAGTCTATGCCAAATTACTATTTCACAACTTTAAACAACGTCAATCAGAACGAAAACATCAACTAAACATGACAAATAATTTACCAACACAACAACTCAATATGCAACGTGAAATGCAACTTGTTACTATGAACTTGCATGTGGTACTAGTGGAGCAGAACTTCCAACTTAAAAATGGAGCAGAACTCCCAACTTAGAAACGGAGCAGAACTCCCAACTTAGAAATTGCCAATTAATAGAGGCATTAACAAGGCATAAGCCTTCAACTTCAACTCTTTTCCAATACAGACTAACTTGTTATGTTATGTGTGATACAGTGGGAGAACTGACTTGAGGTTTTGCTTTTGTGTTCGTAAATGTTTCGGTTTAGCAAGAGTCGCCACCGATTTTTTATTTTATCCAAAGGAAAGGTCAAAAAGCACAGGAAAGACCTTTGAGATGTTTTCTTGGGTTCAGGGGGTAGATTATGAAAAGGGAAGGTGCTAGCACCCTTTTCATCCATGGTTTTCCATGGGCTCTTAGTTACTTGTTTAGATCACTTTCTTTTGCTTTTCAATTGTTTGAAATGGTGCTTTTGTGTGTGGTTTTGAAAATATTTTGAAAAAGGAGGCCTTTGTCTAGGCAACCTTTGTAATGATTCTTATTTGAATGTATACAAAGGTGTTTATCTTTTGAAAAATGTTTCAAGGTTTGAAAGTTTGTTTTGGGAAATGTTTTGAAATTGTGTGATAGTTTGAAAATAGCAAGGATGTTTGCGAGTTTGATCAAGTAACTAGGAGTTGTCTACCCTAACTACTCAAAAGTCTTTCCTACACATTTTTAACCTTTTTGACATTGTTGTTTTACCATTGTATTTGGTAAACAACCTTGTGTTTGGATGTTAAACGAGATGGGCGTGGGTCATCATATGACCATGATAGCAATTGTGCTAAGTATCTTAGCAAGTTTGAGGGACTAGATCATTTTTGTATAGGCAACCGAGATAGCGTCATCGAGGGACTATGATCTTTTTGTTTTGTTTTTGTTATGCCAAGATACTCAACATGCATACCATGACCATGTTTTTTAAGGCAACAAGTGGGTGAAACCCTAAGGATGCTTGTGTGCATTGTGTTATCATTTTTCATGCATTTTTGTCTTGTGTTTAATCATGCTATTTGTTTGATTTTTGTTCTTGCATACAAACCCTAGTTTTACTATCATGGCATTTGAAAGCGATAAAATGCGTAAAAGTAAATCTACGACTATTACAACATTATTATGGGGAGGGGGATACAAGTTTGAATAGGGGATATTACTCAAAAATAAAACCCTAATTCAACTATTACAACCAAATTGAATTCATTGTACAAATAATAAATTGACAAATATTTAAAAGTGAAATTAAATATAAATATGCAAAAATGTTTTAGTATTTTATTTTATGTATGTAAAATAAATTATTTAATGTCCTAAAAATAGGGAAAATAAAAAGATTATTTTTGGAAAGGGTGAAAACCCTAATTTTTGTTTTAAGAAAATATATATTCTAAATATTTAATTATTCATTTTTTATGTACAAGAAAATAAAATAAAATATATACAGAAATGTTAAAAAAATAAAATATGTATGACAATATTATTTTTAAGTTTATAATATAATAAAATAAAAATATGTAAGTATTTTAATTTTATTTACAAATTTATTTAAGAAAATAAAAGTATTTAACCTAATAAACTATTTTTTGTCATAAAAAATAATAAAAATAATAAAGTAAAAATGTGAAAATTTAAGAAAATATTTTTGGTGATTTTTAATATTTAGAACAAATAAATAAAAGTTAGAAATGTAAAAGAAATAAAAAAAAACAAAAATAAAGAAATGGGCCAAGGGGGTGCAAAAAGTAGGATGGGGGGTGTCAAAAGTAGGACAAAGCCAGGCCCAACCCAAGTCACGCTTCATCCCTGTCCTCTGGCCAGAAACACGCGCGCGCCATGTTCAAATTGGTAACTCCTGCATACATGCTCAAAAACAAAATCTTGCAACCTGAAAGTTATAACTCATGATCACACGATTCTAACCATATAAAAACTTGATCTAACTCTCAAAGACCAGAGAGAATTTTATTGGCCCTAAATCTTGACCTAGTTTTTTCAGAAAGTTCAACTATCAAATACTCCTAGCTCAGTTAACATAAATGAATTCTATGCATATGTACAACTCAAGGGCAATGAGGACTACATTTTTGCTTCACAAACCTAAGCCTAATGATTCCTAAATAAGGAGATAGAAGTTTGAAATTTACCTGTTTCAGTCAAGCTCGAGTATGGCAATGTAGGGATTTTTGATGAGGCCTGAAGATCGTGTTAGCTTGCCTGAAGTTCACTCAACCTTTCCTAATGCTTGCCTTGCCTTGAAATGGCCTGAATATGCTTGTAGAACTCAACCTGCAAAGCTTCAAAGTAAAAATGGTGAAGTGTGAAAATGGAGTTACGGTGACTTTTGAATGGTCTGGACAACTTAGGTGGATTGTTTAGAAGGTGTTTGAAGTGGTTTGGGACAAAACGCACGAGTAGATTTGGTTTTGACTTGTGATTTGCAGAACTTGCCCTGTTTTGGGCAGAAATGAAGTTTTGGTTTATTTGTGTGTTTGAGAACTTGCTAGCTCGTGTTTCTAACCTTAGACAATGTGTAAAACTTGTTTGAAATGAATACAACACTTGCTCTTATCAGATTACAAAGTTGTGGACCTTTTGCATAATGACTTGTTATTGAAGTAAAATGTGAGAAGTGACCATGCCAAGGTTGTACATGCCTGTGTTCTAGCTGCACATAGTTGGTACATCTTTCTTGATATTAGTGAACTTTGTTTGCATAAATAAATCAGGTCCATGGCTCAAGACAAACAAAATTACCAAAAGCATGCTTTATGTAAATGGCATTGTTAACTTTTTGCCAAAAATGGATTAATCCTTTGTGTAATGCTTCATAGATCAGAACAAAGCCTTAATCCAATGTGTTTGAATTCAATTTATGAGTGTATAAAGGTTTAGAACCTGTAAACCAAATACAAGCAAGGTTTGGACATATTTTGCAACTTGTAGCATGATGTAAAATGCCTTGGCCAAAAGTGATAATTTGCCATTTTCAAACTTTCGATTTCCCTAACCACAAATGATCTTGGAGAGTTCCTTGACATTTTGTAAAGCTTTTAACATGCTATACAATCCATCTTTGAAATGAATTTTGAGATTCCACTTGGAACTAGGTGAAAATTTGCCATGAAGATAGGTCAAAATCCTGCCTAAACTAGGGCAAAATTTCACTAAGTTAGAATGTTTTTGGACCCCTATTCACAAAATCATAACTTGATATACAAGCATCTTTTGGGAAAACTTTGTGAATCAAAGTTGTATATTTTGTGGAGGACTACAACTTTCATGTTGGAAGTTTTCTTTTAATCCAATTGAATCATGGTGAAAAAGTTGGAAACAAAAATAATTTTTCATAACTTAGAAAATTTCTAAGTTATGAAAATTTTCCATTTTAAACCCTAATTTTCAAAATTAGGTTTCTTGATGAACAAGTTCCATGTTTTGACACATCTTGATGAAAAATGACCCTTGGCACTTGATTTTGACCAAAAAGTCAAAGTTTGACTTTTCAGTGTATAATTGATTTTTGATCAGTTGACTGGAAAACTCACTTGTCAATCCAATGCTTTTTGAGATCTTTTGAACCTTATGATTAGGTCAAGATGATGCCATTGAGTCCTTTAATCCATGCTTGAACCCAATTTTCCATTGGCTAGATCAAAAATCAGAAATTTCCCTTCTACAATCAAAACCCTAAAACTGACCATTTTGCCCTTTTGATGATCTGATCAAATTTCTTGAGGAGTTGTGGTCCAAACTTGATCAAATGGTTCATATGAGTCTATAATGTTGATGTGGATAAAAAATTATGAGGTTTGACTGTAAATTGGCCACAATTGACTTTTCCCCAATACAACTGACTTTAGGGCAACTGTCCAATTGACTGGGCAAGAATTTGATTCAAAGCTTGAAACTTGGTATGGACAATCTTATAGGTCCAACATGAAGTATGAAAGTCAAATTAAGAATTGGAAGTCCAAAAATCCTTGTGCAAACTCAAACCCTAATTTCAGGTCAACAGTGCAAGGAGATGTCTTGAGCTGAGCAAACCCTAATCCTGCCTGGAGTCCAAAGAGTCTTGTGCGGGGAAATCTTGATAAAATGAGAGGGCAAATTTTGGGGTACAACAGCTGCCCCTGTTCAATCTTCGTGAACCTGAAGAGTTACATTGGCGAGTTTGCCATTCGTGACTCGAAGGTAAAAGATGATTGGACACTAGAGTGCCCGTAAATTTGCACTTGTCAAAGTATAGTTGAGGGAATGGGCTTAAAGATGCCATTTGGAGAGGTGACATAATCTTGTCGGAGATGTGCTTAAAGATGCCATCCAAGAATGTCTGCTGAATTATATGTTGTAAGTTAAAAGAATGAGTATCAGAATGGTATCCGCATCTGGTACGTATCTAAACTGTATCTGGAGACTGAGTCTATATGAGCAATGGAATGGCGTCCGTGTCTGGAGCGTATCCGAGCTGTAACTGTATTAGAATCTGAATGAATAACATAATGACTTCCGCGTCTGGAGTGTATCTGTATTGTATCTGAATCTGAAATCTGAATAAGCGACAGAAGGGCTTCCGTGTCTGGAGCATCTCTGAGCTAGGGAGAAAGTTTGAATGAGTGACAGAATGGCTATCGTGGCGTCTGCATTGGGGAGAATCAAACTTCTGGTGTAAGGGCCAGAATGGCATTCGTGTTTGGAGCGTATCTAAAATAGAATATGAATGAGTAACAAAATAACTTCCGTGTCTGGAGTGTATCCGTATTGTATCTGAAATCTTTGAATATTTGTCAAAGATAGCTTTTAATCTTATCCTGAAAAGGGTAAAATGTTAGCTGAAACACAAAGTTATGTTGCATGACATGTATGATGCAATAAAATGTGTTTTATCAATGTTTATGATATATGAATGCAATGTATGTGCATGTAAGATGATTGGCTGTCTTGCTGAGGAAAATAAATCCTTGATGGCTGGAGATAAAAAATCCTTGACTGCTGTCAGGGAAAATAAATCCTTGACCGTTGCAGGAGATTAAAAATCTTTGATTGCTGAAGATAAGAAATCCTTGCTGACTGCTTGGGGATAGAGAATCCTTGACAACTCGCGGGGATTATCAAAAAACTTTGACAACTTCTGTAGGGATGTGAGAATCCTTCATGACTTTCCTGGGGATTACACGATGAGAATCCTTACTCGGCTTGGGAATAAGGAAAATTCTGGAGATCTCTACCGGGGATCAAACAAAGGAAAACCTTGATCTGCTGGAAAATAAGGAAGGCTCTGATGACTTTTGCGGGGAACTGAGAATGATAATCTTCATTCTACTAGGGGAATTCGAATCTTTGGAGACTTCATGTTAAGGAGTCAAGAATGAGAATCTTTGATCTGCAGGGGATTAAAAATTCTGACAAATTCATGCTGGGGAGTAATGAAGGCTCTAGCAACTTCACTGGGGAATCGAGAATGAGAATATTCACTCTGTTAGGGAATGAAAAACTCAGTAGGGAGTAGCTATACTGCTTGGAGAGTAAGCTATCCTGCTGGAGGGTAAGTTCAAGACTCTGGGGGAAAAGCTTATTCCTGTTTGGAAAAAAGTTCAGGAGTTTGAGTTGTATGCCACTTTAAGAATGAGAATCTTCATTCTGTTGGAGATATCAGGAGCTTGGGTTGTATGCCAATCTACTGGAGAGTCAAGAATGAGAATCTTCATTCTGTTGGGACTTAAGGAGCTTGGGTTGTATGCCAATCTACTGGGGATTTAAGAATGAGAATCTTCATTCTATTGGGGATAAAGCAAAAGTTAACTGTTATCTGGTTGATTCTCAGATTTTAAGACAACCTGCTGAGGAATCTGGGGAAAACTGGATGGTTTCCGTTGGCGATTGATAGTCTTGACTTGACTGGGGAAGAAGGTTTCATCTTCGCTGAGGGTCTGTAGTTCAAAGTTTTGGCTCCGCTGAGGATTGGGAGTTTGAAGTTTCAACTCTTATGGGGATTTTGAAATTTAACTCCGCTGGGGATATGTATTTCAAGGTTTTAGCTCCGCTGGGGATCTTGGTGATGTATTGCAGGGGATTTCTCTTGGAATAGCCTAAAGACATTTTCCTATCCTTTCAACCTATCAGTAATCGTTCTTTCCCACATTTCGTTTATTTGTAAACATGTGATTATATTCAAATGCATATGCTCATTAAATAAATCATTGGACGTTTTCAAATAAAACACAGGTGTAAAAAAGAAGAAAAGGCAAATAGTTTTCTGCACTTTAAAGTATCTTTGTATTAACTTTGTGTAAGTATTTTGTACAAAGGAGACAAACATCCTAGTAAGAGAACGTTGTCATAAAAAATGAGAAAAAATTTATACAAAGAAAGATGGCTATGTCTGAAAAATTCCATAGGGTTCCCATTCTGCTATAGCCTTTGTAACTCTGAATATCTTGTCCATTCATTGCTTCGTCCGAAGATGATTGAGTTGATCAGAATCCCGAAGCTTGTCTCGTGAAGAGATTGTCCTTAAAGTGATCCGACGAGACATAGTCATACGCTTTAATTCCCTAACTTTTACCTGGACCGCCCTTTTGGGTTTTCGATCCACCGGGAAACCCTTTTTTGCCCAAGTCGCCCTTTCGGGTTTTCAACTTGCCGGGTGTACAATTTTTTTTATTTATCCCTAATTTTTGCCTGAACCGCCCTTTCGGGTTTTCGATTCACCGGGATGCCCTTTTTTTCCCAAGTCGCCCTTTCGGGTTTTCAACTTGTCGGGTCATTTATGCGTAGTATCTTTTGACTATGTCTGCGTTCGCAGGGTGCAGCAAGCCATCACCATCCATGGTGGTTAGAATCATTGCCCCACCAGAAAAGATGTTCTTGATTACAAATGTTCCTTTGTAGGTAGGAGTCCATTTGCCCCTGGGATCACTTTGCGGCAAGATGATCCGCTTGATTACAAGATCACCGACTTAATATACCTGGCGCCGGACTTTCTTGTTGAAAGCCTTGATCATCCGTTTTTGATACGTCTGACCATGGAAAACAGCAGTAAGTCTCTTTTCGTCAATCAAGTTAAGTTGATCAAGCCGGGTCTGAATCCAATCGTCTTCACTCAAACCAGCATCCTTCATGATTCTCAAGGAGGGAATCTGAACCTCAATAGGCAAAACAGCTTCCATGCCATATACCAAAGAATAGGGTGTTGCCGCTGTTGATGTACGCACCGTGGTACGGTACCCGTGTAGAGCAAACAGTAGCATCTCATGCCAGTCCTTGTAGGTGACTGTCATCTTTTAAATGATCTTCTTGATATTTTTGTTCACAGCTTCGACAGCACCGTTCATCTTTGGCCGATAGGGAGATGAATTGTGATGTTGAATCTGGAACTGCTCGCACAAGGCAGTGATCATAGTGTTGTTCAGGTTTGTACCATTGTCAGTGATGATCCTGTCGGGGATACCGTACCGACAAATGAGGTTCTGCTTGATGAAGCAGGCAACCACATTCTTTGTAATGGAGGCAAAGGAAGCTGCTTCGACCCACTTGGTGAAATAATCAATGGCCACCAGGATGAAACGATGGCCATTGGATGCTGTAGGCTTGATCTCTCCAATCATGTCGATTCCCCACATTGCGAATGGCCAAGGAGCTGTTAAGATATTGAGAGGAACTGGGGGTATATGTATCTTGTCCGCATATTTTTGACATTTGTGACAAGTCCTGGAATATTGATGACAGTCAGCTTCCATGGTAGACCAGTAATAGCCTGCCCGGAGAACCTTCTTAGCCATCGTATGTCCGCTTGAGTGAGTACCAAAGGTACCATTGTGCAGTTCAGCCATGATCTGCTCAGCTTCAACCTTTTCCATACAATGGAGAAGAATGCAATCATGACTGCGCTTGTACAGGATACCATTGCTTAGGAAGAACTTAGCCGAGAACCTCCTTAAGAACTTTTTGTCATTGACTGAAGCTCCTTCAGGGTATTCTCACTTCTCGAGATACCTTTTGACTTCATGGAACCAAGGTCGATCCACTACTTCTTCGGTATTAATCTCGTGACAATGTGCAGGTTCGTCCATCCGTTCAATTGTGATTTGGGGAGCCTCATTATCCCAGTTAAGTTTAAACATGGATGACATTGTAGCTAGAGCATCTGCTAGCTGATTTTATTCTCGCGGGAAGTGCTCGAAGGTAATCTGCTCGAAATGTGGTAACAATGTCAGGACATGTTCTTTGTAAGGGATGAGGTTGGGATGCTTAGTGTCCCACTCTCCTTTGATCTGACTGATGACCAAAGCTGAGTCTCCAAACACAACTAAAGATTTGATTCCCAGGTCTATTGCAGCTTCGAGACCAAAGATACAAGCTTCATACTCGGCCATGTTGTTGGTGCAGTTGAAGTAAAGTCTAGCAGTGAAAGGTGTATGGAAACCTTGTGGGGAAATGAGTACCGCGCCGATACCGTTGCCAAGTGCATTGGATGCACCATCAAAGTACAACGTCCATCGGGATCCTTGTTCAGGTCCGTCATATGGTCCGTTATCTTCAATGTTGTCCAAGGTCATAATGTCTTCGTCGGGGAAGTCGAACTTCATGGATTGGTAATCTTCAACAGCCTGGTGAGCCAGATGGTCAGCTAGTACACTCCCCTTTATATCTTTTTGGGTCGTGTACTGGATATCGTATTTGGTCAGGATCATCTGCCATCTAGCTATTCTTCCAGATAGAGCAGGCTTTTCAAAGATGTACTTGATCAGATCCATCTTAGATATCAGCAAAGTGGTATGTGTCAACATATACTGCCTTAGCCAGCGATCAGCCCATACCAAAGCACAACAAGTTTTCTCGAGAAGTGAGTATCGGGTCTCACAGTCGGTAAACTTTTTGCTAAGGTAATAAATGGCATGCTCTTTTCGGACAGAATTGTCATGTTGGCCCAGTACGCACCCTATTGAGTTATCTAAAATAGTCAGATACATGATTAGCGGTCTTCCTTCAACGGGAGGCATCAAGATAGGAGGTTCTAGCAAATACTCCTTGATTTTATCGAAAGCAACTTGACAGTCATCATTCCATTTAACCACCTGATATTTCTTCAACATCTTGAAGATTGGCTCACAAGTAGATGTTTGGTGAGAAATGAACCTTGCAATGTAGTTTAGGCATCCCAAGAAACCTCTAACCTCCTTCTCAGTGCGAGGGGCAGGCATTTCTTGCATAGCTTTGACTTTGACAGGATCAACCTCGATGCCTTTGTTGCTGACTATGAAACCCAAGAGTTTACCGGACCTGACTCCGAAAGTGCACTTGTTAGGGTTCAGTCTGAGCTTGTACTCCTTCAACCTGACAAACAGCTTTTGAAAATGGTCGAGATGTTCTTCTTCTGTCTATGAACGGGCTATCATGTCGTCTACGTAGACTTCAATCTCATGATGTATCATGTCATGAAACAAAGCTACCATGGCGTGCTGATAGGTTGCCCTGACATTCTTCTGTCTGAATGACATCACTTTGTAGCAGAAGGTACCCCACTGTGTCACAAAAGTAGTTTTCTCCATGTCTTCAGGGGCCATTTTAATCTGGTTGTAACCCGAAAATCCATCCATGAAAGAAAATACCTTGTGCTGAGCTGTATTGTCAACCAAGATGTTAATGTGCGAAAGTGGAAAGTCATCTTTAGGGCTAGCCCTGTTTAAGTCTCTATAATCTACGCACATTCTCACTTTGCCGCCCTTCTTAGGCACGAGCACAATGTTAGCGACCCATTGTGGATAGGAAGTAACAACAAGAAACCCAGCATTGAACTGCTTCATAACTTCTGCTTTGATCTTTTCAGACATGTCAGGCCTCATTCGGCGGACCTTTTGTTTAATTGGTGGACAGTCTTCTCTAGTAGGGAGATGGTGAACCACAATATCTGTGTCGAGTCCCGACATGTCTTCGTAGGACTAGGCGAAGATCTCAACATATTCATTCAATAGCTGAATTAAGCGCTTCTTGACACTTGGCTCTAGGTTGGCACCCACTCTAACTTCTTTTCTGTCCTCAACAGTACCCATGTTGATTGTCTCTAACAGCTCCTCATGGGGCAGAATAGCCCTTTCTTCCTGTTGTAGCAGCCTAGCCAATTCTCCCGGCACTTCACAGTCTTCATCACCTTTGTATTCGGCATGGTAGACCAGATCTTCAGAGTCACTGAAGGCCATAGCAGAATTGTTACCCATGGAATCCAGAATGGAAGGGTACCGGCATTTGTGAGTGTGGGTGTGTGTAAGGGATAGCCACCTTTAAACAAATAAAATGTAAAAAAGAAAGAAAATGAACACAAAAGTTTATATGTGAAAACATCCATGATTCATTAAAATGGCATATGAAGA
This sequence comes from Vicia faba, assembly GCA_948472305.1. Classification (NCBI taxonomy): domain Eukaryota; kingdom Viridiplantae; phylum Streptophyta; class Magnoliopsida; order Fabales; family Fabaceae; genus Vicia; species Vicia faba. The sequence goes on along the minus strand of CATIWC010000309.1, from coordinate 341,936 downwards.
TGAAAAATTAAACCCTTGCAAATGGACCTATATGTCTCGGGTAAGGCACAAGGCTAAAAGTGTACGAATTGTTTGAGAATTATTACAAACCAACAGAAATGTTTGAAAGATAAATTACTGATTTATGAAAGTAATGGGAATAAAGTCTTTTGTCTCCCAGTTGCATAGTCCTCCGTCAACAGTAGGGAAAATCCAGTCTTCCAGGTTGCTCTCCTCTTCACCATCCTCCAAAGCACTGACTCCATGATGGGTGATCTTCACTGGTGGTCCTCCAGCCCGGGTGCGTCAAACATCCTTTTGAGCAGAAGTAGCAAAACCCAAGCCGAATTTATCTGATTTGAAAGGAAAGTCTGGTAGCTGACCCCAGATTGTACTTCCTCCTTCTTTAATCACATCCTTTGCATCTTTGAGGGATGACATCCGAGGCACAAGTTTGGTAATTGCAGGTACAGGGGACATTGTCTTGGTTGCTGCAATTTCAGGAGAAACCTCTTCAAAGTGTTAGAAAGGGGTCTCTATGAATTCACCATCCAATTCTACATAGCGGAAAGAATTTAGATGGCTTATCATGTATTCCTCTTCGCCATGAACATTTATAATTCCCCCCTGGACAGGGTACTTGAGAATTTGATGCAGAGAAAAAGTAACGGCTCTAGCATTATGAATCTAGGGTCTTCCCAATAAGCAAGAATAGGAAGGACGGATGTCCATCACATAGAATATGGAGTTGAAGGTTTTAGTTCCCACTTTAATCGGGATGTCCACCTCCCCGTGGACCATCCTTTTAGAACCATCAAAGGCTCTGACAATGATATTGATGGACTTCAAGGTTAGGCCTTCATAGTCCAATCTATCCAATGCTTTCTTCGGAAAGACATTTAAAGATGACCCAATATCAACCAGAACATGTGCTAGAGTAGTTCCTCTGCATTCCACCAAGACATGTAAAGTGTCATTATGCTTTCTCCCTTTAGATGTTAAATCAGCATCGGAGAATCCAAGACCATTGTCTGCTGTTAGGCTAGCTACACATTCCTGGAACTGATCCGCGAAGGTTTCCTGTGGCACATGGGCCATCTTCAAGAATCTGATCAGAGCTTTGGCATGAGCTTCAGAACAAAGCAAAAGGGCCAACATAGAGATATTTGAGGGGGTTTGCCCCAACTGCTCCACAACATCTTAATCGCTTTTCTTGATTATTTTCAAAATCTCTTCCATTTCTTTTTGAGAGGTCTCAGGGATGACCAATGGCTGAGCCCTCGTCCTGACGGGCGCTTCTTGGATCCCTTTCCCTCTATCATCAGCAACAACATAGGGGACAACCACAAGAGTCACAACTTCTTCAATAACTGGAGTTCTCACAGATATGTTGATCGGTACAAGAGTAACCTTAGGAGCATTCGAGGGTCCGAAGATTGCCCTTGGAGGAGCAATCTTCGGAGAGAAAATTCTTCCGCTGCGGGTGATTTTACTCGTTCCAGCAATGTTTCCAATGTCAGACGTCTCTTCATCAAAACTTTCTTCAGTTGATTCAATTTTTTTAATACCGTGGTAGAAGAACTCTCCCCCATAGTTCCACGGTATCGATTTGTTGGACTTGTACGAGATAGGCCCTGACATAGTTATCTTCAAAGGCACAATCTTTGGATAGGATGTAATCTTAACAGGTCTTTTGGAGACCTTGGAAAGATTGGCAGATATGGTAATTATTGAAATATCATTGACAGGAGTCGGTGTAACAGGAGTCTTCTCTAAAAGGATTTCTTGATTATCCATTAGGCGTTGGATGCCTAACTTCAACAACGGAAAATCGATTGGTAAGGATGAACAAAGGTAGCAATCTTCTTCACAACCTGGGAAAATCCCAGCCTTCAGCAAATTCAACTTGATTATCGGTAGCGGAGTCATCAAATCATCAACAGTAGCAACAAAAGATCTTCTTCAACAGCACGAGCATGGTGGCCATGCTTTGGCATTGGAGCAGAGAATACATTCGGCTTTTCAGGGGCGTCGAATTCAACTTCTTTAGCATCTATTAAATCCTGAATTTTTTTTGAGGGCCCAACAATGGTTGGTGTCGTGCCCTAGTCTGTCTGAATGATAAGCACATTTGGCGTTGCCATGGTAGTAAAGAGAAGTTGTACTCGGATTCTTCGGTGCCTCTTTCAAAGTTGTAAGGTTTAACTTCAAGAGATGGGGTAATACTTGAGCAGGAGTCATGTTTATCTGGGTGAATTGCCTTACATGCCTTTCCACCCTTGCTTGGTTAGTTCTGGGTTGATTGTTTCTAGGCTGATCAGCTGCAGACTTCTGAATCATTACGACCCCCACCGCTAGCCGGCGCTCAACTCTTCCTTGACCTATTTGGGAGTAGATAGCTGAGACTTCTTTCTTTGCTGGAAAAGTCTTCTTGACGACAGCGGAAGTAGAGGCATCTTTTTGAATTTTACCGCTCATGATACCGGCTTCAACTCTCTCACCAGTTAGAATTAACTCAGTGAACCCCGCAGACGAACTTCCTATCAGGTGATTGAATAAAGGCCCTGACAGAGTCCTTAAGAACACATCGACTAGATCCCTCTCAGATAAAGGTGGTTGCACTCGTCCCGCCAAGTCTCTCCATTTCTGGGCATACTCCTTAAAGCCTTCATTAGAGACCATGCCCATACTCTGTAATTGAGTACGGGTTGGTGCTAAGTCCGCATTATACTGATACTGCTTGTAGAAGGAAGCAGCCAAATCCTCCCAATTGTGCACATCAGACCTCTCAAGCTGGTAGAACCAATCTAACTGCGTCCCCGATAGACTGTCCTGAAAGAAGTGGACCCACAGGTCTTTGTCAGGGGAATGTGGTTGAATTTTTCTGACGTAGGACCGTAGGTGCATCTTTGGTCAAGACACCCCATCGTATTTAGCAAACAGAGGTACTTTAAACTTCGGGGGAATGACAATTCCAGAAACCAAGCCCAACTCTTCAAAGTCCAGCCCAGGCACTTTCTGAATCTCCATGGCTGCCAGACGTTCTTCCAGATTCTTGTATTTCTCATCTGCAGGAGGATACTGCTGTTTAGAACAGTCTTTATCCCCTTCCTCTTCTTCTTCTTCCTCAGACTCAGATGGCACCGCAGCTCCCTTTCCTTTTCCTACCCCTTCATCAGATGTTGAGGGGAAATCCAGGACCCTTCTAGCTTGACCTTCAAATCTTCTACCCAAAGTAGCCACACCAACTCTCTTCTTTTTCTTTTTCTCTTTTTCCTTTTCCTTCTCTAACAGAGCTTTAAGATCCTCTTGACCCTTAGCCAAAGTCATGAGTAGTTGTTGGAACTGTGAATTTTGCACTTGCAAATCTTTGACTGTCTGCTCTATATCCATCTTACTGAAATAAACAGCAGAGAGATAAGGAAACCTGGAGTGAAGACCTGTTTATGCATATGATGAATGATATGTATTCATGTAATGCATTCAAGGATTCGGAAATTCAAATTTGTTGTAAACAAAAAGGAACACACGTCATATTAATAAGATAGAATTTGTTAGTACATAAATGCCCCATGGGAAAAATAATACAAAATTCTAATGTAAAAAGACATTGCACATCCTTTTTGGTGCAATGTAGGTGTTGAGAGTCTGCTCTTCGTGAAGTTGACGAGTAAGTTCTAAAACCTTCTTCTCACTGGCGTAGAATTGGGCTTCAAACATATCGTGTTCTCCCTTGAGCTGTATCCAACTCCTTTGCAAATCTTCTAGTGATGTTGGCATGTCAGGATGTAGGAGGGTGTATGGAACCTCTCCTTCCATAACAGGCTCTTTGATCACAGGTAGAATGTAGGGGTAAGGCATCATAAGACTCTGGGCGCGGGTTCGTACCCACTTGAGGTAAGGCTCAAGGGGGATGGAATTCTTGTGTCCCAAGGTCTTACTGTCCACCTTGTTGGGCATCCTCCAAGCTCGGATAAACCTTTGTCGAAGTCCTTGAGCATCATTGTCGAAGTCAAAAACCAAGTCTGGAATCAGCATGTCATGTGGGCCATCCCTTTGGGCATACCCAAACTGTCTCAGAGCCAAGCAGGGGTTATAGGTAATGCCTCCCCTAATGCCTAGTAGTGGGACATTAAGGAATTCCCCACAACGGTCGATGATGATAACATTTTCTCTGGATCAAGAACACCAATGAACATCTGAATGTGTAAGAGTTATCAATCGTTGTGACCACCTCAAGCCTTGCTCATTCTTCAAGACTGATTAGGGAAGGTGAGAAATAAACCACCTTTCTAGAAGAGGAGTACAACACATGAGAACACCTCTTTTCCTCATTGTTCGAGTGTGAAATGAGTGGAGGATGTCCCCGAGCAACGTAGGCACCAGATTCCGAGATATGAAAATCTTGACAGCATTCACATCTATAAGCTGGTCAGGGTTTGGGAACAAGACCAACCCATAGATGAGAAGTTCTACAATCTCCTCAAAAGCTTATAGATATAGAGAATTCCAGCATTCTTGAGCTTTCTCAAACAAGAACTTTGCCAAGAAACCCTTGACACCACTTCTGGTTTCCCAATGACCTATGACATCAGATGGTTGCAAGTGTAGGGCTTGAGCAACATCTTCAGGCTTTGGATCTCTTTCCATACCGTTGTAGGATAGTTGATGGAGAATAGGAATCCTCAGGAGTTGAGAAAATTCCTCCAAAGTAGGCACTAGTTGGTAGTCAGGAAATGTGAAGCAGTGGTGTAGGGGGTCAAAAAACTGGAAGAGAACTTTCACCATGTCTTCCTCTATGTTGGAGTTTACCAAGTTGAGAAGTCTACCATGTCTCTCAGTGAATGGAGAATACTCTGGAATCTTGGAAGCAAGCTCCTTGAGTTGAGGAGGAATTCTCATAAGGTTTACCTGGATTGTTTTCCTGCGAAGTGATTCCATAACCTACAAAACAAGAACAAAGATGAAGATCCAAAATCCTTGAAATGGTTAGTGGATGCAAATGATACTTCATGATGTTCATGATGTTATTCACAAGTATATGTACAAGCAAGTCACATAAGATCCTAGTTTCAGGCTTGCATGGGGTTTCATAGGTAAGTACCCTCTTGAAGTTTAGTTGGCTCAACTTGTCCTATAAATAGTAACCGGGTTCTAAGGAGCTCAATATCATTGGATTATTTTTTGTGTTCATTGTTTCAGTTGAGACACTTTACTGGAGACCGAAATATTCCAAGAAAACAACCCTCAATGAGTGTAGTATCGAGTATCTACCAACTTCGGACTGCACCAAAGCCGATCATCTCACTACCCCTAAAAAGACCAAGTTGGTCAAGTAAAGGTTCTAAAAGTCCATTAGTGCTTTATGACATTACTCAGCGGCCCCGTATTCTCTTTGATTGACTCAAAGGCTACCGGTACCCACAAATATGTCGCACTAATATAGCTATTGCTTCAACCATGTCGGTATACCCCGCACAGTTTCCACAACGTATTGCTATTTACCTATGAATGTTTCCCAAATCCGGGTAGAGGATTCAAACCCAAACAATAGAACCAAATGTAAAGCAATCAAAGCAAACAAGATAAGCATGTAAAGGTGATCTAAACCCTAAGGTAACCCCAACTTTCAAAGTCCCCAGCAGAGTCGCCAGTTCTGTGATACGGTGGGAGAACTAACTTGAGGTTTTGCGTTTGTGTTCGTAAATGTTTCGGTTTAGCAAGAGTCGCCACCGACTTTTTATTTTATCCAAAGGAAAGGTCAAAAAGCACAGGAAAGACCTTTGAGATGTTTTCTTGGGTTCGGGGGCTAGTTTAGGAAAAGGGAAGGTGCTAGCACCCTTTTCATCCATGGTTTTCCACGGGCTCTTAGTTACTTGTTTAGATCACTTGCTTTTGCTTTTTAATTGTTTGAAATGGTGCTTTTGTGTGTGGTTTTGAAAATATTTTGAAAAAGGAGGCCTTTGTCTAGGAAACCTTTGTAATTATTCTTGTTTGAATGTATACAAAGGTGTTTGTCTTTTGAAAAATGTTTCAAGGTTTGAAAGTTTATTTTGGGAAATGTTTTGAAATTGTGTGATAGTTTGAAAATAGCAAGGATGTTTGCAAGTTTGATCAAGTAACTAGGAGTTGTCTACCCTAACTACTCAAAAGTCTTTCCTACACATTTTTAAGCTTTTTGACATTGTTGTTTTACCATTGTATTTGGTAAACAACCTTGTGTTTGGATGTTAAACGGGACGGGCGTGGGTCATCGTATGACCATGATAGCAATTGTGCTAAGTATCTTAGCAAGTTTGAGGGACTAGATCATTTTTGTATAGGCAACCAAGATAGCGTCATCGAGGGACTATGATCTTTTTGTTTTGTTTTTGTTTTTCCAAGATACTCAACATGCATAACATGGCCATGTTTTTTAAGGCAACAAGTGGGTGAAACCCTAGGGATGCTTGTGCGCATTGTGTTATCATTTTTCATGCATTTTTGTCTTGTGTTTAGTCATGCTATTTATTTGATTTTTGTTCTTGCATACAAACCCTAGTTTTACTGTCATGGCATTTGAAAGCGATAAAACGCGTAAAAGAAAATCTACGACTATTACAACATTATAATGGGGAGGGGGATACAAGTTTGAATAAGGGATATTGCTCAAAAATAAAACCCTAATTCAACTATTACAACCAAATTGAATTCATTGTACAAATAATAAATTGACAAATATTTAAATCTGCAATTAAATATAAATATGCAAAAATGTTTTAGTATTTTATTTTATGTATGTAAAATAAATTATTTAATGTCCTAAAAATAGGGAAAATAAAAAGATTATTTTTGGAAAGGGTGAAAACCCTAATTTTTGTTTTAAGAAAATATATATTCTAAATATTTAATTATTCATTTTTTATGTACAATAAAATAAAATAAAATATATACAAAAATGTTAAAAAAATAAAATATGTATGACAATATTATTTTTAAGTGTATAATATAATAAAATAAAAATATGTAAGTATTTTAATTTTATTTACAAATTTATTTAAGAAAATAAAAGTATTTAACCTAATAAACTATTTTTTGTCATAAAAAATAATAAAAATAATAAAATAAAAATGTGAAAATTTAAGAAAATATTTTTGGTGATTTTTAATATTTAGAAAAAATAAATAAAAGTCAAAAATGTAAAAGAAATAAAAAAAATATACAAAAATAAAGAAATGGGCCAAGGGGGTGCAAAAAGTAGGATGGGGGGTGTCAAAAGCAGGACAAAGCCAGGCCCAACCCAAGTCACGCTTCATCCCTGTCCTCTGGCCATAAACACGCGCGCGCCATGTTCAAATTGGTAACTCCTGCATACGTGAGCAAAAACAAAATCTTGCAACATGAAAGTTATAGCTCATGATCACACGATTCTAACCATATAAAAAACTTGATCTAACTCTCAAAGACCAGAGAGAATTTTATTGGCCCTAAATCTTGACCTAGTTTTTTCAGAAAGTTCAACTATCAAATACTCCTAGCTCAGTTAACATAAATGACTTCTATGCATATGTACAACTCAAGGGCAATGAGGACTACATTTTTGCTTCACAAACCTAAGCCTAATAATTCCTAAATAAGGAGATAGAAGTTTGAAATTTACCTGTTTCAGTCAAGATCGAGTATGGCAATGTAGGGATTTTTAATGAGGCCTGAAGATCGTGTTAGCTTGCCTGAAGTTCACTCAACCTTTCCCAATGCTTGGCTTACCTTGAAATGGCCTGAATATGCTTGTAGAACTCAACCTGCAAAGCTTCAAAGTAAAAATGGTGAAGTGTGAAAATTGAGTTACAATGACTTGTGAATGGTCTAGATAGCTTAGGTGGATTGTTTAGAAGGTGTTTGAAGTGGTTTGGGACAAAACGCACGAGTAGATTTGCTTTTGACTTGTGATTTGCAGAACTCGCCCTGTTTTGGGCAGAAATGATGTTTTGGTGTATTTATGTTTTTGAGAACTTGCTAGCTCGTGTTCCTAACCTTAGGAAATGTGTAAAACTTGTTTGAAATGAATACAACACTTGCTCTTATCAGATTACAAAGTTGTGGACCTTTTGCACAATGACTTGTTTTTGAAGTAAAAGGTGAGAAGTGACCATGCCAAGGTTGTACAGGCCTGTGTTCTAGCTGCATATAGTTGGTACATATTTCCTAATATTAGTGAACTTTGTTTGCATAAAGAAATCAGGTCCATGGCTCAAGACAAACAAAATCGCCAAAAGCATGCTTTATGTAAATGGCATTGTTAACTTTTTGCCAAAAATGGATTAATCCTTTGTATAATGCTTCATAGATCAGAACAAAGCCTTAATCCAATGTGTTTGAATTCAATTTATGAGTGTAGAAAGGTTTAGAACTTGTAAACCAAATACAAGCAAGGTTTGGACAAATTTTGCAACTTGTAGCATGGTGTAAAATGCCTTGGCCAAAAGTGATAATTTTCCATTTTCAAACTTTCGATTCTCCCTAACCACAAATGATCTTGGAGAGCTCTTGGACATTTTGGAAAGCTTGTAACATGATCTACAATACATATTTGAAATGAATTTTAAGATTCCACTTGGAACTAGGTGAAAATTTGCCATGAAGATAGGTCAAAATCCTGCCTAAACTAGGGCAAAATTTCACTAAGTTAGAAAGTTTTTGGACCCCTATTCACAAAATCATAACTTGATATCAAAGCATATTTTGGGAAAACTTTTTGAATCAAAGTTGTATATTTTGTGGAGGACTACAACCTTCATGTTGGAAGTTTTCTTTTAATCCAATTGCATCATGGTGAAAAAGTTTGGAAAAGTTGGAAAAAAAAAGAAATTTTCATAACTTAGAAAATTTCTAAGTTATGAAAATTTTCCATTTTAAACCCTAATTTTCAAAATTAGGTTTCTTGATGAAAAATTTTCATGTTTTGACACATCTTGATGAAAAATGACCCTTGGCACTTGATTTTGACCAAAAAGTCAAAGTTTGACATTTCAGTGTACAATTGATTTTTGATCAGTTGACTGGAAAATTCATCTGTCAATCCAATGCTTTTTGAGATCTTTTGAACCTTATGATTTGGTAAAGATGATGCAATTGAGTCCTTGAATCCATGATTGAACCCAATTTTCCATTGGCTAGATCAAAAATCAGAAATTGCCCTTCTACAGTCAAAACCCTAAAAATAACCATTTTGCCCTTTTGATGATCTGATTAAATTTCTTGAGGAGTAGTGGTCCAAACTTGATCAAATGGTTCATATGAGTCTATAATGTTGATGTGGATAAAAAATTATGAGGTTTGACTGTAAATTGGCCATAGTTGACTTTTCCCCCAATACAATTGACTTTAGGGCAACTGTCCAATTGACTGGGCAAAAATTTGATTCAAAGCTTGAAACTTGGTATGGACAATCTTATAGGTCCAACATGAAGTATGAAAGTCACATTGAGCATTGGAAGTCCAAAAATCCTTGTGCAAACTCAAACCCTAATTTCAGGTCAACAGTGCAAGGAAATGTCTTAAGCTGAGCAAACCCTAATCCTGTCTGGAGTCCAAAAGAGTCTTGTGAGGGGAAATCTTGATAAAATGAGAGGGAAAATTTTGGGGTAAAACATTATGCATGCAACAACAACAACTACAACATCAACCATTCAACAACAACACAACAACAATTCAACTATAACTTAACAATAATTCAACAACAACTTTATAATAATTCAACACTGGCCATGGGCCTGCAACTTAATAATTCAACTTAATTCAATATTGGCCATAAGCCTACAAATTAATAATTCAAATTAACTCAACATTGTCCATAAGCCTACAACTTAATAATTCAACTTAATTCAACATTGGCTATAAGCCTACAACTTCATAATTTCCAATTATAGATGCAATACAACATAACTCATCACCCGCAACTTCAATAATTAATAACAACAACACAACAACTTACACATGCCAATAATATTATTAACACGATCCTACTAAAATACTTCTACTAAATTATTCTGCTGATAAGTCTTATTAATAGTTTTTGGCTAAATTAGTGAAACAATTATTTTCCTACCACTTAAGTCATCTCCACTACTAATACAGTTTGGGTACTAATACTACTACTACTATTTACTACTAGTTCTACAACTAAAACTATACCAGTTATTAATTCTGCAATTTACTAATTATCCTTGCTAAATATCTACTGCTATTACTTTCATATATCACTGCTACCAACAATTTCCATTACACTTCTGCTAATTATTAATTTCTACTAACAACTTTATTACTCATTAATATTACCTGCTATACTTATGAAAATCTGCAAATTGTTCACTTAAGTTACTAATAAATAATCTCTATTGTTATTCATCATTTTATAACCCTGTTACACCTTTTTATGTAACGAACTACTAAGTAGTAGAAACGCAATACAGTCCCAGAATAATTAAAAGAAATACTAGTTAAGGGACTTATGCCCCTCGGCATGCAAACCGTTCCCCTCGGTATAGAATATGGTGCCGATCGGCACCTGTTGTACCCCAAACTTTTCCCTCTCATTTTAGCAAGATTTCCCCTCACAAGACTCTTTGAACTCAAGACCAAGCTAGGGTTTGCTCTGCTCAAGACATCTCCTTGCACTGTTGACTTAAATTAGGGTTCGGGTTTGCACAAGGAATTTTGGACTTCTAATGATCAATGTGACTTTCATGCTTCATGTTGGACTTATAAGATTGATCATACCAAGTTTCAAGCCTTGAATCAAATTTTTACCCAGTCAATTGGATATTTGACCTAAAAATCAACTGTATTGGGGAAAAGTCAACTGTGGCCAATTTACAGTCAAACCTCATAAATTTTTATCCATATCAACATTATAAGCTCATATGAACCATTTGATTAATTTTGGACCACAACTCCTCAAGAAATTTGATCAGATCATCAAAAGGGCAAAATGGTCATTTTTAGGGTTTTGACTGCAGAAGGGAAATTTCTGATTTTTCACCTAGCCAATGGCAAATTGGGTTCAAGCATGGATTCAAGGACTCAATGGAATCATCTTGACCTATTCACAAGGTTCAAAAGATCTCAATTGCATTGGATTGACATATGAATTTTCCAGTCAACTGATTAAAAATCAACTGTACACTGAAAAGTCAAACTTTGACTTTTTGGTCAAAATCAAGTTCCAAGGGTCATTTTTCATCAAGATGTGTCAAAACATGAAACTTGTTCATCAAGAAACCTAATTTTTCAAATTAGGGTTTAAGATTGAAAAATTTCATAACTTAGAATTTTTCTAAGTTATGAAATTTTCTTATTTTTTCCCAACTTTGCCCAACTTTTTCACCATGATGCAATTGGATTCAAACAAAACTTCCAACATGAAAGTTGTAGTCCTCCACAAAATATACAACTTTGATTCACAATGTTTTCTTAAAATATGCTTGGATCTCAAGTTATGATTTTTGGAACAAGGGTCCATGAAACTTTTAACTTAGTGAAATTTTGCCCTAGTTTAGGCAGGGTTTTAACCTATCTTCATGCCAATTTTTCACATAGTTCCACTTGGAATCTCAAAATGCATTTCAAATATGGATTTTAAATAATGTAACAAGATTTCCAAAATGTCCAAGAACTCTCTGAAATCATTTATGGTTAGGGAGAATCGAAGGTTTGAATTTGCAAAAAACTCACTTTGATCCATGGCATGTTTCATATTGTTACAAGTTGCAATTTCCATCCAGCTTTGTTTGTACTTGATTACAGGTCCCTAAACCCTTCCACACTCAAGAATTAAATGCAAACCCAATGTATTGAAGCTTTGTTCTGATCATTAGAGGTTTTCACAAGAGATTAACCCAAAAATAGCAAAAAGGCAACATTGGCATTTTTGTCAAAACTTGCTTTATGTCAAATTGCATCTCTTGAGCCCTGAACCAAATCTTGGACATCAAACCAAATCCACAAACTTGTGTGCCAAGCTCACAAAATGTATGCAAGATTAGAGCTAGCCTGTACGGGCCTGCTCTTTGTCACTTCCCACCTTTTGCTTCAAAACCAAGAAAGGTGCAAAAGTCTACACAACTTGAGTATCTGTTATAACCAACTCTTGTAAGGATTTGAAACAAGTTTTACACATTGCCTTGAGCTAGAAACACGAGTCATTCAACCCTCAAGCCTTCCAAAATACAAAATCACCTTCCTCTTTCAAAACATGGCAGTTTCTGCACTTTGAGTTGCATAACAAAAACTACTCGTGCATTTTCCCCAAACCTGTTCCAATACCTTCCATATAACCCACCTGAGCTATCCCAACCATTGGCCATTAACTGTAACTCCATTTGCAAGCTTCACCATTTCTATTTTCATCTTGTGCAGGTTGACTTCTACAAGCTTGTTCAAGCAAATCCAAAGCAAACTAAGCATTGGGGAAGGTCAGAGGAAGTTCAAGCAAGCTCCCAAGCATCTCAGGCCTCACTGAAAAGCTCTACATTGCCATACTCGTGTCCAACTGAAACAGGTATTTTAAAACTTCCTATCTCTCTATTTAGGAATCATTAGGCTTAGGTTTGTGAATAAAAAATGTAGTACTCATAACCCTTAAGCTGTACATATGCATAGATTTCATTTACGTTAAGTGTGCTAAGAGAATTTGATTGATGAACTTCCTGAAAAAGTTAGGTTAAAAATTAGGGCCAGAGAAATTCTCTCTGGTCTTTGAGAGTTAGATTAAGTTCTTTATATGGTTGGAATCGTCTTGAAAAATGCTATGACTTTGGTGTTATGCGTTTTTGCTTTAGAGCACGTATGCAGGATTTCCAGATTTTGTACACAGGCGCACGTTTTTGTGTTTCAAAGGTTGAAGATGAAGCTGATTTGGGCTGGGCCTTGTCGTTTCCTTGCTATTTGCACCACTGACTTGCTGATTGCACCCCCTGGCCCATTTCACTATATTTTTATACTTTTCTATTTTATTTACATTTCTGATTTTATTTTATTTTTTCTAAACATAAAAACTTACCAAAAAATATTTTTATAAATTTTCACATTTATTTTTGTATTTTATTTTATTTTTTCTAACATAAAAATAATTATTAATTAGTATATACTTTATTTCCTTTAATAAAAAAAAACTTGAAAATAATAAATAAAATATTGTATTTTTATTTTTATTATTTACATACTTAGATAATATTTTTTCTGATATATTTTATTTTTTGACATTTATATATATTTTATCATTTTTATTTTATTATACATAAATAATATAATCAATATATGTATACTTTTCTTAAAAAATTAGGGTTTTACCCTTAACAAAAAAAATAACCTTTTTTATTATCATTTTTTTTATTTACATTAAATACTAATATTTTTACATACATAAAAATAAACAAACACATTTTTTTGCATACTTATAATATTTTACATATTTATACTTAAATTGCTTATTTAAATATTGCTTATTTATTATTTGATGCAAAGAGTTCAATTTGGATGTAATAGTAAATCTTAGGGTTTTATTTTCTTGCAAATACTCCCCATTCAAAATTGTATCCCCCTCCCCATATCAATGTTGTAATAGTCGTAGATTTATTTTACGCATTTATAGCTTTCAAATATGCCATGATAGATATTAGGGTTTGTATGCAATATCCAAAATCAAAACAAATAGCTAGACCTAATACAAGACATAAAAACATGTAAATTGACCACACAATGCACACATGCACCCCTAGGGTTTCATCCACTTGTTGCCTTGAATGACCATGTTATGCATGTTGAGTATCTTAGCAAAACAAAAACAAAACAAAAGATCATACTCCCTCGATGATGCTATCTTGGTTGCATATACAAAATGATCTAGTCCCTCAAAACATTTGCTAAGATACTTGGCACAATTGCTATCATGGTCAATACAATGACCCACGCCTATCCCGTTTAACATCCAAATACAAGGTTGTTTACCAAATGCAATGGTAAAACAATACTGTCAAAAGGGTTAAAAACATGTAGGAAATATCTTTGAGTAGATAGGGTAGACAACTCTTAGTTACTTGATCAAAACTTGCAAAAACATCCTTGCTATTTTCAAACACACCTCACAACACAATTTCAAAACATTTCCCAAAACAAACTTTCAAACATTGAAATATCTTTTCAAAAGACAAACACCTTTGTATATATTCAAACAAGAATCATTACAAAGGTTTCCACAACGATGGCCTCTTTTCAAAACATTTTCAAAACCACACACAAAGAACCATTTCAAACAATTGAAAAGCAAAAGCAAGTGATCTAAACAAGTAACTAAGAGCCCATGGATAACCATGGATGAAAAGGGTGCTTGCACCTTCCCTTTTCATAATCTACCCCCCGAACCCAAGAAAACATCTCAAAGGTCTTTCCTGTGCTTTTTGACCTTTCCTTTGGATAAAATAAAAAGTCGGTGGCGACTCTTGCTAAACCGAAAAATTTGCAAACACAAACGCAAAACCTCAAGTCAGTTCTCCCACCGTATCACAGAACTGGCGACTCTGCTGGGGAATTATCTTAAAAGTGGGGTTACCTTAGGGTTTAGATCACTTTTACATGCTTACTTTGTTTGCTTTGATTGCTTTACATTTGGTTCTATTGTTTGGGTTTGAATCCTCTACCCGGATTTGGGAAACATTCATAGGTAAATAACAATACGTTGTGGAAACTATGCGGGTTATACCGACATGGTTGAAGCAATAGCTATATTAGTGCGACATATTTGTGGGTACCGGTAGCCTTTGAGTCAATCAAAGAGAATACAGGGCCGCTGAGTGATGTCATGAAGCACTAATGGACTTTTAGAACCTTTACTTCACCATCTTGGCCTTATTAGGGGTAGTGAGGTGACCGGCTTTGGTGCAGTCCGAAGTTGGTAGATACTCGATCCTACACTCATTGAGGGTTGTTTTCTTAGAATATTTCGGTCGCCAGTAAAGTGGCTAAACTGAAACAATGAACACAGAAAATAATCCAGTGATATTGAGCTCCTTAGAACCCGGTTACTATTTATAGGACAAGTTGAGCCAACAAAACTTCAAGAGGGTACTTACCTATGAAACCCCATGCAAGCCTGAAACTAGGATCTTGTGTGACTTGTCTGTACATATACTTGTGCATACATCATGAACATCATAAAGCATCATATGCATCCACTAACCATTTCAAGGGTTTGGATCTTCATCTTTGTTCCTGTTTTGTAGGTTATGGAATCACTTCGCAGGAAAACTATTCAGGTCAACCTTGCGAGAATCCCTCCTCTACTCAAGGAGCTTACTTCCAAGATTCCAGAGAATTCTCCCTTCAGTGAAAGACATGGTAGACTTCTCAACTTGGTCAACTCCAACATTGAAGAAGACATGGTGAAAGTTCTCTTCCAATTCTTTGACCCCCTACACCATTGCTTTACATTTCTTGATTACCAACTAGTGCCTACTTTGGAGGAATTTTCTCAACTCCTGAGGATTCCTATTCTCCATCAACTACCCTACAATGGTACAGAAAGAGAACCAAAGCCTGAAGATGTTGCTCAAGCCTTACACTTGCACCCATCTGACATCAAAGGTCATTGGGAAACCAGAAGTGGTGTCAAGGGTTTCTTGGCAAAGTTTTTGTTTGAGAAGGCACAAGAATGCTGGAATTCTCTAGATCTATAAGCTTTTGAGGAGATTGTGGCACTTCTCATCTATGGATTGGTCTTGTTCCCAAATCCTGATCAGCTTATAGATGTGAATGCTGTCAAGATTTTCATATCTCGGAATCCTGTGCCTACATTGCTTGGGGACATCCTACACTCATTTTAGACACGAACAATGAGGAAAAAAGGTGTTCTCATGTGCTGTACTCCTCTTCTAGCAAGGTGGCTTATTTCTCACCTTCCCCAGCCAGTTTTGAAGAATGAACAAGGCTTGAGGTGGTCACAACGGTTGATGACTCTCATACATTCTGATGTTCATTGGTGTTCTCGGTCCAGAGAAAATGTCATCATCATTGATCATTGTGGGGAATTCACTAATGTACCATTACTTGGCATTAGGGGAGGCATTACCTACAACCCCTATTTAGCTCTGTGACAGTTTGGGTATGCCCGAAGGGATGGCCTTCATGACATGCTGATTCTAGACTTGGTTTTTGACTTCGAAAACGACGCTCAAGGACTTCGACAAAGGTTTATCCGAGCTTGGAGGATGCCCAACAAGGTGGACAGTAAGACACTGGGACACAATAATTCCATCCCCCTTGAGCCTTACCTCAAGTGGGTACGAACCCGCGCCCAGAATCTTATGATGCCTTACCCTTACATTCTGCCTATGATCAAAGAACCTGTTAGGGAAGGAGAGGTTCCATACACCCTCCTACATCCTGACATGCCAACATCATTGGAAGATTTGCAAAAGAGTTGGATACAGCTCAAGGAAGAACGAAACACTTTTGAAGCCAGCTTCTACGCCAGTGAGAAGAAGGTTTTGGAACTTACTTGTCGACTCCATGAAGAGCAGACTCTCAACACCTACATTGCGCCAAAGAGGATGCGCAAAGTCTTTTTACATTAGAATTTTGTATTTATTTTGCCCATGGGGAATTTATGTACTAACAATTTCTTCTTATTAATATGACGTGTGCTCTTTTTGTTTGCAACAACTTTGAATTTCTGAGTCCTTGAATGCATTACATGAATACATATCATTCATCATATGCATAAACAGGTCTTTACACCAGGCTTCCTTATCTCTCTGCTGTTCATTTCAGCAAGATGGACATAGAGCAGACGGTCAAAGATCTACAAGCGCAGAATTCACAGTTCCAACAACTCCTCATGACATTGGAAAAAGGGTCAGGAGGACCTTAAAGCACTATTAGAGAAGGAAAAGGAAAAGGAAAAAGAGAAAAAGAAAAAGAAAAGAGTGAGTGTAGCTACTTTGGGAAGAAGATTTGAGAATCAGGCTAGAAGGGTCCTGGATTTCCCCTCAACATCTGATGAAGGGGTTGGCAATGGAAAGAGAGTTGCAGTGCCCTCTGAGTCTGAAGAAGAGGAAGAAGAAGAAGAGGATGAAGATTACTCTGAGCAGCAAGACCCTCTGCAGACGACAAGTACAAGAATCTGGATGAGCGTCTGGCAGCTATGGAGGTACAAAGGGTGCCTGGGCTGGATTTTAAGGAGCTAGGGTTGGTTGTTGGGATTGTGATTCCCCCCAAATTCAAGGTGCCTACATTTGCTATATACGATGGTTTGTCTTGTCCGAAGATGCACCTACGGTCTTACGTCAGAAAGATCCAACCTCATTCTTCTGATCAGGATATGTGGGTCCACTTTTTTCAAGATAGTTTTTCGGGGACGCAATTAGATTGGTTTTACCAGCTTGAAAGATCTAATATGCACAATTGGGAGGACCTGGCTGCTACCTTCTACAGACAATATCAATATAATGCAGACTTAGTGCCTACTCGTACTCAACTACAGAGTATGGGTATGGTCTCTAATGAAGGCTTTAAGGAGTATGCCCAGAAATGGAGGGATTTGGCTGGAAGGGTGCAGCCACCATTGTCTGAGAGAGAGATTGTTGATATGTTTTTGGGGACGCTGTCAGGTCCATTCTTTAATCACCTGATAGGGAGTTCATCTGCAGGGTTCACCAAATTAATTCTGACTGGTGAAAGAGTCGAAGCTGGCATCAAAAGCGGTATAATCCAAAAAGATACATCTGTTTCCGCTGCTGTTAAAAAACCTTTTCCAGCCAAGAAAGAGGTGTCAGCTATTTACTCTTAGAGAAGTCGAGGAAGAGTGGAGCGCCGGCCAGCGGTGGGGGCTGTAATGATTCAGAAGACTGCGACTGATCAGCCTAGAAACGATCAACCCAGGACCAACCAACCAAGAGGGGGAAGGCCTGCTAGGCAATTCACCAAAATAAACATGACGCCTGCCCAGGTTCTCCCCCATCTCTTGAAGTTAAACCTTACAACCTTGAGAGAGCCACCACAAAATCCGAATACAACTTCTCCTTTTTACCATGACAATGCTAAATGCGCTTATCATTCAGACAACATAGGGCATGACACCAACAACTGTTGGGCCCTCAAAAACAAGATCCAGGATTTAATAGATGCCAAGGAAGTGGAGTTCGACGCGCTCGAAAAGCCAAATGTGATATCCGCTCCAATGCCAAAACATGGTCATAATGTCCATGCTGTTGTAGAAGATCTTTATGTTGCTGCTGTTGATGACTTAATGACCCCTTTACCAATAATCAAGATGAATCTGTTGAAAGCCGGGATTTTCCCAGGCTGTGAAAAAGATTGTTACCATTGTTCGTCCCTACAATTTGACTGTCGGTTATTAAAGTTAGGCATCTAACGCCTAATGGATAATCAAGAAATCCTCTTTGAGAAAACTCCTGTTACTCCTGTTACTCCAATCAACGATGTTGCTATAATCACCATTTCTGACAATCTTTCCAAGGTCTCCAAAAGACCTGTTAAGATTACACCCGATCCAAAGTTTGTACCTCTGAAGATAACAATGCCGGGGCCTATCCCATACAAGTCCAACAAGACAATACCGTGGAATTATGGAGGAGAGATCTTCTACCACGGTTTTAAGCAGATTGAATCAGTTGAAGAAAGTTCCGATAAAGAGACTCCTGACATAGGAAATATTGCGGGGACGAGTAAGATCACCCGTAGCGAAAGAATTTTCTCTCCGGAGATTGCTCCTCCAAGGGAAATCTTCGGACCCTCAAATGCTCCTAAGGTTACTCCTGTGCCAGTCAAGATATCTGTGCGAAGTCCAGTTATTGAAGAAATTGTTACTCCTGAAGTTGTACCCTCTGCTGTTACTGCTGATAAAGGTAAGGGGATCCAAGAAGCGCCCGTCAGGACGAGGGCTCAGCCTTTGGTAATCCCCGAGACCACTCAAAAGGAAATGGAGGAAATTTTAAAAATAATTAAGAAAAGCGACTATGATGACGTAGAACAATTGGGGCAAACCCCTTAAAAAATCTCTATGCTGGCCCTATTGCTCTGTTCCGAGGCTCATGCCAAAGCCTTAATCAAATTCCTGAACACAGCCCACGTGCCTCAAGAAACCTCCACGAACCAGTTCCAGGAGTGTGTAGCCAACCTAACCGCTGATAATGGTCTTGGCTTCTCCGATGCCGATCTAACATATAAGGGAAGAAAGCATAATGACGCGCTGCATGTCTCAGTGGAATGCAGAGGGACCACACTTGCTCATGTTCTGGTTGATACCGGGTCGTCTTTAAATGTCCCGCCAAAGAAAGCATTGGACAGATTGGACTGTGAAGGTTTGACCCTAAAGCCCAGCAATATCATTGTTAGAGCCTTTGATGGTTCTAAGAGGATGGTCCACGGGGAGGTGGACATCCCAATTAAAGTGGGAACAGAAATTTTCAACTCTACATTTTATGTGATGGACATCCGTCCTTCATATTCTTGCTTGCCGGGAAGACCATGGATCCACAACGCTGGGGCAGTCACTTCTTCTCTACACCAAATGCTCAAATATCCAGTCCAGGGGAAAATCATAACAGTTCATGGCGAGGAGGAGTATATGATAAGCCATCTTAATTCTTTCCGCTATATGGAGTTAGATGGTGAATTCATAGAAACCCCTTTCCAACACTTTGAAGAGGTTTCTCCTAAAGTTATGGCAACCAAGACAATGACTTCTGTACCCATCATTACCAAACCTGTGTCCCGGATGTCATCCCTTAAAGATGCGAAGGTTGTGATCGAGGAAGGGGGAAGCACGGTATAGGGTCAACTACCATATTTTCCTTTCAAGACAGATAAGTTCGGCTTAGGTTTCACTGCTGCTAGCCAGAAGGCTGTGCGTCGATCCCGGGCTGGAGGACCACCATTTAAGATCACTCATCATGGAGTTCATGCTTTGGAAGATGTTGAAGATGAGAGCAACTTTGAAGATTGGATCTTTCCAACTATTGAAGGAGGACTGAACAACTGGGAGGCGAAAGACTTTGTTCCCATTACTTTCATAAATCAGTAATTTATCTTTCGAACATTTCTGTTGGTCTGTAATAATTATTAAACAATTCGTACACTCTTTTTTCCTTGTGCCTTACCCGGGGCATATAGGTCCATTTGTAAGGGCTTGATTTTTTTCATCTTCATATGCCATTTTTAAAGAATCATGGACGTTTTCATCTATAAGCTTTTGTGTTCATTTTCTTTATTTTTACATTTTATTTGTTTAAAGGTGGCTATCCCTTACACACACCCACACTCACAAAATGCAGGTACCCTTCCATTCCGGATTCCATGGGTAATAATTCTGCTATGGCCTTCAGTGTCTCTGAAGATCTGGTCAATCATGCCGAATACGAAGGGGATGAAGACTGTGAAGTGCCTGGAGAGTTGGCTACACTTCTACAACAGGAAGAAAGGGCTATTCTCCCCCATGAGGAGCTGTTAGAGACTATCAACTTGGGTACTTCCGAAGACAGAAAAGAGGTTAAAGTGGGTGCCAACCTAAAGCCAAATGTCAAAGAGCGCTTAGTTCAACTGTTGAATGAATATGTTGAGATCTTCGCCTGGTCCTATGAAGACATGCCGGGACTCGATACAGATATTGTGGTTCACCGTCTCCCTACAAGAGAAGACTGTCCACCAATTAAACAGAAAGTCCGCCGAATGAGGCCCGATATGTCTGAAAAGATCAAAGCCGAAGTGATGAAGCAATTCGATGCCGGGTTTCTTGATGTTACTTCCTATCCCCAATGGGTTGCTAACATTGTACCGTGCCTAAGAAGGACAGAAAAGTGAGAATGTGCGTGGATTACTGTTGTACCCCAAAATTTGCCCTCTCTTTTCCACAAGAAATCACAGCTTCGGGCTTTTCCTGATTTTTCAGATTGGCTTAAGAATCGGTCAAACTAACTTTTCTCACCAGTCAGACAAAATTAGGGTTTCCATTGATTTTGAATCAGTTCAAGCAGATTGTTAGGGTTTGGTTGCGTTTGGCTCAGGGTTTGATCAGGCGGACGTTTATTTGACAATAAATCAAGAATTAGGGTTTGCACGCGCATTCTCAGAAGGAATTAATTCTGCAGTTCTTTTCAATTGACTCTGGGACATGGGTTGAGGCTTTCTGATTGAAAGTTTGAAGTTTAAGTTTGATCAGTGAGATAAAGGACGTATGGACGTTTGATTGTTTAACTATGCAAGGCTTTTGGTTATTCGGAACGCTGGACGTTTATTGATTATTTATAATTTCTAAGTTAAAATTATTGGATAATTTCCAATTATTATAATTTAAGAAATTTAAGTAATTAAATAAATAAATGCAGAAGAATTAAAGAATTAACTGACAAAGAAAGATTTTTATTTTTATTTAATTGTTTGTTACAAATATTATTTGAACACTGTAAATTTATTTACAGTTGTTTACAATAATATTATTACAATGATTAAAAATAAATTAAAACTATATCTTAAATCTCTGGAAATCTTCATCTTCTACTAATTGCATCCTTTGCTCAACTGATATTTACCTGCAAAGACAAAAGGAAGAAGTCAATACAGTTGAAATTTAAAAAGGTATTTTTCAGACAGTTAATCAAAAAACTCATCATTAAAAGTGTTGGCCGGAATCAGTTTGTTCGCCCTCTCTGCAAATCGCAAGAAGACTCTTGGTTCACAAAGAGGGAAAGAAAATATGTTTGCAAGCATATGAATTAAATACAAGGCAACATGTTAAACAAATGCACAAAGCTGCATAGATCCAAACTGAATTGCATTATCAAACTAGGCAAACCAAATTGTCAAAATGGGCAAACTAAGTGCAAAGTTGTCAACAAAACTGTCAAAAAGAGATGTCAACCAAGCTGCCAAAAGATATCAAAGCTATCAAAAAACTGTCAACAAGTACACAAAAGATATGCAGGAAATCTGGAGGTAAGAAGATATGCAGAGCAAAGCTAACATTGCAAGCATATATTTCAAATTATCATCATTTTCCAGGCCAAACACTTTTTCAGAAAATAAGTACAGTTTAAAGCAATAAAAAATGCTTTTTTCTGTGGAGAGAAAAAAGAGAGAAAAGTATCAGGCTTACAGTTTCAGGCAGTCTAGAGATAAATAAATATAACAGATCAGAATTGTCAAAAAGAGGACAGAGAACACAGAAAAATATCACACAGCTTGTAACCTCAAAACTGTTTACAAGGAAGCAAACTGAGAAGCCTAAAACATCCTGCATAAAAGCCTCTCAAAAAACAAACAAGTTAAAAATGGCCTCAAGCTTAGAAACCAGTTTCAACATATAACCTGTCAAACTCAGTATCCAAACCTGCATAAGCTTCAATAAACTAGCCTAAAAACCAGTAAACCTTCAAGCCTATCAAAGCCTGCCTTAAACAAGCAAGCAAACTGATAAACCTCAGGCCTGCCTGAACAACAAGTCTAAAAGCTTGTTCATTTTTCAAAACCTGCATAATACCAGTTATAAGCATCCAAGCCTGCATAAACAAAACTCCAAACCTGTGTTAAAAATAAAAGCAACAAGCTTTGAAACCCCCAGAAACCAGAAGCCTGCTTATATCAGTAGCAAACATAAAACAAACCTTCAACAAAAACTATCAAGTTGCCCAAGCAAGTCCAAACCAAATATCCAAACCAAGTCAGAATCAAACAAATCCCAAACACCCTCAGAACCATGTTCATCACAGGGCCAAAATAGCAAAAATTACCAACCAAGTTCAAGAGAGAAAAAGTCAGAATCAAACAAATCCAAGCATTCTCAGATATTTATCATCATTGAAAAGAAACAAAGCCCAAAGAGAGGAAGATTGTGAAAGCATCTCAGAAGCACAAATACTCAGAATCAAAATCATCATAGCATTGGAAATAAACGAAGCAATCAGAAGAAAAAAGAAGATGCAGAAGTGAAGCGCCCTAGCATTTTCAGATTATAGCATCATCATTAAACGAAAGAAAGATACAAAGTACCAGGCAAGCTCTCAGCATCACGTACTCCCTCGCCTTGGCCACCGGAGACGCCTCCTGTCCACTTCTCCGCCTCTTCTCCAAAAACCCTAAAGGTAGTAACTCCTCCCTTTTTCTTTACACCTCACACAAACATGGACAACACAAAATCAAAAACGTGTCCAAGGTTAACAACATGCAAGAATAAGAATCCGAAACCCTTAAAACAAAAAGAACTGAGAAATCATTACCTTTTAACACCGCCTGGGTACGACCATGGGGAGAGGGAAGATGGACGGTGGCGTCTGGCAGCTGAGGCGAAGAGAAGCGTCATAAGCCATGGTTTGAGAAAGTGAAGAGGACGAAGAAAGGTGGAGAAGCGGCACCGCTCACAAAAACTCTGTATCCCTGATTCTGGACAAACCAAAACAAACCCTAAACAAAACACTGTCAAACGCGTTTTGGGCCTCTGCCCCACAAAACTGTTAAGCCCAAGATTCTGGCACATACACCCCCCCTTTTTTTTCTTTTTTTTTTCTCTTTTGAATCTGTTTGTTTTTGTTAATTGGGCCATGTATATAATCCCTAAGGCCCATTTAACTCTTTTTATTTTTCTTTACAAATCAATCCTTTTTGATTTATCATATTATTTCCCTTTCTTTTTATATAATTTATTTTGATAAGAAAAACAATATATTATTTTTTTGTACAAAACTTTTCTTAAATGTTTATTACATTTTACAAAAATATGTAAATATTAGACTTATTAGGTTAATATATTTTTGTCTTAAAACTTTTTTTTTTGTTTAATAAACCTTTGATTATATAAACTAAAATACATAAACATTAGTTCTCTTTAACTTAAATATTTTTCTTTTCTTTTCTTTAAAACTTTTTGTTTATATCATTAATAAAAAACACAAAAATAATAATAAAATACTTAATAACACATTAGGTTAACATTTTAACCACTTGTAAATAATCACATACATTGCACAATACTTTTATTTCTCTTTGATTCTTATACTTTGCTATATTTTTACATTGAGAATATGATGATTCGATTTGGTTGTAAATATTATTTGGACACTACTATCCTGATAAGACTCATCCCCATTTGTAAATATTTGTACCCCCATCCCCGAATATTTATTTGTAATAGCTTAGACTTTAAATTCCCGCAATTTATCGCTTTCTATATACTGTATAGTAATTAGGGTTTGTATGCGAAGATTCAAAATCAACCGCTAGATAACCTAATACAAAGACAAATGCATGAAAATCAATACACAATTCACACTTGCACCCCTAGGGTAATCCCGCTTGTTGCCTTCCAAAATGGGCCATGTTTGCATGTCAAGTACTTTGGCAAAACAACAAAAACAAACAAAATGATCATAGTCCCTCGATGACGCTATCAAGTTGCCTAAACAAAAATGATCAAGTCCCTTCAAGAAAAATTGCCAAAGACACTTGGCACTATTGCATTCATGGTCTAAACAATGACCCTCGCCCGTCCCGTTAACATCCTAACACAAGGTTGTTCACCAAATACAATGGTGAAACAACACTGTTAAAATGGTTAAAACATAAGAAAGATCTTTGTGTAAATTTAGGGGTAGACAACTCTTAGTTACTTGATCAAACTTGCAAAACACACTTGCCTACTTTCAAAACACACTCCACAACACAACTTCTAAAAATAACTTTCAAAAACATTGAAACATCTTTTCAAAAAGACAAACACCTTTGTAAAACATTCGAGTAAAGAATTGTTACAACGGTTGCTTAGACAAGGCATCTTTTTCAAAACATTTTCAAAAACCACACACACAAAGCACCATTTCAAACAATTGAAAAGGAAAGGCAAGTGATCTAAAAAAAGTAACTAAGAGCCCAAGGATAACCATGGATGAAAAGGGTGCTAGCACCTTCCCTTTTCATAATCTACCCCCCGAACCCACGAAAACATCTCAAAGGTCTTTCCTGTGCTTTTTGACCTTTCCTTTGGATAAATAAAAAGTCGGTGGCGACTCTTGCTAAACCGAACAAGTGCGAATACAAATGAAAACCTCAAGTCAGTTCTCCCACCATATCACAATTACAAAGACTTAAACAGGGCCAGCCCTAAAGATGACTTTCTACTACCGCACATTTACATCTTGGTTGACAACACAACTCATCATAAGGTATTTTCTTTCATGGATGGATTTTCAGGGTACAACCAGATCAAAATGGCCCCCGAGGACATGGAGAAGACTACTTTTGTTACGCAGTGGGGTACTTTCTGCTATAAAGTGATGCCATTCAGACTGAAGAGTGTCGGGGCAACCTATCAGCGAGCCATGCTAGCTTTGTTTCATGACATGATACATCATGAGATGGAAGTCTACGTAGACGACATGATAGCCCGTTCACAGACAGAAGAAGAACACCTCGACCATCTGCAAAAGCTGTTTGTCAGATTGAAGAATATAAGCTCAGACTGAACCCTAGCAAGTGCACTTTCAGAGTCAGGTCCGATAAAATCTTGGGATTCATCGTCAGCAACAAAGGCATTGAGGTTGATCCTACCAAAGTCAAAGCCATACAACAAATGCCTGCCCCTCGCACTGAAAAGGAGGTCAGAGGTTTCTTAGGACGCCTAAACTACATTGCAAGGTTCATCTCTCACCTAACATCTACCTGTGAACCAATCTTCAAGCTGTTGAAGAAAGATCAGGTGGTTGAATGGAATGATGATTGTCAAGTTGCCTTCAATAAAATCAAGGAGTATTTGCTAGAACCTCCTATCTTGATGCCACCCATTGAAGGAAGGCCGCTAATCATGTATCTGACTGTTTTGGATAATTCAATGGGGTGCTGTGATACGGTGGAAGAACTGACTTGGGATTTTGCGTTTATGTTTGCAAATGTTTCAGTTTAGCAAGAGTCGCCACCGACTTTTTATTTTATCCTAAGGAAAGGTCAAAAAGCACAGGAAAGACCTTTGAGATGTTTTCTTGGGTTCGGGGAGTAGATTATAGAAAGGGAAGGTATTAGCACCCTTTCTATCCATGGTTATCCATGGGCACTTAGTTACTTGCTTAGATCACTTGCTTTAGTTTTCAATTTTTTTGAAATGGTGCTCTTATGTGTGATTTTGAAAGATGTTTTGAAAAGAGGCCATCGTTGTGGCAACCTTTGTAATGATTCTTGTTTGAATGTATACAAAGGTGTTTTTGTCTTTTGAAAAGTTTTGAAAGTAGGGTTTTGAAATTGTGTTGTGGAGTGTGTTTTGAAGATAGCAAAGATGTTTTTGCAAGCTTGACCAAGTAACTAAGAGTTGTCTACCCTATTTTACTCAAAGATCTTTCTTACGTTTTTAACCCTTTTAACAGTGTTGTTTCACCATTGTATTTGGTGAACAACCTTGTGTTAGGATGTTAAACGGGATAGGCGCGGGTCATCGTATAGACCATGATAGCAATTGTGTCAAGTATTTTTGGAAATTTTCTTAAGGGACTTGATCATTTTGTTTAGGCAACTCAGATAGCGTCATCGAGGGACTATGATCTTTTTGTTTGTTTTTGTTTTGCCAAAGTACTTGACATGCAACCATGGCCCATTTTTGAAGGCAACAAGTGGATTGTAACCCTAGGGGTGCAAGTGTGCATTGTGTTTGTTTTTCATGCATATTTGTCTTTGATTAGGTCAAGCTAGTTGTTGATTTTATTTGGCATACAAACCCTAAGTCTAATCATGGCATAATTGAAAACATAAAAGGTGCGAGAATTTAAATTCTACACTATTACAACATGATATAGGGAGGGGGGTACAAATTTGAATTGGGGGTATTTGACAAGAAATTAAATTCGAGATTATTACAACCAAATCGAATGTATAAGACAATATTTAAATAAAATACAAAAAATAAATATTAAATAAAATGTATTATGCAAAAAGTTTTTTATGTATGTAAAAAGTATTTTTTAATATGAAATGCAAATAATATAAAAAAAAGTCAATTTTTATTATTTGTTATTTTAGGGCAAAAAACCCTAATTCTTAAATAAATAGTATTATTTATTAATTATATACAATAATATATTAGTTTATACAAAAAATAAAAGTATATTATAAAAAAAGATGTTTTTAGTGTAAAATATTAATAAAAATGAAAATGTATTATTTTTTTGTATTTTTGACCTAATTGTTTAATAAAATAAAGTATATAAGTATATATATATATATATATTAAACATATTAAATATATAGAAATAAAAATTAATTATTTACAAAAAATGTGTATATCCAAGAAAATGTTTTCAAATGTAAATAAAAAATAATAAATGAAGATAAGTATATTTTTTTATATTATTCTTTAGGTTTTTTGATAAAAAGAAAATAAATTATTTATATATTTATACTAGTAATAATTAAAATAAATTCCAAATAAATACAAAAATTTATGAAAATAAATTTTTTAAGTATTTTTATGTTAGAAAATAAAATATCAAAATAAAAAAATGAAATAAAAATGCAAAAATGACTAATGTACAAATAAATGGGCCAGGGGGGTGTAAACTGAAAATACATGTGTAAAGAGTAAAAACAACCAGGCTCAGCCCAGTCAGACTTCATCTTCTTCCTCTTGTTCACAAAAACGCGCGTTCTGTACATCAATGGCTATCTCTTGATTCTTTGATTTTTTAACAAAAATCATAACATGAAACTTGTAGAGCATCAAACAACGAATTCAACCATATAAAAAACTCAAGCTAACTCTCAATGACCAGAGAGAATTTCTCTGGCCCTAATTCTTAACCTAGTTTTTTCCAGAAAATTCATGGGTGAAATTCTCCTAGCACGATTAATGTAAATGAAAACTAAGCATATGTATGGCTTCAGGGCTATGAGTACAACATATTTCATTCACAAACCTAAGCCTAACTATTCCTAAATAGAGAGATAGAAGTCCATGAAATACCTATTTCAGTTGACTTCGAGCTGGCCAATGCAGCAACTTTCAAGGGTGCTTGAGCTTCTTTTGAGCTTGCCTGAAGTCCAAGGAAGATTTCCCAATGCTTACTTTGTTTTGAAATGGCTTGAATCGTGCCACAGAACTCAACCTGCAAAGCTTTGAAACAAAAATGGTAATGTGTGTTAATGGTGTTACAGCTAGCAATGGAGGCCTGGGGTAGTTCAGGTGAGTTGAGTGGAAGGTATTGGAACAAATTTGAGGCAAAACGCACGAGGGACAATGGAGATGGAGATGGTTCTGCAGGGCTTGCCCTGTCTTGCAGAAAAACAGTGATTCTGTGTACAAGGGAGTTTGATAGGCAAAGGGGTCGCGTTTCTGGCTTGTTAGGAGGTATCAAACTTGTTTGCAATGTTTGTGTAAGTTGGTTTTTACAGATGTGAGAGATTGCTTCTGTTTTGCAAGTTTCTTCTACTTGAAGCAAAAGAGTGGAAGTGATGTTATAACTTTGTACATGCCCTCCTATCACCCTGCACACAACACTCTTGGCCCCTCTAATTCATGGATTTGGTTTGCAGTATCAGATTTTGTTCAAGGCTCAAGGCTTAGTGTTTTGACATAAAGCAACCTTTTGCAAAAATGGCAACATACCTTTTACCATTTAGGGCTTAATCTTGTAGGCAATGTCCAAATGACCAAGATAATACCTTAGCTCAATGGTTATGCATTAAATTATGGAGTACAAACTGGTTTTGAGGCCTGTAATTGTGAACCAAGCTAGCTAGATCAGATTTGCAATTTGGTATGAACATGTATTGGCCATGGATCAAAGTGAGTTTTTGCCAACTTCAAGCATTCGATTCTCTCTAACCACAAGGGTGTTTGAGGAGTTCTTGGACAATTTGGAAAGCTTGGAACATGTACTATAATCCATATTTGAAATGAAACTTGAAACTCCAAGTGGAACTATGTGAAAAATGGCCAAGAAGATGGGTCAAAATCCTGCCTAGATTAGGGTAAATTTTCTCTAAGTTAAAAGTTTTAGGTACCCTTGTTCCAAAAATCATAACTTGAGATAAAATCCTCTTTTGAGAAAACTTTATGTATAAAAGTTGTAGACTTTGTGATGGAATACAACTTCCATGTTGCAAGTTTTGTTTGAATCCATTTTCATCTTGGTGAAAAAATGGGACAAAGTTAGGAAAAAATAAGAAAATTTCATAACTTAGAAAATTTCTAAGTTATGAAAATTTTCCATTTTAAACCCTAATTTGCATTTTTGGGTTTCTTGGTGAACAAGTTTCATAATTTGACATGTCTTGGTGAAAAATGACTCTTGGCACTTGATTTTTACCAAAAAGTCAAAGTTTGACTTTTCAGTGTAAAGTCAAATTTTGCTCAGTTGACTGAAAAATTCATCTGTCAATCCTATGCATTTGAGATTTTTTGAACTTTTTGAATGGGTCAATACAATGTAATTGAGTCCTTGAGTCCATGGTTGAGCTTGATTTGCCATTGGCTAGGTCAAACAGTTAAAAATTGCCTTTGTGCAGTCAAAACCCTAAAAATGACCATTTTGCCCTTTTGGTGATCTGATCAAATTTCTTGTGGAATTGTGATCCAAACTTGATCAAATGGTTCATATGAGTTCATAATGTTGATGTGGGTCAAATTTCATGAGGTTTGACTGTCAATTGGCCACAGTTGACTTTTCCCCCAATACAACTGATTTCTAGGTCAACTGTCCAATTGACTGGGTAAAAATTTGAATCAAGGCCCGAAACTTGGTATGGACAAACTTGTGAGTCCAACATGAAGTATGAAAGTCATTTTGGGTGTTGTACGTCAAAAAATCACTGTGCAAACTCAAACCCTAATTTGGGTCAATAATGCAATAAGGTGTCTTGAGCAGAGCAAAACCCTAGCTTGATCTTGAATTCCAAGAGTCTTGTGATGAGAAATGTGGGAGGGAAAATTTTGGGGTACAACAGTTGCCCCTGTTCAATCTTCTTGAACCTGAAGAGTTAGATTGACAAGTTTGCCTTTCGCGACTCGAAGGTAAAAGAGGATTGGACACTAGAGTGCCCGTAAATTTGCACTCGTCGAAATAATGTTGAGGGAATGGGCTTGAAGATGCCATTTGGAGATGGTAGAACCTTGCTGGAGATGGGCTTAAAGATGCCATCCAAGAGTGTTTGATGAACTACAGTGTGGTAGGTCAGAAGAATGAGCATCAAAATGGTATCCGTGTCTGGAATGCATTTGAACTGTATCTGGAGACGGAGTCTGTATCAGCAAAAGAATGGCGTCCGCGTCTGGGGCGTATCTGAGCTGTAACTGTATTTAAACGTTGAATGAATATCATAATGACTGCCGTGTCTGGAGTGTATCTGTATTGTATCCGGGTAACAGAGAATCATCTATGTATGGAGCAACTGTGTGCTGGGGATAAACTCTGAATGATTGACAGAATGGCAACTATGTCTGGAGCGTATCTGGACTGTATCTGAAGTTGAGATCTGTATGAGTAGTAGAATGACTTCCGTGTCTGGAGTGTATCTGTACTGTAACTGGGATCTGAATAAGTGACAGAATGACTTCCGTGGCGACTACACTGGGGGAATCAAACTGCTGGTGTAAGGGTCAGAATGGCATCCGTATCTGGAGCATATCTGAACTTGAAGTTGATAGTTGAATCTGAATGAGAGATAGAATGGCCGCCGTGTCTGGAGCGTATCTAGTCTGTATTGGATTGCTGAAGTTTGAATGAGTAGTAGAATGACCGTCGTGTCTGGGGTGTATCTGTACTGTATTTGACTTGAAATTCTAAATGAGTAATAGAATGACCGCCGTGTCTGGGGTGTATCCATACTGTATCTGAATAAATGTTAACGATAGCCTTTTAATCTTATCCTGAAAAGGGTAAAATGTTAGCTAAAACACAAAGTTGTGTTGCATGATATGTATGATGCAATGAACTGTATTTCATCAATGTTCATGATATATGAATGTAATGGTTATGCATGTAAGATGAGTAGCTGTCTTGCTGAGGAAAATAAATCCTTGATAATTGGAGATAATGAAATCTTTGATTGCTGTCGGGGGAAAGTAAATTCTTGACCAAAGCTGGGGATTCCAAAAATCTTTGATTACTGAAGATGAGAAATCCTTGCTGATTGCTGACTGCTTGGGGAATAAGGAAAACTCTGAAAATCTCTACTAGAGAGTTAGAACCTGGGAGACTTCTGCTGGAGAAATGAGACTGAGAATCTTCAATCTGCTGAGAGATAACTCTGTGGGGAGAATGTTTACTCTGCTTGGGAAATCAGGAGCTTGAATTGTATGCCAATCTACTGGGGATTCCTAGTTGAGGATAAGACCAAGAGTTAACTGTTATCTGATTAATTCTCATACTTTTAAGATATCCTGCTGGGGAAATTGGGGAAAACTGAATGGTTCCCGCCGGGGATTGATAGTTGGAGATTTTGACTCTGCTGGGGAAGAAGGTTTAGAGTATTCTAATTCCGCTGGGGATATTTATTTCAGGGTTTTCGGACTTCACTAAGGATTGGGTTTTCAGGGTTTTCGGGCTTCACTGGGGATCTTGAAGCTTTAACTCTGATGGGAATTTTGAAACTTAACTCAGCTGGGGAATCAAGTTTTTAGAACATACTGGCTCTGCTGAGGACCTTGAAACTTAACTCTTGATGAGAATTTTGAAATTTAACTCAGCTGGGGAATCATACTCCAAATTTTAGCTTTGTTGAGGACCCGAATGGTGTATTGCAAGGGATTTCTTCTGAAATGGCATAAAGACATCTTCCTACTGTTAGAACAATGTTTGAATCTACTACCCTATATTTAAGTTTTGATGATAACAAAGTGAAAAGATATAGTATTTATAAGTTTCATGTTTGAACTATCTGCTGCCTAAAATTATTATGTTCTGACTTGCAGATACGCTGATTGAAATAAGCAAGATCACATCTATTCAGCATCAGAACTTGATTTCAGACACCAGCATCAGAAGTTGCTACATCAGAACGTCAAAATCAGATGATCAACTCACGTACATGCTGAAGCCTGATGAACAAGACTGCGCTTAATACTATGATACAGAAACACAATAGTTCATCAGCAGCGAAGCAGAATCAGAATGAGCCAAGCCAGAACTTGCATTAAGTAAGCAACGGTACTGTGCATTGAAAGCAAATTAATTCCAACGGATTCATTCCAGACAAGATCTGCTCAATAAGGAAAGTTTGTTATTAGCATTGAATCAAGAATATTGCATCCAACGTTCATCATCCCAATGCTATATAAACAAGGCTTTGAAGATTGAAATGGTTAATGCTCTCCAAATCTCTACACGCACAAAAGCTGAACCATAATCTTCGTTCTACCAGTTTTGCTAAACCATACACTCTGATATTCCATTACTGTTTAGAAATCTAGTTTCTGAGCTTCAATTTGTGTATACATCACAGTTGTGATAAAGTTTTGTAGAAAACATCCACACACATTGTTTTATCTCTTTGTAAGAAAGTGTTACCTTGACAAACCGGGTTGTGGTTTGACTCAAGAAGGCTTTAGCAGTTGTTAAAGCAGTCTGTAATATTCAGTTGAATATAGTGAATTAAGACCTCGTTGGAGAGAGGCGAAATCACCTTGACGGGTGGACTGGAGTAGTTTGAGATCAAACGAACCAGGATAAAAATATCGTGTTCATTGTTTTAGATTTCAGTTTTTCAATTCAACCCCCCCCTTCTTGTGTTTTTCACCACTTCAATTGGCATCAGAGCGCCTGGTTCTGAGCTAAAACACTTAACCGTGTCAGTACAAGATCCAGCGTCAGAAAAACACAATGGCAGGAAACAATTCTCACATCAGCAATGACAACAATGAGGACAGAGACAGATTCAGTGGCAAACCTCCAGTCTTTGATGGAGAAAACTTTGATTACTGGAAAGACAGAATTGAAAGCTTCTTTCTAGCACATGATGCTGATCTGTGGGATATGGTGACAGATGGATACACGCACCCTGTGAATGCAAGTGGTCAGAAGATTGATAGAAAATCAATGTCTGATCAACAAAAGCGTGACTTCAAGAATCACCACAAGGCCAGAACCATCCTCCTCAGTGCCATCTCCTATACTGAGTATGAAAAGATCTCCAACAGAGACACATCAAAAAATATCTTTGATTCTCTCAGAATGACGCATGAGGGCAACGTTCAGGTCAAAGAAACAAAAGCTCTGGCGCTCATTCAGAAGTATGAGGCGTTCAAAATGGAAGAATCTGAATCCATTGAAACTATGTTCTCTAGATTCCAGATTCTGGTAGCTGGTCTCAAAGTTCTGGACAAAGGATACTCTACTGCTGACCATGTCAAGAAAATAATCAGAAGTCTACCCAAGCAGTGGAGGCCTATGGTTACTGCTCTGAAGCTAGCTAAAGATCTCAACAAAATCACTCTGGAGGAACTTATCAGCTCCCTCAGAAGTCATGAGATAGAGCTAGAAGCTGATGAGCCTCAGAAGCAAGGTAAGCCTCTAGCATTAAAATCTAACAAAAAATTTGAGTCTAAAGTCTTGCAGGCAGTTGAAGAAACATCTGATGGATCCTCATCAGAAGAAGACGAACTTTCCCTTCTCTCCAGAAGAGTAAATCAACTGTGGAAGCAAAGACAAAGGAAGTTCAGGAATCCCAGAAGATCTGATCAGAACGAGTCTTCTTCCAGATACAGAAGGACAGATTCTTCCTCTGGATACAGAAGATCTGAAGGCTCCTCCAGTAGCAAGAAGCCAAACACCAAAGACATCATCTGCTATGAGTGCAATGAGCAAGGACACTACAAGAGTGACTGCCCAAAGCTTCAGAGGGAAAAGCCCAAAAAGAAGTTTGGAAGAGAGAAGAAGAAAAGTCTCATGGCTACATGGGATGACTCTGACTCGTCTGAAGCTGACTCAGAATCAGATGATGAAAGGGCAAACATAGCTCTCATGGCAAACATTTCAGAAGATAGTGAAGCTTCTGAATCAGACTCAGAATCAGACACAGAAGAGGTATTTCCTAACTTCGCTGTTAACTTTACAAAGGCTGAACTTGCTGAAAGCCTTAATGAGATTCTGGAACGTTATCAGCAGATTAGAGCTAAATTCAGAGACCTGAAAAGGAATCTTGAATCTGACTCTAATAAGTCTGAGAGTCTCAAATTGGAAAATTCTGAGCTGAAAAATAAGATTTCAAAATTAGAAAACACTTTACAAAACTCTCAGAAGGAACCAATTTCTGAAACTCCCAGCAACGCTGATGAGATCATCAAGGAGTATGATCACAGTTTCCAGAAGTTCCTAGCTAAAAGCATAGATAGAAGCAGAATGGCTTCAATGATCTATGGAGTTAGCAGAAACGGCAGGAAAGGAATAGGATACCAAGGTAAGGTTCCTACACCAAAGAATGTCATGGACTTAACCATTAAACACACTCCTCTAAATTCACACTTTGTGTATGGTCACACACATGATATCAAATATACTAGCAGTAAGCACTCTGTGAAACCAAAATTCAACCAGAGTTTTGGTAAAACTAACAAATCAGGACCCAAGAAAATCTGGGTACCTAAGGACAAAATAATACATGTTGCAGATATCTTTAGCAGCAAGTCAGAAACACCAGTCATGGTACCTGGACTCTGGCTGCTCACGACACATGACGGGAAGAAGGCATATGTTCCAAAGCCTGGAACTTAAGCCTGGAGGCCATGTTGGCTTTGGAGGCAATCAGAGGGGAAAGATAATTGGCTCTGGAACTGTAGGTAATGGAAATCTTCCCTCTATTAATAATGTCCTGCTAGTAGATGGATTGATGCATAATCTGTTATCCATAAGTCAATTAAGTGATAACGGTTATGATATAATCTTTAATCAAAAATCATGTAAAGCTGTTAGTCAGAAAGATGGGACTATCCTGTTTAATGGAAAGAGGAAAAACAACATTTACAAAATCAAACTTTCTGAACTAAAAAGTCAGAATGTAAAATGTGTTATGTCTGTTAACAACGAGCAGTGGATCTGGCACAGAAGATTGGGGCATGTTAGTATGAGAAGAATATCTCAGATTAACAAACTCAATCTGGTCAGAGGACTTCCTAATTTGAAGTTCAATTCAGATGCTCTGTGTGAAGCATGTCAGAAAGGCAAATTTGCAAAACCTTCTTTTAAATCCAAAAATGTTGTTTCTACCTCTAAGCCATTAGAACTTCTGCACATTGACTTATTTGGACCAGTTAAAACTGCTTCAGTCAGTGGTAAGAAGTATGGGTTAGTAATCGTAGATGACTATAGCAGATGGACATGGGTAAAGTTCTTAAGACACAAGGACGAGTCACACTCTGTGTTTGTTACTTTCTGTAACCAAGTTCAGAATGAAAAGGATCTTAGAATCGTTAAAGTCAGAAGTGATCATGGTGGAGAATTTGAAAATAAAGATTTTGAGTCATTCTTTAATGACAGAGGCATTCTGCATGATTTCTCTTGTCCTAGAACTCCCCAACAAAATGGAGTTGTAGAACGAAAGAACAGAACATTGCAAGAAATGGCCAGAACCATGATCAATGAGACAAACGTTGCTAAGACTTTCTGGGCAGAGGCAATAAACACAGCGTGCTACATTCAGAATAGAATCTCAATAAGACCTGTTCTGGAAAAGACTCCATATGAATTGTGGAAGAACAGAAAGCCCAACATTTCATATTTTCATCCTTTTGGATGTACTTGCTTTATATTAAATACAAAGAATTATTTGAACAAGTTTGACTCTAAGGCACAGAAGTGTATTATGTTAGGATACTCTGAACGCTCAAGAGGGTACAGAGTATACAATACAGAAACACAGATTGTGGAAGAATCAATCAGTGTTCGTTTTGATGATAAGCTTGACTCTGAAAAGTCAAAGCAGAATGAAATTTTTGCAGGTATAGAAATTGAATTTGCAGGTTCTGAAGACAAGTCATCAGAAGCTCTCAACACAGACATTCCTTCAACGTCTGAAAGGAGCACTGCTAGAAATCCTACAACAGCTGCTGATCAACCTCAGAAGAGATTACCCAGAAGCAGCCTGGATCACCCAGAAGAGACTATCCTAGGAAGAAAGGAAGATCCAATCAGAACAAGAGCAAGCTTCAGAAACTCTGAAGAAACTCTTATGGGACTGGTGTCTCTGATTGAACCTTCTTCTATTGATGAAGCACTTCTGGATAATGACTGGATTCTGGTAATGCAAGAAGAGCTGAATCAATTCACCAGAAACGACGTATGGGATCTCGTCCCCAGACCAAAAGGATTCAACGTCATTGGAACAAGATGGGTGTTCAGAAACAAGCTAAATGAACAAGGTGAAGTCATCAGAAACAAGGCACGACTGGTTGCACAAGGTTATAGTCAGCAAGAGGGGATAGACTATACAAAAACCTTTGCCCCAGTCGCCAGGTTAGAATCTATCGGACTTTTAATTTCATTTGCTGTTAATAGAGGCATCACTCTGTATCAGATGGATGTCAAAAGTGCATTCTTAAATGGTTATATAGAAGAAGAAGTTTATGTTCACCAACCCCCAGGTTTTGAAAATACAAAACATCCAGAACATGTTTTCAAACTAAAGAAGTCACTGTATGGTCTGAAACAAGCTCCCAGAGCTTGGTATGAAAGGCTAAGTAACTTTCTGCTTGAAAATGAATTCACCAGAGGGAAAGTGGACACTACTCTATTCTGTAAAACAGTTAAGAGTGACATCTTAGTCTGTCAAATTTATGTTGATGATATCATTTTTGGTTCTACTAATCCTTCTCTTGGAAGAAAATTTGCTAAGTGTATGCAGGCAGAATTTGAGATGAGCCTCATGGGGGAACTGAAATTCTTTCTGGGAATTCAGATCAATCAAACTCCAGAAGGAACTTACATTCATCAGAGCAAATACATCAGAGATCTTCTGAAGAAATTTGACCTCTCAGAATGTAAGCCATCAAAGATTCCAATGCATCCCACGTGCATTCTGGAAAGAGAAGAGAAAGATAGAACATGCAGATTGTATCAGATGCAAGTCTAAAGATCTGAGAGTCTAAGCTCAAAAACAGACGTGCTGATCATTACATCAAACAAGTGTCATCCAATCATCAGCATATCTCTGAAGCAGAACGCGTGCACGCTTCTGAGAAGGCAAAGCGCTGATTGGGTGCATTGAGACACATGTCTGGTAACCGTTTTTAAGTATCTTTCTCAAATCCCCCAAAATCAGCAAGCATTTAATGAAAAGTAATCATGCTTTTAAATGGCAATCATGATTTTTCTCTCTCTTAAAAACGTTTATCTTTTCAAAAATAGTTTTGGAAAACTCTATTTAAGCTCATTAATCTCTCATTCTTATTCTTTACGCTTTCTCACTATCACTCAAGCATTCTCTGCATATTTCTGAGTTCATCCCTTGCAAACTTTTTCCTCAGTTCATTCTCAAAACCCTTTTAGTGTGAACATGGCAACCTCCAGTAGCGTTTCTGCAGGTAATCAGAAGAAAGCATCTTCTGAGCAATATCAAGTGCCACTCAGAACTCTCTTCACTCCGGTGAAGAACCTTGAAGTGCTCTCTGAGTTAATCATTGATTTTGAAAGCTTGAAGGAGAATGGTTTTGACCTAACTGAAGAAGTTAGGGCTCAAAAGTGGGAAAGGTATTTCGATAGGTTGGTTGGACCAACATTCCCAGCACTGGTCAAGGAATTTTGGATTCACGCCAAAGTTTCAAAACATCTAGTCATCTCCTCTGTTATGGGGAAGAAGATTGTGATTTCTGAAGATCTCATTGCAAGGCTAATCGGTCAAAGTGGTGGTGGCGTCCGTTGTGTGGACATGGCTGAAAGATGTGCTGATACAGGTGTGGTAGCTAACAGGATTTTCACTCTTGGGATGCCCAGCAGCAAGATTAAGGATCTGAAGGATCATTGCAGAGTATGGGCTAAGATTGTTCTAGGGTGCTTCAACCACAGGAAACCAATAAGTTCTCCTGATTATATAAATGTGGATCAGCAGTTTCTGATATACTTTATTGATCAGAAGATAAAGATTAATCTGGCTCACTTCCTGTTCAACCATCTCAAAACCAGTGTGAAAGAAACAAGGGAAGAAGAAAGAACCAAGAGGGACTGGATACCGTTTGGAAGGCTGATATCAGATATTCTGACAGAGAATAGGCTGATTGAGCATCTGATAGAAGCTCAAGAGCTGAGCACTATTGAACCAACAATTGGGAAACCTCTGAACGCAAAGAATCTGAAAAAGATGAAGCTGATAGAAAATATTCAGAAGGAACCCAGAGCTACTTCCACTGCTGATATCTCCAGCAGAAGAGTGCCTCTGAGTGATTTTCCGATATTTTCTGAAATGGAATCCAAACCAGAGATGTTTCTCAGGTACCCAGATGCGTACAAGGCAGATGATACAGATCCAAAGCTGAATATCAGAGATCTGCGTCAACCCCAACCAGAAGTGACTCTGAAGAAGACAAAGAAGAGGAAAGCGCCATCAGAAGGATCATCTCAGCAGACTCCAAAGAAAAGAGGTATTTCATCTGCTGCCCCTATTTCAAATTCTTTTACTATTCCAGCATCTATCCCTCCTCAAACCTCTCATAGAATATCAATTCCCATCCCTACCATTGATGAAACCATACAAGAAGAAGACCCTTCTGAGGCATTAAAACTCAGAAGACCTAGAACCAAACAACCCAAACAACCAACAATTTCAACAACAACAGCACTTGACCAAGTGCTGGCTGATATTGAGCGTCAACATGCCTCTGCTCAACCAAACTCTGAACCACAAAATGTTCCTCCTCCACAACCAGAACAACAACAACAACCAGAACCAGAACAACAACAACCACTCTCAGAAGAACCTCTGATCCCTGAGCAATTAGAGATTCCACCCCCCTCTCCCCAACCAGAAATAAATCCACCTTCATCACAAACAGAGTTTCACCACTCTGAAACTCCTTCCCCTCATCAATCTGACCCTCACTCACCTCAACCATCACCGCTGGCAATTCAGTTGCCATGTGAAACCACTGTTGTCATGCCCCAGTTACCATCCTCATCAGAATCGACACCACCAAAAACTCCCAAAACACCACCCACTCCAATCGAAATATCTGATTCTGATACCCCTTCTCCAAAACAAACAGCCTCTCAGAAAACCTTTGAAAACCCCAGCAGGACTTTCATTGACTTAACCAGTCTTGACCGTCTTGCTGATCTAAAACACAAAATTGCCATCCCAAAACCAAAGCAACCAGATGTTGGCTCTGGTATTTTGAATTTTGAAACAGGTGTGCTGCAATGGATTGCTTCTTTGAAGCAAGTCTGTCCTGGGATGATTGACCCAGCTGCTTCTGATCAGCTCTGGTCACAGTTCAGACTTTGGGTACATGCTGAAGCCCTCAAGTTGCAGGATATCAACTATGAGCAGGCACAACAAAATTTCAGCAAGCTTCTGAATGAAGTTGGAAGTATGCTTCTGAAAGAGGACGTGCTCCCTCTGGACAGTGAACCTTGGTCTGAGAAACAGCAAGCTGCAAAGGTGCAACCATCAGAAGAAGACAAGACTATTCAGGCTGAAAGTCAAGCAGAGGATGTTGCTGAAAGTTCTGAGAAGCCTCCTCCTTCTGATGCGTCTCAA
Organism: Vicia faba; assembly: GCA_948472305.1. Classification (NCBI taxonomy): domain Eukaryota; kingdom Viridiplantae; phylum Streptophyta; class Magnoliopsida; order Fabales; family Fabaceae; genus Vicia; species Vicia faba. The sequence goes on along the minus strand of CATIWC010000309.1, from coordinate 302,258 downwards.
GCTGCCTTGGACAGGCAGACTCTGGAAGAACTAAGGCTGAATGACATGCGTCTACAGCAGCGGATGGATGAAAACGATCAGAAGATGAAAGAGAGAACGGATGTGCAGGACAGCAAGATTGACACTGTTGTCAGCATGGTGCATAAGCAAAATGAAACTTCTGAAAAGATTCAAGCCATGCTGGAGAGCCTGTTCACACGCTTGCCTCCTCAACCTTAATCTTTTTCATACATGACCTTTTTTTGTTTTCCCTGATTTTCTGATGTACTGTTTGATTATGTTTTGTAATATTTTCTCGTCTTGACTCTGAACTATCTTAATATGATTAGTTTTTCTGATCTTAATCGTTTTAGCACATCACCAACACTTTTTGATTGCTGACAAAAAGGGGGAGAACAAGAATGATATTTAAATCAATAACGGGCTAACTAGACAGAAATTCTCAAACATTCTAACTCTATTACTTGAATTTGTTTAAAGTCTACAGGCACAAGAAAGCTCCTGGACACTCTGAAGACTAGAAGCTAGAAGCTCTGATCAATATGAAGTTGCTCTGATCAATATGAAGTTCTGATCCAAAGCAAAGCTCTGACAAGAAAAGCTCTGAAGCTCTGCTCTGACATAAAGCTTCTGATAAGTCAAAGACTCTGATACTCTGATGTTCAAAGAAAGGCAAAAAGATCTGATCCTGAAGAACACGTATAATCAAAGGGAAGTAATAAACTCAGTGGGAGTATTTCCTTACTTCTTATTCTTTTACTTCTTATTCTGATACATATTCCAGATACCTTTTCACGTTATTTTCATTTAAAATATCTAGTTTTTGTCATCATCAAAAAGGGGGAGATTGTTAGAACAATGTTTGAATCTACTACCCTATATTTAAGTTTTGATGATAACAAAGTGAAAAGATATAGTATTTATAAGTTTCATGTTTGAACTATCTGCTGCCTAAAATTATTATGTTCTGACTTGCAGATACGCTGATTGAAATAAGCAAGATCACATCTATTCAGCATCAGAACTTGATTTCAGACACCAGCATCAGAAGTTGCTACATCAGAACGTCAAAATCAGATGATCAACTCACGTACATGCTGAAGCCTGATGAACAAGACCGCGCTTAATACTCTGATACAGAAACACAATAGTTCATCAGCAGCGAAGCAGAATCAGAATGAGCCAAGCCAGAACTTGCATTAAGTAAGCAATGGTACTGTGCATTGAAAGCAAATTAATTCCAACGGCTTCATTCCAGACAAGATCTGCTCAATAAGGAAAGTTTGTTATTAGCATTGAATCAAGAATATTGCACCCAACGTTCATCATCCCAATGCTATATAAACAAGGCTTTGAAGATTGAAATGGTTAATGCTCTCCAAATCTCTACACGCACAAAAGCTGAACCATAATCTTCGTTCTACCAGTTTTGCTAAACCATACACTCTAATATTCCATTACTGTTTAGCAATCTAGTTTCTGAGCTTCAATTTGTGTATACATCACAGTTGTGATAAAGTTTTATAGAAAACATCCACACACATTGTTTTATCTCTTTGTAAGAAAGTGTTACCTTGACAAACCGGGTTGTGGTTTGACTCAAGAAGGCTTTAGCAGTTGTTAAAGCAGTCTGTAATATTCAGTTGAATATAGTGAATTAAGACCTCGTTGGAGAGAGGCGAAATCACCTTGACGGGTGGACTGGAGTAGTTTGAGATCAAACAAACCAGGATAAAAATATCGTGTTCATTGTTTTAGATTTCAGTTTTTCAATTCAACCCCCCCTTTCTTGTGTTTTTCACCACTTCACCTACACCTTCAACCTATCAGTAATTATCTTTTTTCAATTCTGTTTTATTTGTAAGCAGTGATTATATTCAAATGCATATGCCTATTTAATCAAAACATTGGACGTTTTCAAATAAAATATAAGTGTAAAAAAGAAAAGAAAGGCAAGCAAATTTCTGCACTTTGAAGTATTTTGTATTAACTTTTGTGAGTATTTTTGTACAAAGGAGACATACATCCTAGTAAGAGAATGTTGTCGTAAAGATTGAAAAATTTTATACAAAAGAAAGATGGCTATGTGTAACAATTCCATGGGATTCCCATTCTGCTATAGCCTTCACAACTCTGAATATCTTGTCCATTCGCTGCTTCGTCCGTCGATGACTAGATTGATCAGAAGCTTGTAGTTTGTTGGTGAAGAGATTGTTCTTGAAGTGATCCGATGAGACATAGTCATACGCTTTAATTCCCTAACTTTTGCCTGGACCGCCCTTTCGGGTTTTCGATCCACTGGGAAACCCTTTTTTGCCTGGACCGCCCTTTCGGGTTTTCAACTTGCCGGGTGTACAATTTTTTTTTTGTTTTATCCCTAATTTTTGCCTGAACCGCCCTTTCGGGTTTTCGATTCACAGGGATGCCCATTTTTTCCCAAGTCGCCCTTTCGGGTTTTCAACTTGCCGGGTCGTTTTATGCGTAGTATCTTTTGACTATGTCTGTGTTCGCAGGGTGTGGCAAGTCGTCGCCGTCCATGGTGGTCAGAATCATGGCCCCACCAGAGAAGATGCTCTTGATCACAAATGGTCCCTCGTAGGTAAGAGTCCATTTTCCCCTGGGATCACTTTGCGACAAGATGATCTGCTTGATTACCAGGTCTCCGATTTGATATACCTGATGCCTAACTTTCTTGTTGAAGGCCTTGATCATCCGTTTTTGATACGTCTGACCATGGCAAACAACAGTAAGTCGCTTCTCGTCGATCAAATTAAGTTGATCAAGCAGGGTCTGAATCCAATCGTCTTCACTCAAACCAGCGTCCTTCATAATCCTTAAGGAAAGAATCTGAACTTCCATGGGTAGAACAGCTTCCATGCCATACACCAAAGAAAATGGGGTTGCCCCTGTTGAAGTACGTGCCGTGGTACGATATCCATGCAGAGCAAACGACAACATCTCATGCCAGTCCTTGTAGGTGACTGTCATCTTTTGAATGATCTTCTTGATATTTTTGTTCGCAGCTTCAACAACACCGTTCATCTTCAGCCGATAGGGAGATGAATTGTGATGATAAATCTTGAACTGTTCGCATAGAGCGGTGATCATAGTGTTGTTCAAATTCGTACCGTTGTCTGTGATTATCCTGTCGGGGACACCATACCGGCATATGAGGTTTTGCTTGATGAAGCGGGCAACCACATTCTTTGTAACAGAGACAAAGGAAGCTGCTTCGACCCACTTGGTAAAATAGTCGATAGCGACCAAGATGAAGCGATGTCCATTGGATGCCGTGGGCTTGATCTCTCCAATCATGTCAATGCCCCACATTGCGAATGGCCAAGGAGCTGTCAGAACGTTGAAAGGAACAGGAGGAATATGTACCTTGTCGGTGTAGACTTGGCACTTGTGGCAAGTATGGGAATGTTGGTGACAATCAGCTTCCATGGTAGACCAGTAGTAGCCTGCCCTTAGAATCTTTTTAGCCATCGTATATCCGCTCAAGTGGGTTCCAAATTTACCACTGTGTATCTCAGCCATGATCAACTCTGCTTCAGCTTTTTCCACACAACGAAGTAAAACACAATCATGGCTGCGCTTATAAAGGATGCCATTGCTTAGGAAGAACTTGGCAGCAAATCTCCTTAAGAACTTTTTGTCGTTGACGAAAGCTCCTTCAGGATATTCTCTAGTTTGGAGATACCTTTTGATTTCATGAAACCAGGGTTGTTCCACTACTTCTTCGGTATTAATCTCATGACAGTGCGCAGGTTCGTCCATTCGCTCGATGGTAATTTGGGGAGCCTCGTTATCCCAGTTGAGTTTAAACATGGAAGACATTGTAGCCAGAGCATCTGCTAGCTGATTTTCTTCTCGCGGGAAGTGCTCGAAGGTAATCTGCTCGAAATGAGGCAACAACGTCAAGACATGTTCTTTGTATGGGATAATATTAGGATGTTTGGTATCCCACTCTCCTTTGACTTGACTGATAACCAAAGCCGAGTTCCCAAATATGACCAAAGATTTCATTCCCAAGTCTATAGCAGCCTTGAGACCAAAGATGCAAGCTTCATATTCAACCATGTTGTTGGTACAACTGAAACAAAGTCGGGCAGTGAAGGGTGTATGGCAACCTTCCGGAGAAATGAGTACCGCATCGATGCCGTTTCCAAGTGCATTTGAAGCACCATCAAAGTACAGGGTCCATCGGGATCTTTGTTCAGGTCCGTCATACGGTCCGTTACCTTCAATGTTGTCCAATGTCATGATGTCCTCGTCAGGGAAGTCGAATCTCATAGATTGGTAATCTTCGACGGCTTGATGAGCTAGATGGTCGGCTAGTACACTCCCCTTTATAGCTTTTTGGGTAGTATACTGGATATCATACTCAGTCAGGATCATTTTCCATCTAGCGATTCTTCCAGATAAAGCAGGCTTCTCGAAGATATACTTGATCAGATCCATTTTGGAAATCAGCAAGGTGGTATAAGTCAACATATACTGTCTCAGCCGGTGAGTAGCCCATACCAAAGCGCAGCAAGTTTTCTCGAGCAGTGAGTAGCGAGTCTCACAGTCAGTAAACTTTTTGCTAAGGTAATAAATGGCATGCTCTTTTCGGCCAGACTCGTCATGTTGGCCCAACACGCACCCCATTGAGTTATCCAAAATAGTCAGATACATGATTAACGGCCTTACTTCAACGGGTGGCATCAGAATATGAGGTTCTAGTAAATACTCCTTGATCTTATCAAAAGCAACCTGACAATCATTGTTCCATTCAACTACCTGATCCTTCTTTAACAGTTTGAAAATTGGCTCACAGGTAGAAGGCAAGTGAGAGATGAATTTGGCGATATAGTTCAAGCGTCCCAAGAATCCTCTAACCTCCTTTTCAGTACGGGGGGCAGGAATTTCTTGTATAGCCTTCACTTTAGCTGGATCAACCTCAATGCCTTTGTTGCTGACAATAAATCCCAAAAGCTTACCACACCTAACTCCAAAAGTGCACTTGCTAGGGTTCAACCTGAGCTTATACTCCTTCAACCTGTCAAACAGCTTTTGCAAATGACCAAGGCGTTCTTCTTATGTCTGTGATCGAGCTATCATGTCGTCTACGTAAACTTCGATCTCATGATGTATCATATCATGAAACAAAGCTACCATGGCGCGTTGATAAGTTGCCCCAGCATTCTTCAGTCTGAATGGCATCACTTTGTAGCAGAAGGTACCCCATTGCGTGACGAAAGTAATTTTCTCCATGTCCTCGGGGGCCATTTTGATCTGGTTGTATCCCGAGAATCCGTCCATGAAGGAAAATACCTTGTGCTGAGCTGTGTTGTCAACCAAGATATCGATATGCGGCAGTGGAAAATCGCCTTTAGGGCTAGCCCTATTTAGATCCCGATAGTCCACACACATTCCGACTTTTCCATCCTTCTTAGGCACGGGCACAATGTTAGCAACCCATTGTGGATAGGAGGTAACAGCCAGAAAGCCAGCATTGAATTGCTTCATTACTTTAGCCTTGATTTTCTCAGACATGTCAGGCCTCATCCGGCGGACCTTTTGTTTGATTGGTGGACAGTCTTCTCTTGTAGGGAGACGGTGAACCATGATATCTGTGTCTAACCCTGGCATGTCTTCATAAGACCAGGCGAAGATTTCAACATATTCGTTCAACAACTGCACTAAGCGCTCCTTGACACTTGGTTCCAGGTTGGCACCCACTTTTACTTCTTTCCTGTCTTCCTCTGTCCCTAAGTTGATAGTTTCTAGCAACTCTTCATGAGGCAGAATAGCCCTCTCTTCTTGTTGCAGAAGTCTGGCTAACTCTCCCGGCACTTCACAATCTTCGTCAACTTCGTACTCAACATGATTGACCAAATCTTCAGAGTTATCGAAGGCTAAAGCAGAATAGACACCCATGGAATCCGGAGTGGATGGGTACCTGCATTTGTGAGTGTGTAAGGGATATCCATCCTTAAACAAACAAAAATGCAAAAGGAAAGAAAATGAACACAACAGTTTATAGATGAAAAACGTCCAATGATTCATTAAAACATGGCATATGATTATGAAGAGAATCAAGCCCTTACAAATGGACCTACATGCCCCGGGCAAGGCATGAGGTGAAAATAGTGTGCGAATTGTTTTAGTTATTACAAACCACAAAAAATGGGAAATTGTTCAAAGATAAAATTACTGGTTGATAAAGGTGATGGGAACAAAATCCGTTGCTTCCCAGTTGCTCAAACCCCATTCGACGGTCGGAAAGATCCAATCTTCAAAGTGGCTCTCTTCATCTTCATTTTCTACAGCATTGATTCCATGGTGTGAGATCTTGACGGGTGGTCCTCCAACCTTGGAGCGACGCATAGCCTTTTGTCCTGCAGCAGTGAACCCTAACCCAAACTTGTCTGTCTTATGGGGAAAGTCAGGCAATTGTCCCTATACTGTACTCTTCCCTTCTTTAACCACAACCTCTGCGTCCTTGAGAGATTCCATCCTAGATACACGCTTGGGAACTATAGGCATCTCGACCATTGTCTTTGCAACTGCTATCTCAGGAGACACTTCCTCGAAATGTTGGAAAGGCGTTTCGATGAACTCTCCATCCAACTCCACATAGCGGAAGGAATTGAGATGACTTATCATGTACTCTTCCTTGCCGTGCACTGTTATAATCTTACCCTTAACAGCATATTTCAGCATTTGGTGCAAGGAGGAGGTAATTGCCCCGACATAATGGATCCACGGTCTCCCTAGCAAACACGAATATGACGGACAGATGTCCATCACGTAGAAGGTGGAGTTGAAAACTTCTGTGCATACTTTAATAGGAATATCAACCTCTCCATGAACCATTCTTTTGGACCCATCAAAAGCCCTGACAACGATGTTGCTAGGTTTGAGGGTCAATCCTTTGCAGTCCAAACGATCTAAGGCTTTCTTCGGCAGCACATTCAAGGAAGAACCAGTATCAACTAAGACATGGGCGAGAGTGGTTCCCCGACATTCAACTGAGACATGTAACGCATCGTTGTGCTTTCTTCCTTTGGGAGTTAAGTCAGCATCGGAAAAGCCAAGTCCATTATCAGCAGTAAGACTGGCCACACATTCTTGGAACTGGTCAGCCGAAGTCTCTTGGGGTACATGTGCCACCTTCAAGAATTTGATTAGGGCCTTAGAATGGGCCTCAGAATAGAGCAGAAGAGCCAACATTGAAATTTTAGAAGGGGTCTGCCCTAACTGTTCCACAATGTCGTAGTCACTTTTTTTGATTATTTTCAAGATTTCATCCATTTCTTTCTGAGTGGTTCAGGGATAACCACAGCATGGGCCTTCGTCCTGACAGGCACTTCCAGTATCCCCTTACCCTTGTCGGTAGTATCAGCAAATGGTCTTACTTCGGGAGTATCCAATTCTTCAATCACTGGGCCTTGCACAAATGGTCCAACAGGAACAGAAGCTTTCAAGGGTCCGAAAATTGCTCGAGGGGGAGCAATCTCCGGAGAAAAGATCCGGCCACTGCGGGTTATCTTGCTTGTACCCGCAATGTTCCCTATATCAGGGCTTTCTTCTTTAGAAATCTCTTGGACTATTTCGATTTGTTTGATACCATGGTAGAAGATTTCTCCCCCATAGTTCCATGGTATCGTTTTGCTGGATTGGCAAGAGATAGGTCCCGGCATGGTGATCTTTAATGGTACACATTCAAAGTTGGGTGTAATCCTGACAGGCCTTTTGCAAGCCTTGGGAGGATTGTCGGAAATGGTTATAATTGCAATATCGTTGGGTGAAGTAGCAAAAGTATCAGGAGTAACAAAATTGAAGGTATCAACAGGGGTTTTCTGGAAAAGTATCTCTTGGGTATCCATCAGGCATTGGACACCTGACTTCAACATTGGGCAATCACCTCGTATGTTCAAACCAAAATAACAGCCTTTACCACAACCAGGAAAGATTCTGGCTCTCAACAAATTTTCTTTAATCACAAGTAACAGCGTCAACAGGTCAACAACATCAGTAACATGAATGTCCTCCATAACAACATGAATATTGTGGCCGTGCTTGGGCATCAGAGCAGATATGACATTGGGCTTCTCAGGAGCATCAAATTCTACTTCCTTAGCATCAATCAGATCCTGGATTTTGTTCTTAAGCGCCCAGAAATTATTGGTATCGTGCCCCGCGCTGTCGGAATGGTAGGCACACTTGGCATTGGAGTGGTAGTATGGAGAGGAGGTGTTAGGGTTCTTTGGCGCTTCCTTCAAACTGGTCAGATTCAGCTTCAATAAATGAGGAAGTACCTGAGTGGGTGTCATGTTGATGCGGGTGAACTGCCGTTGTGGCCTTTCCACCCGTTGTTGATTAGGTCTCGACTGATTGTTACGAGGTTGATCATTTGACGAGTTTTGAATCATCACAACCCCTACAGTTGGCTGGTGCTCAGTTCTTCCCTGTCCCTTCTGAGAATACACAGCAGATGCTTCCTTCTTGGGTGGGAAGGGTTTCTTAACAGCTGTGGATACGGAAGCATCCTTTTGAATCTTTCCACTCTTAATACCGGCCTCAACCCTTTTGCCGGTCAAAATCAGTTCAGTAAATCCCGCGGAAGAACTTCGGATCAGATGATTGAAGAAGGGGCCAGATAGGGTCCCCAAAAACATGTCAACTAACTCCCTATCTGAAAGCGGTGGCTGCACCCTTCTCGCCAGATCACGCCACTTCTGCGTGTACTCTTTAAACCCTTCATTGGAAGCCATCCCCATACTTTGTAGCTGAGTACGAGTGGGCGCCAAATCAGCATTGTATTGATACTGACGATAAAAAGCAGCTGCCAAGTCTTCCCAATTGTGAACCTCTGATCTCTCAAGTTGATAAAACCAATCTAACTGCGTGCCAGAGAAGCTGTCTTGGAAGAAGTGTACCCATAGGTCTTTATCGGATGAATAGGGTTGGATTTTTCTGACATACGACCTCAGGTGCATCTTTGGGCAAGACAGACCGTCGTACTTGGCAAATGTTGGCACCTTGAACTTGGGAGGGATAACAATCCCAGCTACCAACCCTAGTTCTTCAAAATCCAATTCGGGCACCCTCTGCAACTCCATAACTGCCAGTCTATCTTCAAGGTTCTTATATTTATCATCCGCTGGTGGATACTGTTGTTCGGAGTAGTCTTTGTCTTCTTCCTCTTCCTCCTCTTCAACCTCGGATTCAGAAGGCACAACAATCCCTTTCCCTTTACCGGCCCCTTCGTCAGACGTTGAGGGGAACTCAAGAACTCTCCTGGCCTGATGCTCAAATCTCCTTTCCAAAGTGGCTACTCCAGGTCTCTTTTTCTTTTTCTCTTTATTCTTCTCCAACAAAACTTTGAGGTCCTCTTGACCCTTTGCCAAAGTCATAAGGAGTTGCTGGAACTGTGAATTTTGTGCCTGCAGATCCTTTACCGTTTGCTCCAAATCCATCTTGCTGAAATAAACAGCAGAAAGATAAGGAAACCTGGCGTGAAGACCTGTTTATGCATATGATGAATGGTATGTTATTCATGTAATGCATTCAAGGGTTTAAAAATTCAAATTTGTTGCAAACAAAAAGAACGCACGTCATATTAAGAAGAAATTTGTTAGTACATAAGTGCCCCATGGGCGAAATATTACAAAATTCTTAATGTAAAAAGACATTGCGCATCCTCTTTGGTGCGATGTAAGTGTTGAGAGTCTCCTACTCGTGAAGTTGGCGGGTAAGCTCCAAAACCTTCTTCTCACTGGAATAGAAGCTGGCTTCAAAGGTATTCCATTCTTCCTTGAGTTGGATCCAACTCTTTTGCATTTCTTCCCATGATGTTGGCATGTCAGGATGTAGGATGGTGTATGGAACCTCTCCTTCTATAACAGGCTCTTTGATCAAGGGGAGAATGTGAGGGTATGGCATCATAAGATTCTAGGAGCGGGTTCGTACCCACCTGAGATAAGGCTCAAGGGGGATGAAATTCTTGTGCCCCAGTGTCTTACTATCCACTTTGTTGGGCATCCTCCAAGCTCTGATGAACCTTTATCGAAGTCCTTGCGCATCGTTGTCGAAGTCAAAAACTAGGTTCGGAATCAGCATGTCATGAGGGCCATCTCTCCGGGCATATCCAAATTGTCTCAAAGCCAAACAGGGGTTGTAGGTGGTGCCTCCCATAATGCCAAGTAGTGGGACATTAAGGAATTCCCCACAACGATCAATGATGATGACATTTTCTCTAGACCGAGAACACCAATGTACATCAGAATGTGTGAGGGTCATCAATCGTTGTGACCACCTTAAACCCTGCTCATTTTTCAAAACTGATTGTGGAAGGTGAGAAATAAACCACCTTTCCAGGAGAGGAGTACATCACATGAGAACACCTCTTTTCCTCATTGTTCGTGTGTAAAATGAGTGTAGGATGTCCCCAAGCAATGTAGGTATAGGATTCCTGGATATGAAACTCTTGACAGCATTCACATCTATAAGTTGGTCAGGGTTTGGGAACAAGACTAACCCATAGATAAGGAGTGCCACAATCTCTTCAAAGGCTTGTAGATCAATAGAATTCCAGCAGTCTTGTGCCTTCTCAAACAAAAACTTTGCCAAGAAGCATTTGACACCACTTCTGGTCTCCCAATGCCCCTTGATGTCAGATGGTTGAAAGTGTAATGCTTGAGCAACATCTTCAGGCTTTGGTTCTTTTTCCGTTTCATTGTATGGTAGTTGATGAAGAATAGGAATTCTTAAGAGTTGAGAAAATTCCTCCAAAGTAGGCACCAATTGGTAATCAGGGAATGTGAAACAGTGGTGTAGGGGGTCAAAGAACTGGAAGAGAACTTTCACCATGTCTTCTTCAATGTTGGTGTTGACTAAGTTAAGGAGTCTACCATGTCTTTCACCGAAGAGAGAATTCTCTGGAATCCTGGAAGTAAGCTCCTTGAGTTGAGGAGGGATTCTCACAAGGTTGACCTGAATTGTTTTCCTGCGAAGAGATTCCATGACCTACAAAACAAGAACAAAGATGAAGATCCAAACCCTTGAAATGGTTAGTGGATGCATATGATGCTTTATGATGTTCATGATGTATGCACATGCACATGTACAAGCAAGTCACACAAAACCCTAGTTTCAGGCTTGCATGAGGTTTCATAGGTAAGTACCCTCTTGAGTTTAGTTGGCTCAAAACCTGTCCTATAAATAGTAACCGGGTTCTAAGGAGCTCAATATCATTGGATTGTTTTCTATGTTCATTGTTTTGGTTTAGCCACTTAACTAGCAACCAAAATATTCCAAGAAAACAACCCTCAATGAGTGTAGTATCGAGTATCTACCAACTTCGGACTGCACCAAAGCCGGTCATCTCACTACCCCTAAAAAAGGCCAAGATGGTCAAGTAAGGTTCTAACAGTTCATTAGTGCTTCATGACATCACTCAGCGGCCCCGTATTCTCTTTGATTGACTCAAAGGCTATCGGTACTCACAAATATGTCGCACTAATATAGCCATTGCTTCAACCGTGTCGGTATACCCCACACAGTTTCCACAATGTATTGCTATTTACCTATGAATGTTTCCCAAATCTGGGTGGAGGATTTCAAGCCCAAACAAGAGAACCAAAATGTAAAGCAAGCAAAGCAAACAATAATCATACAATGGGTGATCTAAGCCCTAAGGTTACTCCACTTTTAAAGTTTTCCCCAGCAGAGTCGCCAGTTCTGTGATACAGTGGGAGAACTGACTTGGGATTTTGCGTTTGTGTTCGCAAATGTTTCGGTTTAGCAAGAGTTGCCACCGACTTATTATTTTATCCTAAGGAAAGGTCAAAAAGCACAGGAAAGACCTTTGAGACGTTTTCTTGTGTTCGGGGAGTATATTATAGAAAGGGAAGGTATTAGCATCCTTTCTATCCATGGTTATCCATGGGCTCTTAGTTACTTGCTTAGATCACTTGCTTTGCTTTTTAATTGTTTAAAATGGTGCTCTTGTGTGTGATTTTGAAAGATGTTTTGAAAAGAGGCCATTGTTGTGGCAACCTTTGTAATGATTCTTGTTTGAATGTATACAAAGGTGTTTTTGTCTTTTGAAAAGTTTTGAAAGTAGGGTTTTGAAATTGTGTTGTGGAGTGTGTTTTGAAGATAGCAAAGATGTTTTTGCAAGCTTGACCAAGTAACTAAGAGTTGTCTACCCTATTTTACTCAAATATCTTTCTTATGTTTTTAATCCTTTTAATAGTGTTGTTTCAACATTGTATTTAGTGAACAACCTTGTGTTAGGATGTTAAACAGGACAGGCGCGGGTCATCGTATAGACCATGATAGCAATTGTGTCAAGTATTTTTGGCAATTTTCTTAAGGGACTTGATCATTTTGTTTAGGCAACTCAGATAGCGTCATCGAGGGACTATGATCATTTTGTTTGTTTTTGTTTTGCCAAAGTACTTGACATGTAACCATGGCCCATTTTTGAAGGCAACAAGTGGATTGTAACCCTAGGGGTGCAAGTGTGCATTGTGTTTGTTTTTCATGCATATTTGTCTTTGATTAGGTCAAGCTAGTTGTTGATTTTATTTGGCATACAAACCCTAAGTCTAATCATGGCATAATTGAAAGCATAAAAGGTGCGAGAATTTAAATTCTACACTATTACAACATGATATAGGGAGGGGGGTACAAATTTGAATTGGGGGTATTTGACAAGAAATTAAATTCTAGATTATTACAACCAAATCGAATGTATAAGACAATATTTAAATAAAATACAACAAATAAATATTAAATAAAATGTATTATGCAAAAAGTTTCTTATGTATGTAAAAAGTGTTTTTTAATATGAAATGCAAATAATATAAAAAAAAGTCAATTTTTATTATTTGTTATTTTAGGGCAAAAAACTCTAATTCTTAAATAAATAGTATTATTTATTAATTATATACAATAATATATTAGTTTATACAAAAAATAAAAGTATATTATAAAAAAGATGTTTTTAGTGTAAAATATTAATAAAAATGAAAATGTATTATTTTTTTTGTATTTTTGACCTAATTGTTTAATAAAATAAAGTATATAAGTATATATATATTAAACATATTAAATATATAGAAATAAAAATTAATTATTTACAAAAAATGTGTATATCCAAGAAAATGTTTTCAAATGTAAATAAAAAATAATAAATGAAGATAAGTATATTTTTTTTATATTATTCTTTAGGTTTTTTGATAAAAAGAAAATAAATTATTTATATATTTATACTAGTAATAATTAAAATAAATTCCAAATAAATACAAAAATTTATGAAAATAAATTTTTAAAGTATTTTTATGTTAGAAAATAAAATATCAAAATCAAAAATGAAATAAAAATGCAAAAATGACCAATGTACAAATAAATGGGCCAGGGGGGTGTAAACTGAAAATGCACGTGTAAAGAGTAAAAACAACCAGGCCCAGCCCAGTCAGACTTCATCTTCTTCCTCTTGTTCACAAAAACGCGCGCTCTGTACATCAATGGCTATCTCCTGATTCTTTGATTTTTTGACAAAACTCATAACATGAAACTTGTAGAGCATCAAACAACGAATTCAACCATATAAAAAACTCAAGCTAACTCTCAAAGACCAGAGAGAATTTCTCTGGCCCTAATTCTTAACCTAGTTTTTTTCCAGAAAATTCATGGGTGAAATTCTCCTAGCACGATTAATGTAAATGAAAACTAAGCATATGTATGGCTTCAGGGCTATGAGTACAACATATTTCATTCACAAACCTAAGCCTAACATATTTCAGTTGACTTCGAGCTGACCAATGAAACAACTTTCAAGGGTGCTTAAGCTTCTTTTGAGCTTGCCTGAAGTCCAAGGAAGCTTTCCCAATGCTTACTTTGTTTTGAAATGGCTTGAATCGTGCCACAGAACTCAACCTGCAAAGCTTTGAAACAAAAATGGCAATGTGTGTTAATGGTGTTACAGCTAGCAATGGAGGCCTGAGGTAGTTCAGGTGAGTTGAGTGGAAGGTATTGGAACAAATTTGAGGCAAAACGCACGAGGGACAATGGAGATGGAGATGGTTCTGCAGGGCTTGCCCTGTTTTGCAGAAAAACAGTGATTCTGTGTACAAGGGAGTTTGAGAGACAAAGGGGTCATGTTTCTGGCTTGTTAGGAGGTATCAAACTTGTTTTCAATGTTTGTGTAAGTTGGTTTTTACAGATGTGAGAGATTGCTTCTGTTTTGCAAGTTTCTTCTACTTGAAGCAAAAGAGTGGAAGTGATGTTATAGCTTTGTACAGACCCTCCTATCACCCTGCACACAACACTCTTGGCCCCTCTAATTCATGGATTTGGTTTGCAGTATCGGATTTTGTTCAAGGCTCAAGGCTTAGTGTTTTGACATAAAGCAACCTTTTGCAAAAATGACAATATACCTTTTACCATTTAGGGCTTAATCTTGTAGGCAATGTCCAAATGACCAAGATAATACCTTAGATCAATGGTTATGCATTAAATTATAGAGTAAAAACTGGTTTTGAGGCCTGTAATTGTGAACCAATCTAGCTAGATCAGATTTGCAATTTGGTATGAACATGTATTGGCCATGGATCAAAGTGAGTTTTTTCCAACTTCAAGCATTCGATTCTCTTTAACCACAAGGGTGTTTGAGGAGTTCTTGGACAATTTGGAAAGCTTGGAACATGTAATATAATCCATCTTTGAAATTCAACTTGAAACTCCAAGTGGAACTATGTTAAAAATGGCCAAGAAGATGGGTCAAAATCCTGCCTAGATTAGGGCAAATTTTCTCTAAGTTAAAAGTTTTAGGTACCCTTGTTCCAAAAATCATAACTTGAGATACAAGCCTCTTTTGAGAAAACTTTGTGAATCAAAGTTGTATACTTTGTGACGGACTACAACTTTCATGTGTCAAGTTTTGTTTGAATCCATTTGCATCTTGGTGAAAAAATGGGACAAAGTTAGGAAAAAATAAGAAAATTTCATAACTTAGAAAATTTCTAAGTTCTTAAAATTTTTCCATTTTAAACCCTAATTTGCATTTTTGGGTTTCTTGGTGAACAAGTTTCATAATTTGACATGTCTTGGTGTAAAATGACTCTTGGCACTTGATTTTGACCAAAAAGTCAAAGTTTGACTTTTTATTGTACAGTCAAATTTTGCTCAGTTGACTGAAAAATTCATCTGTCAATCCTATGCATTTGAGATCTTTTGAACTTGTTGAATGGGTCAAGACAATGTAATTGAGTCCTTGAGTCCATGGTTGAGCTTGATTTTCCATTGGCTAGGTCAAACAGTCAAAAATTGCCTTTGTGCAGTCAAAACCCTAAAAATGACCATTTTGCCCTTTTGGTGATCTGATCAAATTTCTTGTGGAATTGTGATCCAAACTTGATCAAATGGTTCATATGAGTTCATAATGTTGATGTGGGTCAAATTTCATGAGGTTTGACTGTCAATTGGCCACAATTGACTTTTCCCCAATACAATTGATTTCTAGGTCAACTGTCCAATTGACTGGGCAAAAATTTGAATCAAGGCCTGAAACTTGGTATGGAGAAACTTGTGAGTCCTACATGAAGTATGAAAGTCATTTTGGGCGTTGTAGGTCAAAACATCACTATGCAAACTCAAACCCTAATTTGGGTCAACAGTGCAAGGAGGTGTCTTGAGCAGAGCAAAACCCTAGCTTGATCTTGAATTCTAATACTCTTGTGATGAGAAATGTGGGAGGGAAAATTTTGGGGTACAACTGGTGCGTACTGGGCCAACATGATGAGACTGGTCGAAAAGAGCATGCCATTTATTACTTTAGCAAAAAGTTTACCTACTGTGAGACTCGCTACTCACTGCTTGAGAAAACTTGCTGCGCTTTGGTATGGGCTGCTCGCCGGCTAAGGCAGTATATGTTGACACATACCACTATGTTGATTTCTAAAATGGATCCGATCAAGTACATATTCGAAAAGCCTGCTTTATCTGGAAGAATCGCTAGATGGCAAATGATCCTGACTGAGTATGATATCCAGTACACAACCCAAAAAGCTATAAAGGGGAGTGTATTAGCTGACCATCTAGCTCATCAAGCTGTCGAAAGATTACCAATCCATGAAGTTCGACTTCCCCGACGAAGACATTATGACATTGGACAACATTAAAGGTAACGGACCGTATGACGGACCTGAACAAGGATCCCGATGGACCCTGTACTTTGATGGTGCTTCAAATGCACTTGGCAACGGTATCGGCGCGGTACTTATCTCTCCAAAAGGTTGCCATACACCTTTCACCGCTAGACTCTGCTTCGGATGCACCAACAACATGGTCGAGTATGAAGCTTGCATCTTTGGTCTCAAGGCTGCTATTGACTTGGGAATCAAATCTTTGGCTGTGTTTGGAGACTCCGCTTTGGTCATCAGTCAGATCAAAGGAGAGTGGGACACTAAACATCCCAATCTCATCCCTTACAAAGAACATGTCTTGACATTGTTACCTCATTTCGAGCAGATTACCTTCGAGCACTTCCCGCGAGAAGAAAATCAGCTAGCGGATGCTCTAGCTACAATGTCGTCCATGTTTAAACTTAACTAGGATAATGAGGCTCCCCAAATCACCATTGAGCGGATGGACGAACCTGCACATTTTCACGAGATTAATACCGAAGAAGTAGTGGACCGACCCTAGTTTCACGAAGTCAAAAGGTATCTCGAGACTCGAGAATACCCTGAAGGAGCTTCAGTCAACGACAAAAAGTTCTTAAGGAGATTCTCTGCCAAGTTCTTCCTGAGCAATGGTATCCTATACAAGCGCAACCATGATTGTGTTCTGCTTCATTGTGTGGACAAGGTTGAAGCTGAGCAGATCATGACTGAACTGCATAATGGTACTTTTGGCACCCACTTGAGCGGACATACGATGGCTAAGAAGATTATAAGGGAAGGCTACTACTGGTCTACCATGGAAGCTGACTGTCATCAATATTCCCGTACTTGTCACAAATTCCAAATCTATACGGACAAGGTACATATTCCTCCTGTTCCTCTCAATGTCCTAACAGCTCCTTGGCCATTCACAATGTGGGGAATTGACATGATTGGAGAGATGAAGCCTACAACATCCAATGGACATCGCTTCATCCTGGTGGCTATTGATTACTTTACCAAGTGGGTCGAAGCAGCTTCCTTCGCCTCTGTCACAAAGAATGTGGTTGCCCGCTTCCTCAAGCAGAACCTCATATGCCGGTATGGTATCCCTGACAGGATCATCACGGACAACGGTACAAACCTGAACAACACTATGATCACCGCTCTGTGCGAGCAGTTCAAGATTTAACATCACAATTCATCTCCCTATCGGCCAAAGATGAATAGTGCTGTCGAAGCTGCGAACAAAAACATCAAGAAGATCATTCAAAAGATGACAGTCACCTACAAGGACTGGCATGAGATGTTACCGTTTGCTCTGCACGGATACCGTACCACGGTGCGTACTTCAACTGGGGTAACCCCCTTTTCTTTGGTATATGGCATGGAAGCTATTTTATCTATCGAGGTTCAGATTCCTTCCTTAAGAATTATGAAGGATGCTGGTTTGAGTGAAGATGATTGGATTCAGACCCGGCTTGATCAACTTAACTTGATTGACGAAAAGCGACTTACTGCTGTTTGTCATGGTCAGACGTATCAAAAACAGATGATCAAGGCTTTCAACAAGAAAGTCAGAAGACAAGTATATCAAGTCGGGGACCTTGTAATCAAGCGGATCATCTTGCTGCAAAGTGATCCCAGGGGCAAATGGATTCCTACCTACGAAGGAGCATTTGTGATCAAAAACATCTTTTCTGGTGGGGCTATGATTGTACCCACCATGGACGATGACGATCTTCTGCACCCTGCGAACACAGACATAGTCAAAAGATACTATGCATAAACAACCCGACAAGTTGAAAACCCGAAAGGGCAACTTGGGTAAAAAATGGGCATCCCGGTGAATCGAAAACCTGAAAGGGAGGTTCAGGCGAAAATTAGGGATAAACAAAAAAAATCTCTGTACACCTGGCAAGTTGAAAACCCGAAAGGGCGATTTGGGCAAAAAAGGGTTTCCCAGTGGATCGAAAACCCAAAAGGGTGGTCCAGGCAAAAGTTAGGGAATTAAAGCGTATGACTATGTCTTGTCGGATCACTTTAAGGACAATCTCTTCACGGACAAGCTCCAGGCTTCCGATCAATCCAATCATCTGCGGACGAAGCAACGAATGGACAAGATACTCAGAGTTACGAAGGCTATAGCAGAATGGGAACCCCATGGAATTGTTACACATAGCCATCTTTCTTTGTATAAATTTTTCTCAATTTTATGACAACATTCTCTTACTAGGATGTCTGTCTCCTTTGTACAAAATACTTACACAAAGTTAATACAAAGATACTTCAAAGTGTAGAAAATTGTTTGCCTTTTCTTTCTTTTTACACTTGTGTTTTATTTGAAATTGTCCAATAATTTATTAAATGAGCATATACATTTGAATATAATCACTGCTTACAAATAAAACGAAATGAGAAAGGATAATTACTGATAGGTTGAAAGTATAGGAAAACGTCTTTAGGCTATTCTAGGAGAAATCCCCTGCAGTACATCATCCAGATCTTCGGCAGAACTAAAATCTTGAAATACATATCCCCAGTGGAGTTAAGTTTCAAAAACCCCCATCAGAGTTGAGTTTTCAAACTCCCAATCCCCAACGGAGCAAACCCTCAGTGAAGATGAAACTTTCTTCCCCAAACATAGTCAAACCTTCAACCTTTGAACATTATTGGAGACCATCCAGTGTCCTCTAAATTCCCCGGAGAGTCGCTTTAAAAACTAGATAATTCCCTAGAGCGTTATTTTTAAACCTTCTTCCTCAACAAAGTCAAATTTCCATACACGATCAAATCAGCACGTCTTTAAGATCCCCAGCAGAGAGGAAACTTTGGGCGACCAATCCCCAGCGAAAACCATTCAGTTTTCCCGTGATACCCCCAACAAAATGGAGTTTCTCATTCTTGAAGTCCCCGGTAGATTGGCATACAACCCAAACTCCTGATCTCCCCAGCTGTATAGCTTCTTCCCACAGAGGTTGTCAAAGATTTTGAATCTCCAACAATGGTCAAGGATTTATTTTCCCTGACAACAGTCAAAGATTTTATTATCTCCAGCTATCCAGGATTTATTTTCCTCAGCAAAACGGCTAATCAGCTTACATGCACATACATTACATTCAAAAATCATAAACATTGATAAAACACATATATTGCATCATACATTTCATGCAACATAATTTTGTGTTTCAACTAACATTTTACCCTTTTCAGGATGAAATTAATAGCTACCTAAAACAGATAGTCAACGCTCAGAAAACGACTTAGAGATGCTCCAGACACGGATGCTTTCCTATTTGTTTATTCAAATCAATGAGCAGATTCCTGTTCCAAGCTATAAAGCATGGATTCGACAAGATAATATCTTGACTATACTGAAGCCCGAAGATCGACCGGAAAATAGTTGAACCCCCTGCAAATATTGTTAAGCCTGGACATTGACCAAATAGCAATATAAGATTGTGAAGCCTGGACGTTGACCAGATAGCAATATGAGACTGTGAAGCCTGGACGTTGACCAGATAACAATAAGGCATACTGTGGAACTTGGATGTTGACCAAATAACAGTTTACTCGGCCAATTACTTTGAAACCCGAATTCAACCGAATATTAGTAGGCCCCAAAATCAAAGGGAAAACCGGAGGTGACCGGATAACCACTTGATTTACTTCTGAAGACTGGGCGTTAACCAGATAGGAAATAAAGTATCGTGAAGCCTGGACGTTGACCAGATAGTAATACAAGACTGTGAAGCCTGGACGTTGACCAGATAACAGTAAGGTATACTGTGAAACTTGGATGTTGACCAAATAATAGTTTACTCGTCCAATTAATTTGAAGCCCGGATTCAACCAGATATTAGTAGGCCCCGAAATCAAAGGGAAAACCGGAGGCTACCAGATAACCATTTGATTTTCTTCTGAAGCCTGGATGTTGACCAGATAGCAACCCAAAACTGTGAAGCCTGGATGTTGACCAGATAGCAGTTCACTGTCACATCTTTAACCAAGAGATGACTCCCCAGTAGAATAACAGACGACTAAAGTTTTATTTCTACCACGACAGAGACCAACATTCCCCAGCGTAGTCCTCCTCAACAACAGGTGTACGGGCTCTCGCAAAGGAATCTCTTATGCGATCAATTTTCTTGGATGGCATCTTTAAGCCCATATCCGACAAGATTCTATCACATCTTCCAAATGGCATCTGTAAGCCCATTCCCTCAACTATACTCTAACAAGCGCAAATTTACGGGCACTCTAGTGTCCAATCCTCTTTTACCTTCGAGTCACGAAAGGTAAACTTGCCAATCTAACTCTTCAGGTTCAAGAAGATTGAACAGGGGCAGCTGTTGTACCCCAAAATTTCCCCTCTCATTTTAGCAAGATTTCCCCTCACAAGACTCTTTGAACTCAAGACTAAGCTAGGGTTTGCTTTGCTCAAGACATCTTCTTGCACTGTTGAATTAAATTAGCGTTTGGGTTTGCACAAGGAATTTTGGACTTATAATGATCAATGTTACTTTCATGCTTCATGTTCGACTTATAAGATTGCTCATACCAAGTTTCAAGCCTTGAATCAAAATTTTGCCCAGTCAATTGGACATTTGACCTAAAAATCAACTGTATTGGGGAAAAATCAACTGTGGCCAATTTACAGTCAAACCTCATAAATTTTGATCCATATCAACATTATAAGCTCATATGAACCATTTGATTAAGTTTGGACCACAACTCCTCAAGAAATTTGATCAGATCATCAAAAGGGCAAAATGGTCATTTTTAGGGTTTTGACTGCAGAAGGGAAATTTCTGATTTTTCACCTAGCCAATGGCAAATTGGGTTCAAGGACTCAATGGCATCATCTTGACCTATTCACAAGGTTCAAAAGATCTCAATTGCATTGGATTGACAGATGAATTTTCTAGTCAACTGATCAAAAATCAACTGTACACTGAAAAGTCAAACTTTGACTTTTTGGTCAAAATCAAGTGCCAAGGGTCATTTTTCATCAAGATGTGTAAAAACATGAAACTTGTTCATCAAGAAACCTAATTTTGCAAATTAGGGTTTAAGATTGAAAAATTTCATAACTTAGAATTTTTCTAAGTTATGAAATTTTCTTATTTTTTCCCAACTTTGCCCAACTTTTTCACCATGATGCAATTGGATTCAAACAAAACTTCCAACATGAAAGTTGTAGTCCTTCACAAAATCTACAACATTTATTCACAAAGTTTTCTCAAAATATTCTTGTATCTCAAGTTATGATTTTTGGAACATGGGTCCATGAAACTTTTAACAGTGAAATTTTGCCCTAGTTTAGGCAGGATTTTGACCTATCTTCATGCCAATTTTTCACCTAGTTCCACTTGGAATCTCAAAATATATTTCAAACATGGATTGTAGAGAATGTAACAAGCTTTCCAAAATGTCCAAGAACTCTCCAAAATCATTTATGGTTAGGGAGAATCGAAGGTTTGAATTTGGAGAAAACTCACTTTAATCCATGGCATGTTTCATATTGTTACAAGTTGCAATTTCCATCCAGCTTTGTTTGTACTTGATTACAGGTACCTAAACCCTTCCACACTCAAGAATTAAATTCAAACCCAATGGATTGAAGCTTTGTTATGATCATTAGAGGTTTACACAAGAGATTAACCCAAAAATAGCAAAAAGGCAACATTGCCATTTTTGTCAAAACTTGCTTTATGTCAAATTGCATCTCTTGAGCCTTGAACCAAATCTTGGACAGCAAACCAAATCCACAAACTTGGGTCCAAGCTCACAAAATGTATGCAGGATTAGAGCTAGCATGTACAGGCCTGCTCTTTGTCACTTCCCACCTTTTGCTTCATAACCAAGAAAGGTGCAAAAGTCTACACAACTTGAGTATCTGTTATAACCAACTCTTGTAAGGATTTGAAACAAGTTTTTCACATTGCCTTGAGCCAAAAACACGAGTCATTCAACCCTCAAGCCTTCCAAAACACAAAATCACCTTCCTCTTGCAAAACAGGGCAGTTTCTGCACTTTGAGTTGCATAACAAAAACTACTCGTGCGTTTTGCCCCAAACCTGTTCCAATACCTTCCATATAACCCACCTGAGCTATCCCAACCATTGGCCATGAACTGTAACTCCATTTGCAAGCTTCACCATTTCTATTTTCAGCTTGTGCAGGTTGACTTCTACAAGCTTGTTCAAGCAAATCCAAAGCAAACTAAGCATTGGGGAAGGTCAGAGGAAGTTCAAGCAAGCTCCCAAGCATCTCTGGCCTCACTGAAAAGCTCTACATTTCCATACTCGTGTCCAATTGTAACAGGTATTTTGCAACTTCCTATCTCTCTATTTAGGAATCATTAGGCTTAGGTTTGTGAATAAAAAATGTAGTACTCATAGCCCTTAAGCTGTACATATGCATAAATTTCATTTAAGTTAAGTGTGCTAAGAGAATTTGATTGATGAACTTCCTGAAAAAGTTAGGTTAAAAATTAGGGCCAGAGAAATTCTCTCTAGTCTTTGAGAGTTAGATTAAGTTCTTTATATGGTTGGAATCGTCTTGAAAAATGCTATGACTTTGGTGTTATGAGTTTTTGCTTTAGAGCACGTATGCAGGATTTCCAGATTTTGTACACAGGCGCGCATTTTTGTGTTTCAAAGGTTGAAGATGAAGCTGATTTGGGCTGGGCCTTGTCGTTTCCTTGCTATTTGCACCACTGACTTGCTGATTGCACCCCCTGGCCCATTTCACTATATTTTTCTATTTTTCTATTTTATTTACATTTCTGATTTTATTTTATTTTTTCTAAACATAAAAACTTACCAAAAAATATTTTTATAAATTTTCACATTTATTTTTGTATTTTATTTTATTTTTTCTAACATAAAAATAATTATTAATTAGTATATACTTTATTTCTTTTAATTAAAAAAAAACTTGAAAATAATAAATAAAATATTGTATTTTTATTTTTATTATTTACATACTTAGATAATATTTTTTCTGATATATTTTATTTTTTGACATTTATATATATTTTATCATTTTTATTTTATTATACATAAATAATATAATCAATATATGTATACTTTTCTTAAAAAATTAGGGTTTTACCCTTAACAAAAAAAAAACCTTTTTTATTATCATTTTTTTTATTTACATTAAATACTAATATTTTTACATACATAAAAATAAACAAACACATTTTTTTGCATACTTATAATATTTTGCATATTTATACTTAAATTGCTTATTTAAATATTGCTTATTTATTATTTGATGCAAAGAGTTCAATTTAGATGTAATAGTAAATCTTAGGGTTTTATTTTCTTGCAAATACTCCCCATTCAAAATTGTATCCCCCTCCCCATATCAATGTTGTAATAGTCGTAGATTTATTTTACGCATTTATAGCTTTCAAATATGCCATGATAGAGATTAGGGTTTGTATGCAATATCCAAAATCAAAACAAATAGCTAGACCTAATACAAGACATAAAAGCATGTAAATTGACAACACAATGCACACATGAACCCCTAGGGTTTCATCCACTTGTTGCCTTGAAAATGGCCATGTTATGCATGTTGAGTATCTTGGCAAAACAAAAACAAAACAAAAGATCATAGTCCCTCGACGACGCTATCTTGGTTGCCTATACAAAATGATCTAGTCCCTCAAAAAAATTGCTAAGATACTTGGCACAATTGCTATCATGGTCAATACGATGACCCGCACCTGTCCCGTTTAACATCCAAATACAAGGTTGTTTACCAAATGCAATGGTAAAACAACACTTTCAAAAGGGTTAAAAATGTGTAGGAAAGATCTTTGAGTAGATAGGGTAGACAACTCTTAGTTACTTGATCAAAACTTGCAAAAACATCCTTGCTATTTTCAAACACACCGCACAATACAATTTCAAAACATTTCCCAAAACAAACTTTCAAACATTGAAATATCTTTTCAAAAGACAAACACCTTTGTATATATTCAAACAAGAATTATTACAAAGGTTGCCACAACGATGGCCTCTTTTCAAAACATTTTCAAAACCACACACAAAGCACCATTTCAAACAATTGAAAAGCAAAAGCAAGTGATCTAAACAAGTAACTAAGAGCCCATGGATAACCATGGATGAAAAGGGTGCTTGTACCTTCCCTTTTCATAATCTACCCCCCGAACCCAAGAAAACATCTCAAAGGTCTTTCCTGTGCTTTTTGA
Source organism: Vicia faba (assembly GCA_948472305.1). Lineage (NCBI taxonomy): Eukaryota > Viridiplantae > Streptophyta > Magnoliopsida > Fabales > Fabaceae > Vicia > Vicia faba. The sequence goes on along the minus strand of CATIWC010000309.1, from coordinate 277,865 downwards.
CCTTTCCTTTGGATAAAATAAAAAGTTGGTGGCGACTCTTGCTAAACCGAAACATTTGCGAACACAAACGCAAAACCTCAAGTCAGTTCTCCCACCATATCACAGCACCCTTCATCAACACACATGTGCCGCTCGACACATGACCATAATTCCAGTCGCAGTTTTGCAACTACGTCCAAACTTTCATGCGATCAGTAATTCCTTTCCTTCCCATGATCTCAGACCAACACAACAACTATACTCACATCAATATATGCAAATTTCTAACACTCGATTCATCAATTGAATCACTGCAGCATTAACACAATTATCACAAATGTCAATCAACAATTTATCCATACAACAATTACACACAACAACAATTTCACACAACCCAATTCCCACGTAGCATGCATCATAAACCCAATTATAGAGTCATAACCCCATCCTTACCTTGGATTTAAGGTTGCTCTACAATTTTCTGATCGAATTCCGCTTTGCCTCTTTTTTTCTTTTCTGCAACTTCCACGTTCTCTTTCTCTCTTCCAACCCTTATTCCTCTTCTTGACAAAAACCTATTTTTCTATTATTATAACTAAACTCAATAATAATAGATTTATTTCTATTGGGCCTAATTTCTCACACCCCTTTAATACTTCTTCTATCACTAAAACAAGTCCAACAACTAATACAATTAAATTACAACATTATTATTATTATTATTATTATTATTATTATTATTATTATTATTATTATTATTATTATTATTATTATTATTAATTAACCAATTAATTAATTATTAATAATCTTAACAACTTATACCAACAATTCTCAATATATCACAACTTCAACAAATAATCCAAAAATAATTTAATTAAATAATTAATTAAATTATCGTGCGTTACACTGGCGCTGGCGCTGCCCTAATGAATAAACCTTACCCTGAGGCATGCACACTTATAGAGGACAAGGCTCATAATCATCACTAATAGGGCATTGGACGAACACAGATATAGAAGAAAGAAGCAAAAGGAGGTATATATGAAGTTAGCAGCCTTGATCATATGAATGCCAAGATGGACGCCCTAACCCAAAAGGTCGAACATTTAGTAATAAACCCCTCAGCTACCGTAGCTGTGGTGCAACCCAGATGTGAAATATGTGGAACCCAAGGGCATATCACCGCTGATTACAGTTTAATAGTCGATCCTACCTTAGACTAAATCGACTATGCCCAAGGAAACCCTTATTCAAATACATATAACCCTTGATGGAGGAATAACCCTAACTTCTCTTACAAAAACAATAACTCTACACACCCTCAAAATTATCCACCTCAGAGATCACATGGATTTCAAAACCAACGACCCACATGGCCAACTCAAGTTATACCACAGAAATCAAACCTAGAAAAGATTATGAAGAATTTCATATCAGCACAAACTCAACAAAGCAAAGAATTTATGAACCAAAATGTTCATATGAATTAGATGATTACACAATTAGGAACCAAGGTTGATTCTGTGATAACTCATACTAAGATGCTGGAAACCCAGATCTCTTAAGTAGAACAACAAAAAGTTGCTCAAGCTACACCAGGAGAATTGTTTCCTGGATAACCTCAACCTAACCCAAAAGGTCATGCTAATGCCATTTCACTCTGAAGCGGAACTCAGTATAATGGTCCTATAAACCCTAAGTTGAACAATAGATCCGAGAAACCAAAAGAAAAAGTTGTGAGTACACCTGAAAAACAAAATGAGGAGCCTATAGAAATTGAAAATGCAAAATGAAAAAGAAACTAGCGATAAGAGAATGGAAAGTGACAACCAATAAAGTCAACCTTACGTACCACCTCCACCCTACGTACTACCTATACCATTTCCATAAAGACTTAAGAAAACCAAACAAGATGCCCAATATAAGAAGTTTGTGAAAGTGATAGAAAGATTACATGTTGAGATACCATTCACTAAAGTTATTACCCAAATTACATCATATGCCAAATTCCTAAAAGACATCTTAACAAACAAGCGCAAGCTTGAGGATCCAAAACCATTAGAGTGTAACGCAATTGCTGATAATAGGTTAGCTAAAAAGCATAAAGATCCTAGAGGCTTCTCTATACCATGTGTTCTTGGAAAACATGTCATAGATAAAGAACTTCTAAACCACGACACAAGCGTAAGCTTGATGCCTCTAGCTGTATGCAAAAGATTAAACTTAGGAGATATGCAGCCTGCCCGAATGTCCCTTCAGCTAGATGATCGATTAATTAAATACCCGGTGGGTATATTAGAATATATTTCAGTTAGGATCAATCAACTCTATATCCCTACAGACTTTGTAGTTATGGACATTGTAATACAGTGGGGGAACTGAGTTTACTGGTTTTGCATTTTATCACAAATGTTGCAGTTAGCAAGAGTCACCACTGACTTTTGTTTTATCCAACAAAGGAAATGGTGAAAAGAACAGGAAAGACCTTTTTAAAGATTTTGAGTCCAGGGGGCAGGTTATGGAAAGGGAAGGTGTTAGCACCCTTTCCATCCATAGTTATCTACAGACTCTTAGTTGCTAGCTCACTTTTGAAAATACTTTTTTGTGTAAGTGTATTTGAAAATATTTTGAAAAGATACCTTAGGGGAAAAACTTTGTAATGAATCTCGTATCATTGAGAACGCATACAAAGTGTTTTTGTCTTTGAAAAATATTTAGAAAAAGAGAGTGTATGTGTGAGAAATTATTTTGTTTTGTGAGCAAGCAACTACAAGCTATCTACCTGCTCGAATGGTCTTTGTTCTTTTCCTATTTTCCTTTAGACAATGCTATCCTACTATTAGTTAGTAGGTAGCCCATTTATTGGATGTTTGAGGGACATGCGAGGGTCATCATACAGTCATAAAGGCAACTCGCAGGGCGCTTTAGCAAATTTATCATAAGGGTCTAGATCGTTTACCTAAGGCAGCATCGAAAGGGTCATCGAGGGACTAGATCTTTTTGTATTGGAGGGACTTTGTAAAGTGTTCCCACGTTCTAGAAACATGACTATTTGTTTTTTTGAAGGTAACAAGTGGAGGTACCTTAGAGGTGCGCGTGTACGAAGTGTATTTTAGTTATGTTTATCTTGAATGTTAGGTGTTCTAGTGTTTGATTTTAGGTCTTATCATGCAATCTTATTAAGCATACATCTAGCAGTTAAATATATCACTACGCCAAAAATAAGTTTTAGCAACACATAAAAGAAAGCGCTTTTGGAAAAAAGCGTTGCTGTAGGTTTTAAAAAAAATTCGCTTAAAAAAGCGCTTTCAAAGGGTGCCTTAAGAAAGCGCTTTTCAAAAGCGCTTCTAAAGGTCACCCTTAAAAAGCGCTTTTTGGGAAGCGCTGCTAAAGCTGGCCTTTCAGAGGGTACCTTAAGAAAGCACTTTTCAAAAGCGCTGCTAAAGGTCTTAGAAAGCGCTTTTCCAAAGCGCTGCTAAAGCTGGCCTTTAGAAAGCGCTTTTAAAAGCGCTGCTATAGGATATGCTACGAAAGCGCTTTTTGATGTAAAAGCGCTGTTATAGATGACCTTTAGAAAGCGCTTTTAAAAGTGATTTCGTAGGTAGTTTTATAATAAATATCAAAACACAATTCGTATCACTTTTCTATTCTCAGTCAGATTTTCTTCACGAAAAAACCCTAAACCAGAGCTTCTACGATGGTCAACGGCGCTCCACTTCTCTGGCCAACTGCAATTCGTATCAGGTTTCATTTTTTTCCTCATCTCGTATGTGTTTGTCTGGTTTTCATGTGCTTTTGTTTGGTTAATGATTTTGAGCAAGCATGGTTTCTACTGTCATAGAAGTTATTAAGAAGTTGTGCATAGAAGTAACATGCTAAGAGAGAAATAATGGAGAGTAACATGCTAAGAGAGAAATAATGGAGAGTGTCACCATAATGGAGAGTGTCTTTGTTTACGTTTAATTATGTCATGGGTGTTTGGTTTGTTGTGTTTTATTGGTTCTTTCATGTACAGAGAACATGACTTCTTTAGAGGCATTGAAATAATACTATGATATTATTGTGAACCAGAAAAAAATGCTTAATTAATTATATAGACTTACATTAACAAGTTGTGCATTGGTAAAACAAGCTAAGAGAGAAATAATAGAGAGCGTAACAAAATATTTAATAAAGGTAGCCATATTGTTAACTCTATTAATATATTGTTTTTTTTGTGTGCTTTTTATGATTGATTTTGAGCAATGATGGTTTCTTGTTTATGTGTTCTACCCGTCTCTTTTCTTGGTAGGAATGTATTATACTTGTGTACTAAAGTAGTTGATAGAATAAAATGAATTTAGTGAAAAGTTTTGAGTATTGGTTTTGTTATATGGTTGTGCAAGAGCAAGTGCAAGTTTTGAGTATTGGTTTTATTTTCGAATTTATCATTTAGCTCAGGTTGACTCAAAAATCGTAAACCATGGATAAGACATGGATGTATTCCAATCGATTGTCGAAAGAGTATGAGAATAGGGTATCGGAATTCGTTAAGTTTGCTGTTGCGCACGCCGAAGACCCCAGTCGAATGACATGTCCTTGTTTGTGTTGCTGTTATGGGAATCAGGTTGACGCGGTTCAGTTGGCATCGCATTTAATGCGGTATGGAATTGATAGAAGTTATACATGTTGGAATATGCATGGTGAGAAAAGTGACGGGAATGATGAATCGGGGGATAATAGGACCTATGCTTCAAATGATAATGGCACATATACATACGATTATGATCGAGTTGAAGAGATTGCAGAAGCGCTTGAAGAAGATCTTAATGATTATCCCAAAATGTTCGAGAGGTTGGTAAGCGATGCAGAGAAACCGTTGTATAATGGTTGTACAAAATTCATAAGATTGTCTGCGGTATTAAAGTTGTACAACTTAAAGGCAGGCAATGGATGGTCGGATAAAAGTTTCACAAAGTTATTATCCCTTATGAAAGATATGCTACAAGAGGATTGGAGATCAAAGTGATATTGGTGTTGACATTGAATCTTTAACCATAACTGATCAAAATGATAATGAATAATGTATTAGAAATGATCATAATGAGGGTATTTGGATCAATCCAACTGTCCGCGTTGTTAAGAGACGAGTAGAACACATTCCTACCAAGAAAAGAAAGAGACCTTAGTGAAAAAGGTAATAGTATATATAATTATAGCCTATATCATTCAATAAAATTTAATTTGTCATTTTATTTTTATTTGTCATTACATTTTTATTTGTCATTCCATTTTTATTTGTCATTTCATTTTTATTTGTCATTTCATTTTTATTTGTCATTTCATTTTTATATTTGTCATTTCATTTTTATTTTTTTTTTCATTATTACAGGTCAAATGGCTAGTAATCAAGAAAACTCACAAGATGCAAATGCTCCTGAAAATGCTCCCGAAAAAGATATTACACGAGGTATAACTATTATGAGGGGAATCATCCGTGATAGAGATAGAGGAGTAACATATAATGTAGATTGGAATGATAATGACCAACTAATTGGGTCTAATGCTGCAAAGTTGACAAGCTACATTGGTACGCTTGTTCGTATACACATTCCGATCACCACTCCTAGATGGAAAAGAGGAGAGTTGGATGAGGGTAAAGAGAAAGTTTGGACTGAGATAAAGGTACATATATGGTTTTTGTTATTTTCTTTATCTTGATGATAATATGTGTTTAAATTGCTTTTACTAACACACTTTATGCGTATGTTTTTTTGTAGAGGTCTTTTAACATTGAAGATACCCGTAAAAATTATATAATGGGTTTGGCTGGAAAAAGACACAGAGGGTGGAGAACATTTTTAACAAACAAGTATCTTAAAGATGATGAAGGAAATTTTCTTGAAGAGGATCCAGAACGTCCAAAGAAATATGAGAACTTCATTACACCTGAAGAATGGGTTGGTTTTGTAGGCCAAAGAAGAGACGAGAATTTCAAGAAAGTGAGTGCCATCAATCGCGAGAGAGCGTCAAAACTCACATATCCATACAAAAAAGGGCGTTTGGGATATGCTCGCTTAGAGGAAAAAATTGTAAGTAAATATAAACTCTACGGTCTTATTAATTCTCTCAATGTGTTATAATTGATGATCTTAAGACTTGTGTCAATGCGTAGTTAGAAGAGACGAAAAGTGACACAACATCACTACCAACACATTTGTTGTGGAAGGAAGCTCGTGTGGGCAAGGATCAAGTTGTTAATCCCGATCTTCAACATGTGTATGATGAATGTGTAAGTATAAGATTGTGTCTTTAATTAAATCAAATGTTTATTAATATTTAAATATTTTTTTATCTCCACTAATAATTTTCGATATGTAAATGAATTACAGGAGACCTTGTCGCAATCGGTATCCCCAGGTGAGGATCAGGATACCAGGAGCGTACTTAGTCGAGCACTAAATATTGTTGAGTATACGGGTCGAGTGAGGGGTAAAGGTCATGGTGTGACTCCAACCTCTTTGTATAAGCATCCAAGGAGAAGAAATCCTAGCAATGTAGAAGTGATGCAAACATTGCAGGATTTACAAGCTCAAGTCCGTGAATTGCAGAAGGATAAAGAGATATATATGGCGGAAAAGAGCAGTTCACAGTTGAAAGAAACTAGTTACAAAGCTAGTATCAACTGTCAGCATAAATTTCCCGAGGTAATTTTCAATATATATCCGTTATTATTATAGAATATTTTTAGTCACTTCTAACGGTTATTATTGGTTTAGGGCATTTCATCTTGCCAGCTATACCTATCGTCGCCGACTTATCGACTAGTTGGCAAGGGAAAATTCCATAACACTTTGGGAGATTTACTTCACCATAGACCGCTTCCGGATGGACACATGAAAGTATCGATTGATATTGCTTTAGATATGGATGCGTTGCTGCCGGTACCTGACATTGTTGCTGAGACCACATTGCTGCGAGATGCAATAAGATATTTTGTTGCATGGCCATCGGACCTCATTTTCATAGATGATCAGGTATGTTGAAAACCATTATGAATCTTTAAGTCTTCAACTGTCAGTTATGACCTCAGTTATTTCCACGGTAATTATAGACTCCTACAAAACCCGCATCTAAGGGTAAAGGGATTTTGCGGCACGACGAGTCTGATGTATCACAAAAAGAGGTACGTTTAAAGTGTTAATTATATGATCCAAATAAAAAACTGCATAATTTTATAATTTAACTGAGTCTATATGATTTTTAGGTACCTTTTTAAGTGTCACAACAAGTGAGCCAGAAAATCGTTGGCGTACCACCCAAGAAAAGGGTTCCTACTAGATTTTTCCCTCGATACCAGCAGTGTCTTGAAACAATAGTGGGAACAACAAATTTGATGGATGGTGGTATTCATCAAATGGATATGGATCAAGGCATCTTTGGTTTTCCTTGCACCGAAATAATTTGACATGAGGACGTGGAAGAGATCTTCCGTCATAAAGAATTAGGCGTCAGTATTATGCACGCATACATCCGTTAACCCCATCTTTATATTATGTAATTAGCTGAATTTTTTTAAAAACATTTAAATGAATATAGTCTAATATTAATTATGTTTTTATTTAAGGTTTTTATATGCCAAATTGATGCGCGAGAATCAATTGTCAAACAGATTCCATTTCGTATCTTCCTCCCGTGTCAGCGGAGCGACAATTGGTAGGGAATCAGATTCAGTAAGAGAGCACTTAGTCGAAAGATTCATGGCAGCTGGCAGTACAGAAAGCTTATATCTTTGGGCGTATAATACTATTCCTACAGGGTTATATTTTTATTCTAAGTTCATTTTAATATTTGTAATTTTTGCATAGAAAATTTTCTTCTAAACTGTTGTTTTAATTTATAGACTTCACTGGTTGTTGGTTGCTATCGATCCTATAAAAGAAGTGGTCTATTATCTGAATTCGGTTGACGGTGATTGGACAAATTATCCGGATATGAAGTTAATGATTGATACGTAAGTGAGATTATTCTAAATATTTGTGTGTATTTATATATTTAATTATTTCTGTGACATTGTTCTAAATATATATTTTTATTTTGTTAGAGCGATACAAGTATTCCCGTGTCAAAGAGAAGCTCGGGTACGACAGTCTAAATCAAACAACATTAATTGGATCAAAGTGCAGGTATATTAATTTCCACTATTTTGCTTATAATATTTATGCTATTTGATAAAACAATACAGCTATATATTCTTATTTGTTTTTCTATGTAGTGTCCTCAACAACAAAACAGTATAGATTGCGGATACTTCGTTATGCGGTTTATCAAAGAAATCCTTCGACTGAATCAAATAGAGATTCCAGTCACGGTATGGATTTATAACTTAGGATTTGTTTTATTATTTCTCGGATATTTCATATAATTTTTTACTTTTAACTAAATCATGCATATTATGTTTTGTTATGTAGTACTTCGATGAATACAAATGTGCATATTACACGAAACTTCAGTTGGAAGAAATCAAAGAGGAATTGTGTCAATATTTTATTGAGCAGAGAATCATATAAGGTATGAATACATTATTATGTGAAAAGTGTTATGAATACGTTACATGTGTACATGGAATACCATATTTAGTGTGTTATTATGTTCAAACCTCGCAGGACCAGGACCTTAATACATAATTGACCGTGTTTCTTTCATACATTAGGACTAGTTTAGTTGTTGTTAGGGTTGATTTTGTAAGACTGATTTTGAGTTACAATGCTGATAACAATGGTTTTTATATATTTTGAGGTACATAAATGGTGTATCTATATTTTGGATTACAATGGTATACAATGCATTATCGCAGTTTATGAATTACAGGTTATGGCAACTGGTTTATATAAATAATATGCTGCAAACAATGCAGGTACATGAATTATATAAATTATACCTCTAAAAAAAACACCCTATGAAAGCGCTTTTTCAAGAAAAACGCTGCCTTAGGTAACCTATGAAAGCGCTTTTTCACAAAAAGCGTTGTCTAAGGTAAACATATGACAACGCTTTTCCAAGCAAAAGCGCTGCTAAAAGACCACCTATGAAAGCACTTTTCCAGAAAAAAGCGTTGCTAAAAGCCTACCTAAGACAACGCTTTTCCAGAAAAAAGCGCTGCTAAAAGAAAACTTATGAGAGCGCTTTTCCAGAAAAAAGCGCTGCCTTAGGTAGACCTATGAAAGCGCTTCTTCATAAAAAAGCGCTGCCAAAAGCCTACTTAAGAGAGCGCTTTTTAGAAAAAGTGTTGTATTAGGTAGACCTACGAAAGCGCTTTTCATTAAACAAAAAGCGCTGCTAAAACCTATAGCAGCGCCACCTACAAAAGCGCTTTTAAGCGCTTTTAAAGGCCAAAAAAAGCACTTTCGTAAGTCTTTTTCGGCGTAGTGTATACAAGTGTAGAAAAATAGAAATGTGGAAAGTAAAGTCTAAACTATTACATCGCTTCGGGATGGGGGAAATACAAACCAAAATGGGGAAAGAACAATGTAAAGAGTCCTAATTTAAACTATTACATTCCTGTTGTACCCTAAAATTTGCCTTCCCATATTTCTCAATACATTTCAAGTGAGGTCTTCAAAATTGCTCAAGGAAGTCCAAGGGTTGACCAGACAAGCTCTCTCCTAAGGCAGTCTACCTCAAATTAGGGTTTCATGTTGCATAAAGATATTTGAGTCCAAGGGATCCCAAATTCTCACCATTGTCCTAATATGTTCTGAATATCATCCATGTCAAGTTTCAAGCCCTACAGAGAAAGTTTGCTCAGTCAATTGCTCAAAGGCCTGAAAATCGACTGTGCTAGGGCAAAAGTCAACTGTGGCCTACATACAGTCAAACTTCAAGATTTTTGGTCAACATTCTCATTTTGAAGTATCGTTCATCATTTGATCAATGGTTGATCATGATTCATCAAGGATTGCTCATAATTCATCAAAACCCAAAAGTTGCTAAATTGGGGTTTTGTAGGAAAAGTCAACTCAACTTTGACCAAGCATACCTTTCTCATAATTTAGGAGAAATGATCCATCAAAAGCTCATTTTAAATAGGATGCAATTCCATACAATAAATCTTCAATATCCCAAGTTTAAATAGGATGAAATTTGCAGTCAACTGATCAAAAGTCAACTGTATACTGAAAAGTCAAACTTTGACTTTTTGGTCAAACTCAAGTGCCAAGGGTCATAATTCATCAAGCCATGTAAAAATATGAAACTTGTTCATCAAGAAATCCAAATTTGAAAATTAGGGTTTGAATTTGAAAATTTTCCTAACTTAGAAATTTTCTAAGAATGGAAAATTTTCTTATTTTTTCTCAACTTTAGGCCACTTTTTCACCATGATGCATAATGATTCAAGGAAAGTTCCCAAAATGAAAGTTGTAGACCTACATGTAATCTACAACTTTTCTTTACACACTTTTCCCTAAAGATGCTTGGATCTCAAGATATAAATTTGTGAATACATGGTCATGAACTAAATAACTTAGTGAAATTTTGCCCTAATTTAGGCAGGTTTTGGACCCAACTTCATGGAATATTTTCACATAGTTCCAAGAGGTATCTAAAAATTCATTTCCAATATGAATTATAGAGCACATTTCAAGATTTCCAAAATGTCAAAGAACTCCTCAAGATCATTTTTGAGTAGGGAGAATCGAAGAGATGAAGTTGGCAATTTCTCACTTTTTGTCCAAGCCATTTCATGAAGAACAAAGTTGCAATCAGTACCTATGCTGGCTAATACATGCTTTACAGGTCCCAAACTTGTTCCATACTCCTTAATTAAATGCTTACTTAGTTTGCAAAGCTTCTATCCATGCCTTAGAACCTTTATCCAACTTGTAATTCCATTTATGGCAAAAAGGTTCCATTGCCATTTTGAAAAAGAGCAACTTTTGCAAACTTTACAATCTTGAGCACTGAACCTGTCCCCTTGGCACATACAAGTCTCACAGGTCTCAAGTAAATTGTACAAAGCATATACCAACCCTAAGCAAGCAGGTACAAGCATGTAAAGCTTTGTCTTATCACTTTGCTTTAAGTACAAGAAAGGTGGCCAAAAGGCTAGAACTTGCAGATCTGTTGAGGAGCTGACCTAAAACCATTTCAATACTAATATACAAACATTATGAAACAAAATAGACGATTGGAAAGAACCTTAAATAATCCCAACCAATAAAACACCAAAAATCTGTCCAAAACTACAGATTTTGCATAAGCACATCCATCTTCTATTTGACTCGTGCGTTTTAAGTTTGGATCATTCAAACATCTTACATACTTGATACCTAGTCAATACAGGTCTTCATCCATGTTCTGTAATCACTCCTCCATCATCTACCATTGTTGACTTCAGAGCTTGCAGTTTGACTTGGCCAAGGAGTTCCAGCTACTTTCAGAGCAAGGCAAGGGTTGGGATACATCCAGGGAAGCTCAAGGAAGCTCAAGCAAGCATCAGGCCTCCCTCAAACTCCTCACAGTTTCATCCACGATTCTAGCTGAAGGAGGTAAAATATCAAACTCTATCTCTTTGTACAGGAAACCTTAGGCCACGATTTGTGAATAAAAACTGTAGTCCTCATCATAACGAAGCTGTACATACCATTGTCTTGCATTGATTTTACTTGTGCTGAGAGAATTTGGAACTTGAAATTTCTGGAAACATTAGGTCAAGATTTAGAGCTGTTAAAATTCTCTTTGTTCTTTTATTAATAGTTCACATAACTTATATGTTTGGAATTGTGTGCTCAAGTACTACAACTTTCATGTTATGAATTTTCATTTTTATGGAAGTATGAGAAAGTTACAGGATGTCTGGCCAAAGCTTGAGGAAGAAGATGAAACAGGGCAAGGACTTGTTTCAGAATATGTTATTTTCGTTTCACTTAAGATAATGGAAGTATAGCCACCCCAGTGGCAAAGTAGCACGCTGGTGAGACCCATGTCCTGGGTTCGAACCTGAGCGCGCTACTTTTGTATTCTTCACTCTTTTTCTTCTCCATTTCTACATTTTTTTGCAGGTTGGCTTGTCTTTTGGGCCAGAGTTTTTTTGCTAATATCATCACCACCAATCTGCTGCATTACCCCCTTGCCAATTTCTTATATTTTTATTTTTTATTTGTTTTATTTTCATATTTAATATTTTAAATATTTTCTTTAATGCATAAAAATCCCAAAAAATATAAATTAATAATATTGCACTTTTATTTTATTTTTATTCTATTTATCACATAAAAATATATTTTATTTTAATAGGATCTCATTTATTTTCTTAATAAACTTGTAAATATAATTAAATATATTTAGTTTAATTTATCTTTTCATTTCATACTTATAAATACCTATTTTTGCATATATATAATTTTATACATTTTTATACAATATTATTTATTATTTTTATACAAGAAAATACACAAAATAATACCTATAAAAACTTTATTTCCTCTTAAATAATAATTAGGGTTACACCCCTTTTAAAAATTAATTCCTTTTCTTTACATTTTTAGGTTTGGATTAAATTTTCTTTTACATAAAAACAAGACACAAAAAATATTTCTCTTACATGTACATTGCATTGCATTTTAAATATTGTATTGCACTTATTCTATTACGTACAAATTCCATTTGGTTGTAATAATTTATTTAGTTTTATATTTCTTGCAAATCCCCATTCAAATTTGTATCCCCCCCTCCCATAAATTGTTGTAATAGCTTAGAAATATTTACATTACGTAATTTATCGCTTTATATGCCATGATTAGTAATTAGGGTTTGTATGACAAGAATAAAACAAAGCAAAATAGAAAACCCTAAATACAAGACAAAATCAAAGCATGAAAATGATACACTTGCACACAAGCATCCCTAGGGTTTCTCCACTTGGTTTCCTAAAACAAAAATAGCCATATTACGCATGCAAAGTATCTTGGCAAAACAAAACAAATATAAGATCATAGTCCCTTGATAACGCTATTCAAAAGTTGCCTTACAAAATGATCTCGGTCCCTTAAAAATGCTAAGATACTTTGCAACATTGCTAATCATAGTTATACAATGACCCACGCCCGTCCCGTTTATATCCAAAGATAGGGTTGCTTACCAAATCAATGGTAAGAAAACAATGTCAAAGGAATAGAAAATACATAAGAAAGACATTTGAGTAGGTAGATAGCTTCTAGTTACTTGCTCCATTTCAAACAACAATCCTTGCTATTTTTAAAACAAACACACACACATTTCAAAACATCTTATAAACATTGAAAACATTTTCAAAAGACAAACATCTTTGTATACATTCTTACGAACGAGAATCATTGCAAAGATTGCCTAAACGAATGGCCTCCTTTTCAAAATACTTTCAAAACCACACCAAACACAATTTCAAACAAACAAAAGCAAGTGATCTAAGCAAGTAACTAAGAGCCCATGGAAAACCATGGATGAAAAGGGTGCTAATACCTTCCCTTTTCATAATCTACCCCCCGAACTCAAGAAAACATCTCAAAGGTCTTTCCTGTGCTTTTTCACCTTTCCTTTTGGATAAAAGAAAAGTCGGTGGCGATTCTTGCTAACCGCAACATTTGCGACAAAATGCAAAACCTCAAGTCAGTTCTCCCACCGTATCACAGAACTGGCGACTCTGCTGAGGAATTTTATAAAAGTGGGGTTACCTTAGGGTTTAGATAACCTTTATTTGCTTACATTGTTTGACTTGTTTGCTTTACATTATGGTTCTTTGTTTGGGTTTGAATCTGCCACCCGGATTTGGGAAACATTATAGGTAAATAGAAATACGTTGTGGAAACTGTGCGGGGTATACCGACATGGTCTAAGAAATAGCTATGTTAGTGTGACATATTTGTGGGTACCGGTAGCCTTTGAGTTAATCAAAGAGAATATGGGGCCGCTGAGTGATGTCATGAAACACTAATGAACTTCTAGAACCCTTTACTTGACCAACTTGGCCTTTAGGATGTAGTGAGATGACCGACTTTGGTGCAGTCTGAAGTTGGTAGATACTCGATACTACACTCATTGAGGGTTGGTTTCTTGGGATATTCCGGTCGCCATTAAAGAGGCTTGAGCTGAAACAATGACCAAGGAAACAATCCGGTGATATTGAGCTCCTTAGAACCTGGTTACTATTGTTAGGACTGGTTGATCCAACTAAACTTCAAGAGGGTACTTACCTATAAAACCCCATGCAAGCCTAAACTAAGAACTTGTTTGATTTGCTTGTATATGCATATTTGTACATAACATCATGGACATCATGAACATGATATGCATTCACTAACCATTTCAAGGATTTTGGAGATTCATCTTTGTTCTTGTTTTGTAGGATATGGATTCGCTTCGCAGGAAAACTATCCAAATCAACCTTGTAAGAATTCCTCCACAACTCAAGGAGCTAGCTCCAAGGATCCCTGAGAACTCTCCGTTCACCGAGAGGAATGGTCGTCTACTCAACTTGGTCACCGCCAACACAGAGGAGGATATGATGAAGGTTCTCTTCCAGTTCTTTGACCCTTTGCATCATTGCTTCACATTTCCTGACTATCAGCTTGTGCCTACCTTGGAAGAGTTCTCTCAACTCTTGAGGATTCCTATTCTCAATCAACTACCTTTCAACGGTACGGAAAAAGATCCAAAGCCAGAAGAGATTGCTCAAGCCCTGCACTTGCACTCATCTGATGTCACAACTCATTGGGAAACTAGAAGTGGTGTCAAAGGCTTCTTAGCAAAGTTTCTGTTTGAGAAAGCCCAAAGTTGTTGGAATTCCCTAGACTTGTAAGCTTTTGAGGAGATTGTGGCTCTTCTTATCTATGGGATGGTCTTGTTCCCCAATCCTGACAAACTCATAGATGTGAGTGCCATCAAAATCTTCATGTCACGCAACTGGGTGCCTACATTGCTTGGGGATATCTTACACTCTTTTCACACTCGTACAATGAGGAAAAGAGGGGTCCTGATGTGTTGCACTCCCCTCCTGGAAAGATGGTTTATTTCTCATCTTCCCCAATCAGTCTTAAAGAATGAGCAAGGATTAAGGTGGTCACAAAGGTTAATGACGCTAAAACATTCAGATATTCATTGGTGCTCTCGATCCAAAGAGAATGTTATCATTGTTGACCGTTGTGGGGAATTCCCTAATGTCCCTCTACTTGGCATTAGGGGAGGCATCACCTATAACCCGTGTTTAGCTCTAAGACAGTTTGGTTATGCCCGAAGGGATGGCCCACATGATATGCTGATTCAAGGTTTGGTTTTCGACTACGACAACGACGATCAAGGTCTTTGCCAGAGATTCATCCGAGCTTGGAGAATGCTAAACAAGGTGGATAACAAGACTTTGGGACACAAGAATTCCATCCCTCTTGAGCCTTACCTCAAGTGGGTATGAACCCGTACTCAAATTCTTATGATGCCTTATCCTTCCGTTCTCCCAATGATTATTGAGCCTGTTAAGGAAGGAGAAGTTCCATACATTATCCTACATCCTGACATGCCCACATCTATTGAAGATCTACAAAGGGATTGGATACAACTCAAAGGAGAGCGAGATACTTTCGAAGCCCAATTCTATGCAAGCGAGAGGAAGGTTTTGGAACTCACTAGGCTACTTCATGAGGAGCAGACTCTAAATACCTACATTGCACCAAAGAGGATGCGCAACACTTTTTTATCTTAGAATTTTGTATTATTTTGCCCAAGGGGAATTGATGTACTCAAATTCTATCTTATTAATATAACGTGTGTTTCTTTTTGTTTAAAACAAATTTGAATTTTTAATCCTTGAAAGCATTGCACGTATACATATCATTCATCATGACATAAACAGGTCTTTTGCAACCAGTTTCCTCATCTCTCTACTGTTTATTTCAGTAAGATGGATCTCGAATAGACGGTCAAAGATCTTCAAGCTCAAAACACGCAGTTTCAACAGTTACTCATGACCCTAGCCAAGGGGCAAGATGAGTTGAAGACTCTGTTAGCTGAAGAAAGAAAGAAGAAACCAAAGAAAGCCACTGGGGTTTTGAATATGGGGAGAAGATTTCAGGGACAGACTAGAAGGACCTTGAATTTTGCAACCACTTCTGGGGAAGGAGAAGGAAAAGGAAAGGAAACAGCGGTTCCGTCAGAATCCGAAGAGGAGGAAGAAGAGGAAGACTACTCTGAGGAGCAGTACCCTCCGGTTGATGATAAGTATATACATCTTGAAGAGCGTTTAAGCGCTATGGAAATACAAAGGGTACCAGGTCTAGACTTTGAAGAATTGGGGCTAGTGTCAGGAATTATGATTCCACCAAAGTTCAAAGTGCCGTTGTTTGCAAAATATAATGGGGTGTCATATCCTAAAATGCACCTCCCATCATACGTGAGAAAGATTCAGCCGCACTCTACCGATAAAGACCCGTGGGTGCATTTTTTCCAAGATAGTTTATCAGGAACACAACTCGATTGGTTTTACCAATTGGAAAGGGCCGACGTCCACAACTGGGAAGACCTTGCCACAAATTTCTATAAACAATACCAGTACAATGCAGATTTGGTGCCTACCCGTAATCAACTTTAGAGTATGGCTATGGTTTAAAATGAAGGTTTCAAAGATTACGCACAAAAATGGAGAGATCTAGATGGGAGAGTGCAACCCCCTTTGTCTGAAAGGGAGTTGGTGGATATGTTCTTAGGCACTCTATCGGGCCCTTTCTTCAACCATTTGATTGGGAGTTCATCTTCCAGATTTACTGAGTTAATATTAACTGGAGAGAGGGTGGAAGCTGGTATAAGGAGTGGAAAGATTCAGAAAGATTCGTCTGCCTCTACAGCTGTGAAAAAACCTTTCACTAGGAAGAAGGAGGTGTCTGCTGTTTATCCATAAAGGAACCAAGGGAGAGATGAACGCCGACCAATGGTAGGGAATGTTATGATCCCAAAATCTACATCTGATTAACCAAGAAGTAACCAACCAAGGGTGGAAAGGCCAGTCCGACAATTCACCAGACTTAATATGACTCTAGCCCAGATTTTACCACATCTGCTAAAATCTAATCTAGCAACTTTAAAAGAAGCTCCAAAGAATCCCAACACGGCGTCCCCTCATTATCACCCGAATGCCAGATGCGCATAACATTCTGAAAGTCCGGGACATGACACCAACAACTGTTGGGCTTTAAAGAATAAGATTCAAGACCTCATAGATGCAAAAGAAATCGAGTTTGAGGCGCCAGAGAAACCAAATGTCATTTCCGCTCCTATGCCTAGACATGGTCACAACGCCAATGCTAACGAGGAAGATTTGTTTGTTGCTACAGTAGATGAACTCTTGACTCCGCTCCCGATCATTAAGATGAACTTGTTAAAAGCTAGTGTATTCCCAGGTTATAATGAAGACTGCCATCTTTGCTTAACTTCATCAATTATTTGCCCTCTGTTGAAGACGGGTATTCAACGCTTGATTCACAACCAAGAAATTCTGTTTGAAAATGCTCCTGCTCCACCTATCCCTGTTGAAGATGTTTCAATCATAACCATCTCCGCCAATCCTTCCAGGGTCCCAAAAATATCTGTTAGGATTACATCAGTTCCAAGGACTACTCCTCTCATAATTACAATGCCCGGGCCGGTCCCATACAAATCAGACAAAACAGTACCGTGGAATTACGGTGGAGAAATCTACTACCATGGTATTAAACAAGATGGGTTGACCACCGAAGAAGTAAGCTCCGAAGAAGAAGATTCCGAAATTAGCAATATTGCGGGAACTAGTAAGATTATCCGTAGCGGTAGAATCTTATCTCCAAAGATTGCCCCTCAAAAGGCAGTTTTTGGACCCGTGGCTGTTCCAAAGACTACCTCTGTACCAATAATCATACCTGAAAGCGCACCTACCGACAAAGACGACGCGATCCCTGCTGTTGTCCCTACCAACACTTCTACTGCTGAAAATCGAGGAAAAAGCATTCAAGAAGAGCCTGTTCAGATGAAGACTCAATCACTAGTTATCCCCGAAACATCCAAGAAGGAAATGGAAGAGATCCAGAGGATAATAAAGAGGAGTGACTATGACGTGGTTGAACAGTTGGGGAAAACTCCCTCCAAGATGTCCATGCTAGCATTGCTGTTGTGTTCTGAGGCACATGCGAAAGCTCTGGTAAAATTTCTGAAGACAGCCCATGTGCCACAAGAGACGTATACTGACCAGTTCCAAGACTGTGTGGCCAATTTGACAGCCGATATTGGCCTAGGCTTCTCTGATGCTGACTTGACACCCAGAGGGAGAAAGCACAACGAGGCATTACATGTCTCTGTGGAGTGTAGAGGAATGACTCTGGCCCATGTCTTGGTGGACACGGGCTCATCTTTGAACGTCTTACTAAAGAAAGCCCTTGACAGATTGGATTGCAAAGGGCTGACATTGAAACCCAGTAACATAATTGTGAGAGTATTTGATGTCTCGAAGAGGATGGTCCACGGGGAGGTGGACATCCCGATAAAGGTGGGAACTCAGACCTTCAACTCAACCTTCTATGTGATGGAAATTCGTCCCTCTTACTCCTGTCTGTTAAGACGGCCCTGGATCCATAATTCCGGTGTTGTCACTTCCATGCTACACCAGATGCTGAAGTACCCGGTCCAAGGAAAGATCGTAATTGTCCATGGGGAGGAAGAGTACATGATTAGTCATCTAAATTCCTTCCAATATGTTGAGTTGGATGGAGAGTTCATTGAAACTCCTTTTCAACATTTCGAGGAGGTATCTCAAGAAATAGGGGTGACCAAGGAGGTATCCCCGATTCCCAAGATCACAAAACCCCCGCTTCGGATGTCATCTCTAAAGGACGCCAAGGCAGTAGTAGAAGAGGGTGGATGCACCATCTGGGGGCAGCTTTCAGACATTCCGTATAAATCAATCAAGTTTGGCTTGGGGTTTACTTCAACTGCTCAGAAGTCTGTGCGCCGTGCCCGTGCTGGAGGGCCACCTTTGAAGATTAGTAACGGGGAGGTCAACGCAGTGGAAGATATTGAAGAGGGTGGCAGCTTGGAAGATTGGATATTTCCTACTGTCAACAGAGGACTTCGCAACTGGGAAGCAAGAGACTTTGTCCCAATAACTTTCATCTCTCAGTAATTTATCTTTTACATTTCTGTTGGACTTGTAATATTCACAAAGAATTCGCACTTTAAAAACCTCGTGTCTTATCCGAGGCACAATGGTCCATTTGTAAGGGTATTTATCTCATTTTCATATGACATTCAATGAATCATGGACGTTTTTCCATATACAAACCTTTTGTGCTCATTGTCTTCCTTTTACATTTTATTGTTTAAAGATGGATATACCCTTACACACACCCACAAATACAGGTACCCCTCCATTCTGGATCCCATGGGTAATGATACAGCTATAGCCTTCAGTGACTCTGAAGATCTGATCTACCAAGCCGAATACGAAGGTGAGGAAAATTGTGAGGTACCACGGGAATTGGACAGACTACTACAACAAGAGGAAAGAGCTATTCAGCCTCATGAGGAACCGTTAGATACAATCAACTTGGGCACCGAGGAAGAGAGAAAGGAAATCAAGGTAGGTGCCAATCTAGAGCCGAGTGTCATGGAGCGTCTAATTCAGCTATTGCATGATTATGTTGAGATCTTTGCCTGGTCATACGAAGACATGCCAGGACTTGATACAGACATCGTGGTACATCGTCTACCCACAAGAGAAGATTGTCCACCAGTGAAGCAAAAAGTCCGCCGCATGAGACCTGACATGTCAGAGAAGATCAAAGCGGAAGTCATGAAACAGTTCAACGCTAGATTTTTGGCTGTCACTTCCTATCCTTAATGGGTTGCCAACATTGTTCCCGTGCCTAAAAAAGACGGCAAGGTACAGATGTGCGTGGATTATAGAGATTTAAACAGGGCCAACCCTAAAGATGATTTTCCACTTCCCCACATTGATATCCTAGTTGATAATACAGCCTATCACAAAGTGTTTTCCTTCATGGACAGATTCTCAGGTTATAACCAGATCATAATGGAACCTGAGGACATGGAGAAAACTACATTTGTCACACAGTGGGGCACGTTCTGCTACAAAGTGATGCCATTTGGACTGAAGAATGCTGGGGCAACCTATCAACGCGCCATGGTAGCTTTGTTTCATGATATGATACATCATGAGATAGAGGTATATGTAGATGACATGATAGCCTGATCACAAACTGAAGAGGAGCACCTTGATCACTTGAAAAAGTTGTTTGTGAGGTTGAAGGAGTACAAGTTAAGATTGAATCCAAACAAGTGTACATTCGGTGTCCGGTCCGGTAAACTCTTAGGTGTTGTTGTCAGCAATAAAGACATCAAGGTTGATCCTGCCAAGGTTAAAGCGATACAAGAAATTCCTGCTCCTCGCACTGAGAAGGAAGTCAGAGGATTCTTGGGACGCCTGAACTATATTTCCAGATTCATTTCTCACCTAACATCTACTTGTGAACCAATCTTCAAACTGTTGAAGAAAAATCAAGTATTCAGATGGAATGATGATTGTCAGATTGCCTTTGACAAGATCAAAGAGTACTTACAAGAGCCTCTTGTCTTGATGCCACCAGTCGAGGAAAGACCGCTGATCATGTATCTGACCATTTTAGAAAACTTAATGGGGTGTGTATTGGGGCAGCACGACGAGTCTGGCCGAAAAGAGCACGCTATTTACTACCTGAGCAAAAAGTTTACCGACTATGAAACCAGATATTCATTACTCGAGAAAACTTGTTACACTCTGGTATGGGCTGCTCGCCGGCTTAGATAGTATATGTTGACTCATACCACTTTGCTGATATCTAAGATGGATCCGGTAAAGTACATCTTTGAGAAGCCTGCTCTGTCGGGAAGAATAGCTAGATGGAAGATGATCCTAACAGAATATGACATACAATACACTACCCAGAAATCTATAAAAGGCAGTGTGCTAGCTGATCATCTTGCTCATCAAGCTGTAGAAGATTATCAGTCCATGAAGTTTGAATTCCCGGACGAAGACATCATGACTTTAGACAACTGTGAAGAAATCAGACCATATGCCGGACCTGAACAAGGCTCCCGATGGACCCTATTATTCGATGGGGCATCTAATGCACTTGGTAATGGTATCGGTGCTGTAATCATATCTCTGGAAGGGTGCCATACTCCTTTTACTACCAGACTTTGCTTCAATTGTACGAACAACATAGCGGAATACGAAGCATGTATCTTTGGTCTCAAGGCTGCCATAGACTTGGGAATCAAATCTTTAGATGTGTTTGGAGATTCAGCTTTGGTCACCAGTCAGATCAAAGGATAGTGGGACACTAAGTATCCAAACCTTATCCCTTACAAAGAACATGTCTTGAAATTGCTACCACATTTTGAGCAGATTACCTTTGAGCATTTCCCGCGAGAAGAAAATCAGCTAGCAAATGCTCTAGCCACAATGTCATCCATGTTTAAACTTAATTACGATAATGAGGCTCCCCAGATCACCATCGAACGAATGGATGAACCAGCATATTGTCACGAGATCAATGCTGAAGAGGTAGTGGACCAGCCTTGGTTTCATGAAGTCAAGAGGTATCTCGAGGCGTAGGAATATCCGGAAGGAGCTTCAATCAATGATAAGAAGTTCTTAAGGAGGTTCTATGCTAAGTTCTTCCTGAGTAATGGCATCTTGTACAAGCGCAATCATGACTCTGTTCTGCTCCGTTGTATGGATAATATTGAGGCTGAAAAGATCATGGCTGAATTACATGAAGGTACCTTTGGCACTCACTCCAGTGGGCATACAATGGCGAAGAAAATCCTACGGGCAGGCTATTATTGGTCTACCATGGAAGCAGACTGCTATCAATACTCTCAGACCTGTCATAAATGTCAAATTTATGCTGACAAGGTACACGTACCTTCGGTTCCTCTGAATGTCTTGATGGCTCCTTGGCCCTTTGCTATGTGGGGAATCGATATGATTGGGGAGATCAAGCCTACAGCCTCCAATGCACACCGTTTCATTCTAGTGGCCATTGATTATTTTACAAAGTGGGTCGAAGCAGCTTCCTTCGCATCCGTTACTAAGAACGTTGTTGCCCGCTTCATCAAACAGAATCTCATTTGCCGGTACGGTATCCCAGAAAGGATCATCACTGATAATGGTACAAACCTTAACAATACTATGATCACCGCCTTGTGCAAGCAGTTCAAGATTTAGCATCACAATTCACCCCCTATCGGCCAAAGATGAATGGTGCAGTCAAAGTTGCTAATAAAAACATTAAAAAGATCATACAGAAAATGACAGTCACCTACAAGGACTGTCATGAGATGTTACCATTTTCTCTCCACGGGTACCGTACCACAGCTCGCACATCAACTGGGGAAACACCCTATTCTTTGGTTTATGGCGTGGAGGATGTCTTACCTATCGAGGTTCAAATCCCCTTTTTGAGGATTATGAAGGATGCAGGTTTGAATGAAGACAATTGGATCCAGACTCGACTTGATCAACTAAACTTAATTGATGAAAAGAGACTTACTGCTGTTTGCAATGGTCAGATGTATCAAAAACGGATGATCAAGGCTTTCAACAAGAAAGTCTGACGCCAAGTATAACAAGTTGGAGATTTAGTGATCAAACACATTATCTTACCACAAAGTGATCCCAGGGGCAAATGGATTCCTACCTATGAAGGACCATTTGTAGTCAAGAACATCTTCTCCGGTGGGGCAATGATCTTAACCACCATGGACGGTGATGACTTGCCACACCCTGCGAACGCGGACATAGTCAAAAGATACTACGCATAAGAGACCCGCTAGGTTGACACACCTTGGCAAAAAAAGGGCATCCCGGCGAACCAAAAGGTTTGGGCAAAAATTAGGGATAAAATAAAAAAATCTGTACACCCGGCAAGTTGAAAACCCGAAAGGGCGACTTGGGCAGAAAAGGGTTTCCCGGTGGACTGAAAACCCGAAAGGGCGGTCCAGGCAAAAGTTAGGGAATTAAAGCGTATGATTATGTCCCGTCAGATCACTTTGAGGACAATCTCTTCACTAACAAACTCGGAGTTTCTGATCAATTCAATCATCTTCGGACGAAGCAACAAATAGACAAGATATTCGGAGATATAGAGGCTATAGCAGAACGGGAACCCCATGGGATTATCACACATAACTATCTTTCTTTGTATAATTTTTTCTTACTTTTATGGCACCATCCTCTTACTAGGGTGTTTGTTTCCTTTGTACAAAATACTTATTCAAAGTAAATACAAAGAAATCTCTTTTAAGTACAGAAAACTATTTACCCTTTTCCTTTACACTTGTGTTTTATTTGCAAACACGTCCAATGATCCATTAATGAACATATGCATTTGAACATAACTACTATTTACAAATAAGCAAAATGAAAAAGGACAATTACTGACAGGTTGAAAGAATAGGAAAACGTCTTTAGGCTAAAAATTCAACAATTAATCCCCACGGTACGTCATTTAGATTCTCGACAGAGCTAAAAATTCAAACTATTAATCCTCGATGGAAGCCATCCAGTTTCTCCAATTTCCCCAGCAAGTCATTTTGAAGCCTAAAACCCAACCGGATAACAGCTGACTGCTGATACTCCCCAACAGAACAAAGACTCCCATTATTAATCCCCAGTAGAAGTCATCAAAATTCTCTGGATTCCCCAAGCAGATTCCTCAAGCAGTATATGGTATTGCTCTCACATTAGGATTTTGTCAATACTCCAACTTCAAGACATGAAGAATCCACATATCCTCAGCAAACAGTCAAGGTTTTATTTTCCTCAGCAATACAGCAAATCAGCTTACATGTGCATACATTACATCCACATATCATAAACATTGATAAAACACATATATTGCATCATACATTTCATGCAACATAATTTTGTGTTCAAGCTAACATTTTACCCTTTTCAGGACGAGATTAACAACTACCATTAACAATATGCAATTATGATACAGTTCAGATACGCTCCAGATACGGATGCCATTCTGTCACTCATTCAGATTTCAAGTTCAGATACACTCCAGATACGGATGCCATTCTGTTACTCATTCAGATTTCAAGTTCATATACAGTTCAGATACACTCCAGACACGGATGCCATTCTGATACTTATTCAGATTCAGACTTCAGATATAGTACAGATACGCTCCAGGCACGGATGCCATTCTGATACTTATTCAGATTCAGACTTCAGATACAGTACAGATACGCTCTAGACACGGATGCCATTCTGATAATTATTCAGATTCAGACTTTAGATACAGTACGGATACGCTCCAGACACAGATGCCATTCTGATATTCATTCAGACTTCGGATACAATACGGATACGCTCCAAACACGGATGCTATTCTGTTGCTCATACAGATTCAGTCTCCAGATACAACTCAGATACGTTCCAGACACGGACACCATTATGATACTTATTCTTTCGACTTACAACTTACAATTCAACAAACATTCTTGGATGGCATCTACAAGCCCATCTCCAACAAGATTCTATCACTTCTCCGAATGGCATCTGTAAGCCCATTCCCTCAACTACACGTCGACCAGTGCAAATTTATGGGCACTCTAGTGTCCAATCATCTTTCACCTTCGAGTCACGAACGACAAAACTCGCCAATCTAACTCTTCAGGTTTAAGAAGATTGAACAGGGGCAGCTATTGTACCCCAAAATTTGCTCTCTCATATATATCAATATTTTTTCTCACAAGATTTCTTTGACTCAAGACTGGATTAGGGTTTGGTCAGCTCAAGACATCTCATCTTGCACTAATAACCCAAAATTAGGGTTTGAGTTTGCACAAGTATTTTTGGACTATCAATGCTTCATGTGACTTTCAAACATCATTATGGACCCCTAATATCACTCATGACAAGTTTCAAGCCTTGAACCACATTTTTGATTAGTCAATTGGATAGTTGACCTAAAAATCAGCTGTATTGGGGAAAAAGTCAACCATGGCCAATTTACAGTCAAACTTCATAATTTTTGATCCACATCAACATTTTGAACTTACATGTGTCATTTGATCAAGTTTGGATCTCAATTCCTCAAGAAATTTGGTCAAATCACAAAAAGGGCAAAATGGTCAAAATTAGGGTTTTGACTGAGGAAAGGCAATTTCTGATTTTTAATTTAGCAAATGACCAATTGAGTGCAAGCATGATTTCAAGGATTCAATGGAATCATCTTGACTTAATTACATGGCTCAAAACATTTCAAATTCATTGGATTGACAGATGAAATTTGCAGTCAACTGATCAAAAGTCAACTGTATACTGAAAAGTCAAACTTTGAATTTTTGGTCAAAATCAAGTGCCAAGGGTCATAATTCATCAAGATATGTCAAAATATGAAACTTGTTCATCAAGAAATCCAAATTTGAAAATTAGGGTTTGAATTTGAAAATTTTCCTAACTTAGAAATTTTCTAAGTATGGAAAATTTTCTTATTTTTTCTCAACTTTAGGCCACTTTTTCTCCACAAGAAGTGAAACATGATGCTCAGCAGGCCAAGGCGATTCGATTCATGGCATTAGATTTCATTTTTCATGCTTGTGTGTGATTTTGCAATGTGCAGGGTTTGTAGTGATAGATGTTTGTCCGTAGGTAAAGGTCTATGACTTTTACCAACGGAGAGAGGAAGAAGATGACATGCGTGGCTCCATCTCATTCGTCCATTTGAATTCTGGCGCATTTTTTATTTTTTCCTCCACTAACTGGAATTATTTTATATTATCAATTATTGTTATTTTGTATACAACAAAAGCACGCAACTCAGTTGGTGACAAGGCAGTTGGAAAAGGCCTCGGGACCTGGGTTCGAATCCCAGGTCCCCCATATTCTTCAATTTTATTGTTTCTTATATAATCATGTACTTGCACAGGCCAAAGGACCATCATGTGCCCTCAGGATCCAACCATTGGATCTCCAGGAAGCCAAATCTGAGGGCCATCATTGAAGGATCTATCATGTGACCCAGTCAACGCGCAATATGGAATCCAGGAAGTCAACATGGACCCTTGCTCTTGGGCCCATAATTTGCTTTTGACACACCCAAATTTGCTGATTATAAGCCCATTTCCTACTTTCTTTTCTTTTTATATTTTCCTTATTTAATTCATTTAAATTTATTTTTACTAACACAAAATTAATTCTTTTTATCAAAAAATCATAAAAATAATTTTTCATCCAATTAGATTTAGGTTATTTTTTATAAAAAAAAAATAATTTAATTAGTTTATTTAATTTTTGGGTAACTTTAATTCTTTTGTAAATAAATTGAAATCAATTAGAAAACTAGGTTTTTTTGCTTAATTTAAATTCTATTTTATTTTTCCTTAAAAACTAACAAAACACAAAAATAGGTCAAAATGTAAATTATTTTCTTTAATTTAATTTAATTAGTAATTTTGTACATATTTAATTCAAACCTTTATATTCTTAAATAATAAAAAACAATCACAAAAATAAATTTTTCTTTTAATTAGGTTAGACGGGGTCAAAACCCTAATTTCCCTTTGTTCTCTATTCGTCGCGCGTTTTATTATTTTTACAATATTGATGTAATTGCTCATGGGATGTAATAGATTAATTAGGACTTTCTCCATTTATTTATCATTTTAGCGGGTTTTTTTGGCTATGTAATTAATACCCGAAGCCTTGTAATAGTGTAGCTTTACTTTCTGCACGTTAAATTCCACAAATTATAACTGTTAGATGTATGGTAATAGGGATGCATGACAAGAATGTATGTAAACTTTAAAACGCTTAGCAAACCCTAAATGTGCAAAGATAATAACTTGAAATTGAATCACTCGCACATGCGCACTCCTATGGTATACTCTCACTTCGGTTGCCTTCGGTAAACGATCATTAAGTATAGGATATTTTAGTGGTCGCCCTTCTGTCTCAAAGATCAAAGTTGCCTTGGAAAAGTTGCCTCAGAATGGTTGCCTTGAATATTGATCTTAAGACATTAGGGTTATTACTAAGACGTCCTAACATTGCTTTAGTGATCGTACGTCCCTTTTCGAATTGACCCTTAAAACTCCAACGACGGTGCTACCTACTCACTAATAGTAGGATAATGCTGTCTAAAGGAAACAAACATAAAACAATTCTTTTTTCGAGTAGGTAGATGCTAGTAGGTACTTGCTCAAAACAAACTTTTCAACACTTACACTTTTTACAAACAAAGTTTTCAAAAAACACTTCGTAACACTCTTGAAGACAGAAGCAAGGGTTAAATCGAGGTCAAACAAAAACTTTTTCAAATCAAACACACACAAGTAAATTTTTAAAATGATGAGCAAGTACCTAAGAGCCCGTAGAAAACTACGGATATAAAGGGTGCTAATACCTTCCCTTTCTATAATCTACCCCCCGTACTCAGAATATCTCGAAAAAGGAATTTTTCTGTGCTTTTTTACTTTCCAGTTGGATAAAATAAAAGTCGGTGGCGACTCTTGCTTACCGCGACATTTTGCGAATACAAACGCAAAATGTAAACCAACATTCAAACGGTTCCGGTTGTGCCACCGTATCACAATTCCCTTATACAATTACATAATTGTTCATAAAAATAATAATGCAAAAGAAATAAATAACGCGCGGAGATAAAACGGGAAACGATGAAAAAACCTAAAAGATTCTAAGATTAGAAAAATGTTTTTGTTGTTTTTTGTTTAGGAAAAATAATAATTAAATTAATAGAAACCTCATTCTAATCAGTTTAATTAATTAAAAAAATGATTAAATAATTAATTAAAATTTACAAAATTAATTTAATAAATAAAAAAAACTTAAAATATATTTTTGTGGTTTTCTGATTTTTATTGATTTAAAGGAAACTTATTGAAAAAAAGAAATGTTGATTAAGCAAAACAAATAATACTAAAAAAAACGCAAATGAGCCTCGCTGCAAAAAAGGGTTAGGGGTGCAATGGTTGAAATTCTTAGGCCCAAAAAAGAATGAGCCCATGAGCTGAAAAGGAAATATTGAAGAGACAAAATGCAAAACCTGGGGATTGAATCCAGAACCTGGAAGGGGAATGCCTTATGGGCGCGCTTGCTACCACTAAGCCATGCTATTCATTCGTTATGTACAACAAAACAGTAATAATATAAAAGCAAATGCAAACTAGTGCCAGATCATCAAAACACGTGCGCGCTCAGTGGGCCCCTGGAATTCAAATGGACGAATCAAAGCATGTTGTTTGGCCATGCAAGCCCTTGGCCGAAGTCAAACTCCGGTCGTCTTCTCCGACCCTATCAAAACGCAAACCTGCAAAACAAAAAAGATTAAAGCCTCAAATCAAACCTAACCCCCTTAAAAAATCCCCCTGAATCCGAGTCTGGCATTAGTCTGGGCTGAAATTCCTTGTATCACAGAATCCGAAGCTCGAAAAGCTTATAGCCCTAACCATGGCATCTAGCACATATGGTGTTCATCTGCACATGCGATCGTCCTAACCTGTTCTAAATCATCTCACAAACACATATCAATGCACAAAAAATAATTTATATGACATGAATAGACAGTTTAAGATTCAAGAAATTTTACCAAACCGATACGATTGGATGTGAGAGTTCTAGACATGGAAGGGCTTGGTTATGAGCCTGGTTCAACTCCTGGGAGGCTCAGGGAGATAAATGGATCTTTTGTTTTGCTTGAGAGCGTCTGGAAGTGTGGTTAAGAATTTTTGCAACTTTGAGAAATTTTTGAGAATTTTGTAGAGCTTTGTTATGCAATAGTTTTTGTCCTTTTGAGCTTGCATTGTTGTGATTAAAAAAATGGAAGTAAACAAATAAATATGGCAAGGAAACAACTCATTCATGGCCATGATACAAAAATCCAACACATTAAGAAGTTGCCATTTTTGAGTGATTCTTGCTGTTGTACCCCAAAATTTTCCCTCCCATATTCTCTAAGATTTATCAAGAATCATCTTCAAATGGTTCAAGATTACTCAAGGGTTGCACAACCCAGATGCCTCCTAAGCCAGTCAAATTTAGGGTTTTGGTTCTCTCAAGGAATTTGAGGTTTTTTTGATGGCTCAATCAAGTCACATAGGCCTATACATATTCTCAAGCATCTACATGTCAAGCTTCAAGATTCACAATGTCAAATTGCACAGTCAAAGGCCCTATTTGATCCACAATCAACTGCAGGGGTAAAATGGTCATTTGCCAGTCAAAAGTCAGAATTTTTGGTCAACATCTTATTTTGAGTCCACAATCATCATTTGATCAAGTCTTGATCATGATTCCATAAGCATGGCTCAAAAATCATCAAGATGCCCAAAGTTACTATTTTTGGACAGTAGAAAAGTCAACTGTACCTTGACCAAAGCATAACTTTTTCATGGTTCATCAGAAAAATCCCATCCAATGCTCATTTTGAAGGGGATTACATTTCCTACAACTCATCTTCACATTCCAAGTCCAATAAATGCTCTCACAAAAAGTTATCAATTTCTACATTATAGGTCAATTTCAAAAGTCAACAAATATGCACTTTAAGTCAAAGACCATAAATTGAGATTGGTAAATCCAAATGACATGGGACCAAAGGAATAGGTTAGAGGACTTCAAGACCTTTCCAAAATGTCCAAGAACATGCTCATAGGATCAAAATTGAGCAAGATATGCATTGGAGAAGTTGGGAAATTTTTGTGAATTTGCAAAAGTCAACTTTGCTCAAAACACATCATTTTTGCTAATGGGACTCAAATTTCTTCTTGAAACATTGTCCAAGGCCTATGCACGACCCATTGAGATTAAATTGAATTATTTTCTTATTTTTTATTAATTAATTGAATTTTTAATCAATATTAATTCATTTAATTCATTTAATTGTAGGAAAATATCAAGATATGGTTTTGCAATCTTTTGGTGAAGCAAAGATGACCAATATATGCTGGAGATTTCGTGTGCCAATCAAGGATATCAAAAACTCCAAATTTAGCAACTTTCTTCAATCAAAAAGATTGAAAAATATTTGATTTTCAATCAAATATTGAAACATCAATGCAATGGATTTTTGGTCAAAGATTTAACCTAAATTCAGTCCATTATATATACAGAACCTAAACCTAATGCCATGAACGTGAAAACTCTGCAGAAAAAAGCCATAGCCATTCTAAAAAAATCAAGAAAAAGCCAAAACTTTTTTCCAAGTTCCAGGCCCTTTCAAAGCAATTTGTGGATTCCAATACATTGCTAAACTCCCAGAAACGTTTTGGAATCAAAACCAAGTGCTAAGGCCTAAGAAATCGCTCCACACGAACTCACGGTTTGCTTATTTTTTCCATAATCGAACCTCATGATTTGTGCATCATTAACATGATTTCTTGTATGTTTTGTGTTGCTTGAATCCACAGGAAGCTTTTGGTATAGGTTAATTGGACTGAAACGCCTTGAATCACAAATCACCATGAACGAAATCTAGGGTTTCCAAGCTTCCAAATTGGGGCTTTATTATTCAGGCAAAATTAGAACCCCTAACGCATATGGTTGAGATCGTTGCATCAAGACGAATTTAACCCTACCCTCGCGAACAATTTATATTGCACACAGACCTATTCGCTATTATTCCTCATGTTAGATTGTGGGGGTTAAAAACCCCCGCTATCTGTTTGTTATTTTGCAGGTTCAAGGAGAACGATGACGAGGTGTACGCGTGTGGTTGGTTCATTCAAAACTACGTGCGTTTTGTTTGTTTTTTCAGCATGTTTATTTGTTTTTATATACTATTTTCAATTGTCACTATAATAACAAATGCAGGCGCATGGCTCAGTGGTTGGTGATCTGGCTGGTTATCATTGGGACCTGGGTTCGATTCCCAGGTCCACCCAAAATTCTCATAATATTTTTCATAACGTATTCTCATGCAGCGCTTTAGGAGGTGTCCACCATATACCTCAATTGTCCATACGCTAGGTGTCTACCATCACAAATCCAGTGGTCATAAGAGGATCCTCACCATGCTCCCTGGTCAATGCCTGCCTAGACAATTCCCAAAGTCAAATGGACTGTGAAACAAATGGGCCAGAAAATTCCAGGCTCCACCTCCATGTTGGGCCCATCACCCCCCTGGTTTTATTACTTCTTATTATTTTTATTTTCTTTCTTTTCTTTTAATAATTATTATTATTATTTAATTCACAAATTATTTTCATAATAAATTCAGACAATTAAAAATGTAAATATTATTTATTTTATTATTTATTATTTTCACTATTAATTATTATTTTGTAAATAAATTCTAATTAATTAGCTTAATTGTTTTAATTAGGTTTAATTTTGACCTTTTTTTTGCAATAAATAAAATAGATTAGAATTAGGGGTTTTTCTTTTGACTTTTAATTTCTTTTATTTTTATTTTCATTAAAACATAAAAAACTAAAAAATACTTTTTTTCTTTTAATTAATTAATTAATTAGTTTTAGAATTAGGTTTAATGCAAAAAGGACCAAATTTCATGCTTTTCTCAAAAAAGGGTCAAAACCCTAAGGACGTCCTGATTTAATTTTTATCGCGCGCATATTTATTTGGATCATATTTATGTATCTACTCCGAGAATGTAATAGATAATTAGGACCCTTTTATCACTTTCTTTATTTTCCCGCATTTATTTTTAAGGGTTATGTTTTTGGCAATGTAAATACCCGACGCCTTGTAATAGTGTAGATTCAATTTTCCGCAATTTACTTTCCGCACAATTATTATCTGTTAATTATGCATGACAAGACTTGTATGAAAAATAAAATCAACCCGTAGCTCACCATAACATGTACAAAGATAACTTAACATGAAATTTGACACACATGCACATGCCACTCCTAGGGTACGCCTCACTTGGTTGCCTCGAGGTGGTCATTAAGTATAGGGTGTTTTAGAGGTCGCCCTCCTGTCTAAAGATCTAGTTGCCTCGAAACAGTTGCCTCGATAAAAAGGATCTAGGACATTAGGGTTACCGCTAAGGCGTCCTACTATTGCTTTGGTGACCACACATGTCCCTATAATCGAATTGACCCGAATAACTCCAACGACGGTGCTACCTACTTTTCAATAGTGGGATAGTACTGTCTAAAGGACTCTTACACGGCTTAATTCCTTAGAGTAGGTAGATTTCTCCTAGGTACTTGCTCTTTCAAAAACAAAAAAACAACTTTTCGCACCTACACTTTCAAAAAGTTTTACAAACAAATACTTCATACACTCTTGAGGACTGATACAAGAGTTACCTAGAAGTTTTCAAACTAAACTTTTTCAAAACCCACACACACAAGAAAAGCAAACAATTTTTGAAAACATAGTGAGCAAGTACCTAAGAGCCCGTGGATAACCACGGATAGAAAGGGTGCTAACACCTTCCCTTTCTATAAATCTACCTCCCGAATCGAGAAACATCTCGAAAAGGAATTTTGCTGTGCTTTTGTCCTTTCCTTGTTGGAGAACATAAAAGACGGTGGCGAATCTTGCTTACCGTGACATTTCGAAAACCAACTTTAAAACAGTCAGTTCTATTTCCACCGATCACAGAACTGGCGACTCTGCTGGGGACTTATATAAGTGAGGTGTACCTTAGGATTAGATCATTATATGTTTTCAATTGTATGCCTTGTTTGCTTTAATATTGTGGGCTTGCATCGGAGTTTCATAGATCCTAACCCGGATCTGGGGAATACCCTTTAGGTAGCAACAAACTGTGAGGGAACTGTGCGGGGTATACCGACATGGTTGAAGCAGTTTCTACGTTGATGTGGCCATTTGGTGAGTACCCGTAACCCTTGAGTCAAGTCAAGGAGAGTACGGGGCCGTCGCGTGGTGTCGTGAAGCATCAACTGACCTAAAACCTTACTTAACCATCCTGGCCTCTTTAGGGGTAGTGAGATGACCGAATTTGGTGCAGTCCGAAGTTGGTAGATACTCGATACTACACTCATTGAGGGTTGTTTTCTTGGAATATTTTGATCGCCAGTTCAGTGGCTAAATCAAAACAATGAACATAGAAAACAATCCAATGATATTGAGCTCCTTAGAACCCGGTTACTTTTGATAGGACAGGTTTTGAGCTCACCAACTTCCAGAGGGTAGTACCTAAACTTCATGCTGGCCTGAACTTAAGGCTATATGTGTGACTTGTGTGCTTTCAAACTTGAACTACTTGCACATTCTTGTTATCTGACAACATGAGTTCCTTGCAGGTTTTGTTTACAGTCCTTAATCTAGGCTTATAACAGGGTTTACTCACATCACTCCACGCACAACATAACATCATACCATCATACCATTGCATACATCCTGCATAAGGACTAACCCATTTCAAGGATCTCAAGGGTCTGTAATGCAGGTCATGATGAATCCAATGTCTAGCAAGGGGCAAAGGGGATTTATTTTCATATAGCCAAGGTTGTCCAGAAATCCAAACATGATAACTTGAGTAAGGGGCTATGACCCACTCGATATGGTGAGCTTTGACTCTTGAAGAAGGACTCTCAACAAAATGAAGTTCCTTCAATCAAGCTACAAAATTCAAATTCTAACAATTTTCTTGTTTACCCCGCGAGATCCTTGAAAACATTGCATGCATATCATACATATCATTACATTACAGGTACCCTTTTTACAGGTCACTTATCTTCTTCACTGTTTATTTCAGCAATCATCATGTCTACCGAACCTTCCGCTGAACAAGCTATCAAGGCCCTCCAGGCCCAAAATGCCCAGTTACAGGAGTTCGTTATGAGCCTAGCCCAGGGTCAACAGGACTTGAAAACTCTAATTCTGAAAGAAAGGAAGAAGAAGAAGAAGAGGACTGTTTTGTTCAACACTAGACGCAGATCTGGGAATGGATTACAAAATGAGGCTGATCTGGCTACTTCCTCTGTAGGGAAAGACAGTCCCCAAGAGAGAAGGGTTCCTAGTCCCATGGTCTCCGACAACGAGACAGATTACAATGATGAATAGTACCCTCCTGCGGAGGATAGGTACAAACAGCTGGAAGACCGGTTAAGCGCTATGGAGATACAAAAGGTACCCGGTCTGGACTTCGAAGATCTAGGTTTGTCCTATGGGGTGGTGATCCCACATAAGTTCAAGGCACCTGCTTTTGCAAAGTACGACGTTGCTTCCTGTCCTAAGCTGCACCTCCGATCGTATGTGAGGAAGATCCAACCTTACACTGCAGACAAGAATCTATGGATCCATTTCTTCCAGGATAGTCTTTTAGAGACTCAACTCGAATGGTTCTATCAACTAGATGGAGCCAGCATTCGAAACTGGGAGGACTTGGCTACTGCATTTTATAAGCAGTATCAGTATAATTCCGACCTCGCTCCTACGCGTACCCAACTCCAGGGTATGTCACTAGGGACGGGTGAAGGATTTAAGGAGTATGCGCAAAAGTGGAGAGACCTGGCTGGAAGGGTGAAGCCACCTTTGACTGACCATGAGCTCGTTGATATGTTCCTGGGGACCCTGTCTGGTCCGTTCTTCAACCATCTGATTGGGAATTCTTCTGCTGGGTTTACAGATCTGATCTTGACTGGTGAGAGGATAGATGCTGGTATCAAGTCTGGGAAGATACAGAAAGGTGACTCCTCGAACACTGAGAAAAAACCATTCAAGAAATAATCTAGTGCTGTCTATGGTTCAAGAGGGAAGAATAGGTCCGAACACCGCCAAGCTGTCAACGCGGTAGTTATTTCAAAACCGACCAGTTCTGCTCAACATCGCAACCAACAAAGGGAAGAGAGACCTAGAAGGCAATTCACGCCCCTCAGCATGACTCTGTCTCAGATATTGCCACAGTTGCCGAAGACCAATTTGGTAACTCTAAGGGACCCTCCTAAGAATCCTAACAAGACACCTTCAAGGTATAACCCCAACGCTCGCTGCGCTTATCATTCTGACAGCCCGGGGCATGCTACAGATGATTATTGGACTTTGAGGAACAAGGTTCAGGACCTAATCGATGTAAAGGAGGTCGAGTTCGAAGCGCTTGAGACTCCCAATGTGATCACTGCTCCCTTGCCAAAACATGGCTAGGATTGAAAAACTTTTGTTCATACGAATGTTCAAGTTGTATTTTTCTTTGATTGTTCAAACATTTATTCATGTCAATATCTCTTATTTCATTAATGTATTACACGTGTATGTTTTGAAGTAATTGTGTTCACTATGCTTAAAACTGCTTTCACTTTTTTTGCGATGCTCAACTCTTAATCTAAAATTCTAAGCCTTTTGAGGGAGGATGACGAAAACGATACCACGATCTTTACAGTATGCTTTTGGACAAACCCCGCTGATGAGGTACAGGCATTGTTTCCAATCCTAAACACTAGAGTTATAAGGAAGATAATCCCTCGTCAACCCCTTTGAGCCAAAGAAGTAGGAGTTTTTTTTTCTTTTCACAAAAAAATTAAAACCCTTAACTATAACCCGGAGCAGGGTAGTTTCCTCAGTGGATCCAAGTGCATAATGAACAGCATCAAAGGAGTCCTTCCGAAACAAAAGATGGGGATGGTTCTGTATAATCATAAGGACAGGCAGTCGTTATCTTTCAAAGTAAAAGCCCAACAAGTCAAAACCTATGAAGGAGACTTACAAAACTGGGGCATCCCGCTGACTGTAATCACAAAAGAAACATTTCAAGCAAAAAACAGGGATAACGAAATCAAAAAGAAAAGAGGTCCTACAAACCCTCAACAAAAAAGAAATGACTGCCTATTCGAAATAAACTTTCAGTATTCGAACCATCACTGGAATATCAGAGCAAAGACTCAAACAAGATCTAATGCACGATTAGCTGAGTTTAGGATCGAAGAACATCACGAAGAACGGGTGGGTACAAATATACTTTGAGCCTTTATCCTTTGTTTCTTAAACCGTGAACCCCACGTTACAACCCTTAAAAGTCCTAGCTGAAGCACGGGTTAGTTCGAAAGCATACTGTTACAAAAGGTATCCTGACTCCTTAAGGCTTGCTGTAAAATCTTGAGTTGACATCACATTTTACAAAATTTGCTTGTTTTATTGAAAACTGCATTTTCAAAAACTTCAAGACAGACATAAGCTTTGCATTCTTAAAATGATATTTGTTTGCATATGACTATTTGTTCAAACAGTAGAGAAATTCACACAATGAATATCCAGTAAACAAGAATCTTCTCGACAAAAAAGTCATCTCAAGTGGAAAAACACTTCCAACCAAGGGGCAGACATGATCATGGTCCGTCATCTGGGGCAGTCCAGTCAAGATTCAAGGAATCTCTCAAAAATGCCAAATAGCCAGAGGCAGATCTCCATCTGAATCAACTGGGGCATTGGGTATGAATTCCAGCGACAAATCTGGTACGATCAAACATCTTCTGATAATATGACAACACAACACTATTGACAGTGACAACTCCCTACATTCTGAGAGCGTGGACATAGTCGAAAAAATACTATGCATAATCAAAGACCCGCTAGGTCGATTGGCCTAGGCAAAAATAAGGGCTTCCCGGCGAACCAAAAGGGTTCGGGCAAAAATAAGGGATGAAAATGAAAAAATCTGTACACCCGGCAAGTCGAAAACCTGAAAAGGCGGCTTGGGCAAAAATGGGTATCCCAGAGGACTGAAAACCCGAAAGGGCGGTCCAGGCAAAAGTTAGGGATCAAAAGCGTACGACTATGTCCCGGCATCTCGTCACTTGCCTACCAGAAGAATATTTGTCAATCGAACACCTCATAGGCCTTTTTCTCCCGCTGAAATTGGGGCAATAGAATTGTCCGAACTGTACAAGATGCTCTGTCCGCCAAGGTACCAAGACAAGTTCAGCTGAAGAACATGACCGAGATACCTTCACTCCCCG
The DNA here is from genome assembly GCA_948472305.1 of Vicia faba. Taxonomy (NCBI): domain Eukaryota; kingdom Viridiplantae; phylum Streptophyta; class Magnoliopsida; order Fabales; family Fabaceae; genus Vicia; species Vicia faba. The sequence continues at coordinate 240,929 of CATIWC010000309.1, read as the reverse complement.
CAGGGTAAGACAAGAATCAGCAATACTCTCCCCAAGTAGAGTTGGCCTCCCAATCAGCCCTAAAGGCACAGTATCCCCAGCAAGTCAGCAACACTCTCCCCGGGCAGAGTTAGGCTACTGTCAGCCCTAAGGAAATTGGGTACCCCCAGACAATTTTATTATTCTCCAACAGAGTATACAGATATTCCTCAGCAAGCATCCCCGGCAGTCTTGATATAAGATTGTTCCCCAGCGGAATACAGACACCCCAGTGGAGCCATTCCCCAGTGCAGCCCAAAAGTTTCCCCAGGAGAGTTGAATCATCCTCCCCAGTAGATTCTGGAAGCCTATCCCCAGTAGATTCTGGAAGCCTATCCCCAGTAGATTCTGGAAGCTTATCCCCAGTAGAGTCTGGAAGCTAGTCCCCTGCAGAGTACAAATATCTCTCCCCAACCATGTTCAGAGGTTATCCCCCACCAGAGCCTAACTGGGTTATCCTCAGCAAAATGCAACGGAAAGATCGTCCTCAGCGAAGTTCTTCCTATCCCCAGCGGAGTTCATCAAATTCCCCAACAGAGCATATCAACGGAATCCCCAGCGGAAATGAAGAACTCTACTCTTCAACATCAGCCCAGGATTCAACGAACTTCCCGGCATCTGTCAAGGATTTATTTTCCCAGACGAAGATACATCCATAAACATCATACATCATGATACATGCATATACGCATCATATCATATAATCTCATTTATGATAAGAACATCATTGCTTGATCCATATCATGCATTGCATATAACTGACCTTCATCTTTCAGGAAAGATGCAGTCAAATTCTCAAATCCAGTCAAAAGAGACAATCCAGTCAAAAGAGATAATACCCGTCGTTGAAGACAACCCGTCATTGAAGACATCCCGTCATTGAAGACAACCCGTCATTATAGACAACCCGTCATTATAGACAACTCGTCATTTTAGACAACCCGTCATTGAAGACAACCCGTCATTGAAGACAATCTGTCATTGAAGACAATCCGTCATTGAAGACAATCCGTCATTGAAGACAACCCGTCATTATAGACAACCCGTCATTGAAGACAATCCGTCGTTATAGACAACCCGTCATTATAGACAACCCGTCATTGAAGACAATCCATCGTTGAAGACAATCCGTCATTGAAGACAACCCGTCATTATAGACAACCCGTCATTGAAGACAATCCGTCGTTATAGATAACTCGTCATTGAAGACATCCCGTCATTGAAGACAACCCGTCATTGAAGACATCCCGTCATTGAAGACAACCCGTCATTGAAGACAATCCGTCAATAAAGACAGCCCGTCCATGAAGACAACCTGTTAAAAGAGACAACTCGTCAAGGAAGACAAAACCTGGTTCAGTTAAGTCGATCCCTAAAGATTTTTCTGAGATAACCTGTCAGTAGAGACAACCCATCAACATTTTGAAATTCCAGATTTGATACCTGTATCTAGCCAGGGCATATCTGTAGCCGACTAATTCCAGATTCAATACCTGTATCTAGCCAGGGCATATCTGTGAGCGACTGATTGGAGGTCTATGCCTGTATCCAGCCAGGAAAGCTATCTCGATCAACCTTTTGAAGTTCCAGATTCGATACCTGTATCTATCCAGGGCATATCTGTGAGTGACTGATTAGAGGTCTACGCCTGTATCCAACCAGGAAAGCTATCTCTACCCACCTTTTGAAGTTCCAGATTCGATACCTGTATCTAGCCAGGGCATATCTGTGAGCGACTGATTTGAAGATCTATACCTGTACCTAGCCAGGAAAGTATCTGCATGAAGAGATTGAAGATCAACACCTGTAATAGGCCAGGAAATTATCTTTCTTTCTCAGGTACGCAAGTTCTCGCTAAGGAATCTCTTACGCGATCGACACCCCTGGATGGCATCTTTAAGCCCATCTCCACAACTATCCATTACATTTCCAAATGGCATCTATAAGCCCATTCCCGACAAGATTCTGTTACATCTCCTGATGGAATCTATAAGCCCATCCTCCTATCCATCATATCTCCAAATGGCATCTGTAAGCCCATTCCCGACATCACACTGCTGATACTCCACTATGCGAGTGCAAATTTCTGGGCACTCTAGTGTTCAATCATCTTCCACCTTCGGATCACAAAAGACATCGCAAGCCAATCTACATCCTCAGGTTTAAGAATATTGAACAGGGGCAACAAAATTTGCCCTCCCATATTCTCTAAGATTTATCAAGAATCATCTTCAAATGGTTCAAGATTACTCAAGGGTTGCACAAACCAGATGCCTCATAAGCCAGTCAAATTTAGGGTTTTGGTTCTCTCAAGGAATTTGAGGTTTTTTTGATGGCTCAATCAAGTCACATAGGCCTATACATATTCTCAAGCATCTACATGTCAAGCTTCAAGATTGATAATGTCAAATTGCACAGTCAAAGGCCCTATTTGATCCACAATCAACTACAGGGGTAAAATGGTCATTTGGCAGTCAAAAGTCAGAATTTTTGGTCAACATCTTATTTTGAGGCCACAATCATCATTTTATCAAGTCTTGATCATGATTCCACAAGCATGGCTCAAAAATCATCAAGATACCCAAAGTTACTATTTTTGGAAAGCAAAAAAGTCAACTATACCTTGACCAAAGCATAACTTTTTCATGGTTCATCAAAAAAATCCCATCCAATGCTCATTTTGAAGGGGATGACATTTCCTACAACTCATATTCACATTCCAAGTCCAAGAAATTCTCTCACAAAAAGTTATCAATTTCTACATTATAGGTCAATTTCAAAAGTCAACAAAAATGCACTTTAAGTCAAAGACCATAACTTGAGATTGGTAAATCCAAATGACATGGGACCAAAGTCATTGGTTAGAGGACTTCAAGACCTTTCCAAAATGTCCAAGAACATGCTCATAGGATCAAAATTGAGCAAGATATGCATAGGAGAAGTTGGGAAATTTGTGAATTTGCAAAAGTCAACTTTGCTCAAAACACATCATTTTTGCTAATGGGCCTCAAATTTCTTCTTGAAACATTGTCCAAGGCATATGCACGACCCATTGAGATTAAATTGAATTATTTTCTTATTTTTTATTAATTAATTGAATTTTTAATCAATATTAATTCATTTAATTCATTTAATTGTAGGAAAATATCAAGATATGGTTTTCAAATATTTTGGTGAAGCAAAGATGACCAATATATGCTGGAGATTTCTTGTGCCAATCAAGGATATCAAAAACTCCAAATTTAGCAACTTTCTTCAATAAAAAAGATTGAAAAATATTTGATTTTCAATCAAATATTGAAACATCAATGCAATGGATTTTTGGTCAAAGATTTAACCTAAATTCAGTCCATTATATATACAAAACCTAAACCTAATGCCATGAACATGAAAACTCTGCAGAAAAAATCCATAGCCATTCTAAAAAAATCAAGAAAAAGCCAAAACTGTTTTCCAGGTTCCAGGCCCTTTCAAAGCAATTTGTGGATTCCAATACATTGCTAGAACTCCCAGAAACGTTTTGGAATAAAAACCAAGTGCTAAGGCCTAAGAAATCGCTCCACACGAACTCACGGTTTGCTTATTTTTTCCATAATCGAACCTCATGATTTGTGCATCATTAACATGATTTCTTGTATGTTTTGTGTTGCTTGAATCCACATGAAGCTTTTGGTATAGGTTAATTGGACTGAAACGCCTTGAATCACAAATCACCATGAACGAAATCTAGGGTTTCCAAGCTTCCAAATTGGGGCTTTATTATTCAGGCAAAATTAGAACCCCTAGCGCATATGGTTTAGATCGTTGCATCAAGACGAATTTAACCCTACCCTCGCGAACAATTTATATTGCACACAGACCTATTCGCTATTATTCCTCATGTTAGATTGTGGGGGTTAAAAACCCCCGCTATCTGTTTGTTATTTTGCAGGTTCAAGGAGAACAATGATGAGGTGTACGCGTGTGGTTGGTTCATTCAAAACTACGCGCGTTTTGTTTGTTTTTTAGCATGTTTATTTGTTTTTATATATTATTTTCAATTGTCACTATAATAACAAATGCAGGCGCATGGCTCAGTGGTTGGTGATCTGGCTGGTTATTATTGGGACTTGGGTTCGATTCCCAGGTCCACCCAAAATTCTCATAATATTTTTCATAACGTATTCTCATGCAGCGCTTTAGGAGGTGTCCACCATATACCTCAATTGTCCATACGCTATGTGTCTACCAGCACAAATCCAATGGTCATAAGAGGATCCTCACCATGCTCCCTGGTCAATGCCTGCCTAGACAATTCCCAAAGTCAAATGGACTGTGAAACAAATGGGCCAGAAAATTCCAGGCTTCACCTCCATGTTGGGCCCATCACCCCCTGGTTTTATTACTTCTTATTATTTTTATTTTCTTTCTTTTCTTTTAATAATAATTATTATTATTTAATTCACAAATTATTTTCATAATAAATTCAGACAATTAAAAATGTAAATATTATTTATTTTATTATTTATTATTTTCACTATTAATTATTATTTTGTAAATAAATTCTAATTAATTAGCTTAGTTGTTTTAATTAGGTTTAATTTTGACCTTTTTTTTGCAATAAATAAAATAGATTAGAATTAGGGTTTTTCTTTTGACTTTTAATTTCTTTTATTTTTATTTTCATTAAAACATAAAAAACTAAAAAATACTTTTTTCTTTTAATTAATTAATTAATTAGTTTTAGAATTAGGTTTAATGCAAAAAGGACTAAATTTCATGCTTTTCTCAAAAAAGGGTCAAAACCCTAAGGACGTCCTGATTTAATTTTTATCGCGCACATATTTATTTGGATCATATTTATGTATCTGCTCCGGGAATGTAATAGATAATTAGGACCCTTTTATCGCTTTCTTTATTTTCCCGCATTTATTTTTAAGGGTTATGTTTTTGGCGATGTAAATACCCGACGCCTTGTAATAGCGTAGATTCAATTTTCCGCAATTTACTTTCCACACAATTATTAACTATTAATTATGCATGACAAGACTTGTATGAAAAATAAAATCAACCAGTAGCTCACCATAACATGTACAAAGATAACTTAACATGAAATTTGACACACATGCACATGCCACTCCTAGGGTACGCCTCACTTGGTTGCCTCGAGGTGGTCATTAAGTATAGGGTGTTTTAGAGGTCGCCCTCCTATCTAAAGATCCAGTTGCCTCGAAACGGTTGCCTCGGATAAAAAGGATCTAGGACATTAGGGTTACTGCTAAGGCGTCTTACTATTGCTTTGGTGACCACACATGTCCCTATAATCGAATTGACCCGAATAACTCCAACGACGGTGCTACCTACTTTTCAATAGTGGGATAGTACTGTCTAAAGGACTCTTACACAACTTAATTCCTTAGAGTAGGAAGATTTCTCCTAGGTACTTGCTCTTTCAAAAATAAAAAAACAACTTTTCGCACCTACACTTTCAAAAACTTTTTCAAACAAATACTTCATACACTCTTGAGGACTGATACAAGAGTTACCTAGAAGTTTTCAAACTAAACTTTTTCAAAACCCACACACACAAGAAAAGCAAACAATTTTTGAAAACATAGTGAGCAAGTACCTAAGAGCTCGTGGATAACCACGGATAGAAAGGGTGCTAACACCTTCCCTTTCTATAAATCTACCTCCCGAACCGAGAAACATCTCGAAAAGGAATTTTGCTGTATTTTTTTCCTTTCCTTGTTGGAGAACATAAAAGACGGTGGCGACTCTTGCTTACCGTGACATTTCGCAAACCAACTTTAAAACAGTCAGTTCTATTTCCACCGATCACAGAACTGGCGACTCTGCTGGGGACTTATATAAGTGAGGTGTACCTTAGGATTAGATCATTCTATGTTTTCAATTGTATGCCTTGTTTGCTTTAATATTGTGGGCTTGCATCGGAGTTTCATAGATCCTAACCCGGATCTGGGGAATACCCTTTAGGTAGCAATAAACTGTGAGGGAACTGTGTGGGGTATACCGACATGATTGAAGTAGTTGCTACGTTGATGTGGCACTTTCGTGAGTACCGGTAACCCTTGAGTCAAGTCAAGGAGAGTACAGGGCCGCCGCGTGGTGTCGTGAAGCATCAACTGACCTAGAACCTTACTTAACCATCCTGGCCTCTTTAGGGGTAGTGAGATGACCGACTTTGGTGCAGTCCGAAGTTGGTAGATACTCGATACTACACTCATTGAGGGTTGTTTTCTTGGAATATTTTGATCGCCAGTTCAATGGCTAAATCAAAACAATGAACATAGAAAACAATCCAATGATATTGAGCTTCTTAGAACCCGGTTACTTTTGATAGGACCGGTTTTGAGCCCACCAACTTCAAGAGGGTAGTACCTAAACTTCATGCTGGCCTGAACTTAAGGCTATATGTGTGACTTGTGTGCTTTCAAACTTGAACTACTTGCACATTCTTGTTATCTGACAACATGAGTTCCTTGCAGGTTTTGTTTACAGTCCTTAATCTAGGCTTATAACAGGGTTTACTCACATCACTCCACGCACAGCATAACATCATACCATCATACCATTGCATACATCCTGCATAAGGACTAACCCATTTCAAGGATCTCAAGGGTCTGTGATGCAGGTCATGATGAATCCAATGTCTAGCAAGGGGCAAAGGGGATTTATTTTCCTCTAGCCAAGGTTGTCCAGAAATCCAAACATGATAACTTGAGTCAGGGGCTATGACCCACTCGATATGGTGAGCTTTGACTCTTGAAGAAGGACTCTCAACAACATGAAGTTCCTTCAATCAAGCTACAAAATTCAAATTCTAACAATTTTCTTGTTTACCCCGCGAGATCCTTGAAAACATTGCATGCATATCATACATATCATTGCATTACAGGTACCCTTTTTACATGTCACTTATCTTCTTCGCTGTTTATTTCAGCAATCATCATGTCTACCGAACCTTCCACTGAACAAGCTATCAAGGCCCTCTAGGCCCAGAATGCCCAGTTCCAGGAGTTGGTTATGAGCCTAGCCCAGGGTCAACAGGACTTGAAAACTCTGATTCTGAAAGAAAGGAAGAAGAAGAAGAAGAAGAAGAAGAAGAAGAAGACTATTTTCTTCAACACTAGACGCAGATCTTGGAATGGATTACAAAATGAGGTTGATCTGGCTACTTCCTCTGTAGGGAAAGACAGTCCCCAAGAGAGAAGGGTTCCTAGTCCCATGGTCTCCGACAACGAGACAGATTACAATGATGAATAGTACCCTCCTGCGGAGGATAGGTACAGACAGCTGGAAGACCGGTTAAGTGCTATGGAGATACAAAAGGTACCCGGTCTGGACTTCGAAGATCTAGGTTTGTCCTCTGGGGTGGTGATCCCACATAAGTTCAAGGCACCTGCTTTTGCAAAGTACGACGGAGCTTTCTGTCCTAAGCTGCACCTCCGATCGTATGTGAGGAAGATCCAACCTTACACTGCAGACAAGAATCTATGGATCCATTTCTTCCAGGATAGTCTTTTAGGGACTCAACTCGAATGGTTCTATCAACTAGATGGAGCCAGCATTCGAAACTAGGAGGACTTGGCTACTGCATTTTATAAGCAGTATCAGTATAATTCCGACCTCGCTCCTACGCGTACCCAACTCCAGGGTATGTCACTAGGGACGGGTGAAGGATTTAAGGAGTATGCGCAAAAGTGGAGAGACCTGGCTGGAAGGGTGCAGCCACCTTTGACTGACCGTGAGCTCGTTGATATGTTCCTGGGGAACCTGTCTGGTCCGTTCTTCAACCATCTGATTGGGAATTCTTCTGCTGGGTTTACAGATCTGATCTTGACTGGTGAGAGGATAGAAGCTGGTATCAAGTCTGGGAAGATACAGAAAGGTGACTCCTCGAACACTGAGAAAAAACCATTCAAGAAAGAATCTAGTGCTGTCTATGGTTCAAGAGGGCAGAATAGGTCCGAACACCGCCAAGCTGTCAACGCGGTAGTTATTTCAAAACCGGCCAGTGCTCGTCAACATCGTAACCAACAAAGGGAAGAGAGACCTAGAAGGCAATTCACGCCCCTCAGCATAACTCTGACTCAGATATTGCCACAGTTGCTGAAGACCAATTTGGTAACTCTAAGGGACCCTCCTAAGAATCCCAACAAGACACCTTCAAGGTATAACCCCAACGCCCGCTGCGCTTATCATTCTGACAGCCCGGGGCATGCTACAGATGATTGTTGGACTTTGTGGAACAAGGTTCAGGACCTAATCGATGCAAAGGAGGTCGAGTTCGAAGCGCCTGAGACTCCCAATGTGATCACTGCTCCCTTGCCAAAACATGGCTAGGATTGAAAAACTTTTGTTCATACAAATGTTCAAGTTGTATTTTTCTTTGATTGTTCAAACATTTATTCATGTCAAACTCTCTTATTTCATTAATGCATTACATGTGTCTGTTTTGAAGTAATTGTGTTTACTATGCTTAAAACTGCTTTCACTTTTTTTGTGATGCTCAACTCTTGATCTAAAATTCTAAGCCTTTTGAGGGAGGATGACGAAAATGATACCACGATCTTTACAGTATGCTTTTGGACAAACCCCGTTGATGAGGTACATGCATTGTTTCCAATCCTAAACACTGGAGTTATAAGGAAGATAATCCCTCGTCAAGCCCTTTGAGCCAAAGAAGTAGGAGTTTTTTTTTTCTTTTCACAAAAATTAAAACCCTTAACTATAACCCGGGGCAGGGTAGTTTCCTCAGTGGATCCAAGTGCATAATGAACAGCATCAAAGGAGTCCTTCTGAAACAAAAGATGGGGATGGTTCTGTATAATCATAAGGACAGGCAGTCGTTATCTTTCAAAGTAAAAGCCCAACAAGTCAAAACCTATGAAGGAGACTTACAAAACTGGGGCATCCCGCTGACTGTAATCACAAAAGAAACAGTTCAGGCAAAAAACAGGGATAACGAAATCAAAAAGAAAAGAGGTCCTACAAACCCTTAACAAAAAAGAAATGACTGCCTACTCGAAATAAACTTTCAGTATCCGAACCATCACTGGAATATCAGAGCAAAGACTCAAACAAGATCTAATGCACGATTAGCTGAGTTTAGGATCGAAGAACATCACGAAGAACGGGTGGGTACAAATATACTTTGAGCCTTTATCCTTTGTTTCTTAAACTGTGAACCCCACGTTACAACCCTTAAAAGTCCTAGCTGAAGCACGGGTTAGTTCGAAAGCATAATGTTACAAAAGGTATCCTGACTCCTTAAGGCTTGCTGTAAAATCTTGAGTTGACATCACATTTTACAAAATTTGCTTGTTTTATTGAAAACTGCATTTTCAAAAACTTCAAGATAGACATAAGCTTTGCATTCTTAAAATGATATTTGTTTGCATATGACTATTTGTTCAAACAACAGAGAAATTCGCACGATGAATATCCAGTGAACAAGAATCTTCTCGACAAAAAAGTCATCTCAAGTGGAAAAACACTTCCAACCAAGGGGCAGACATGATCATGGTCCGTCATCTGGGGCAGTCCAGTCAAGATTCAAGAAATCTCTCAAAAATGCCAAATAGCCAGGGGCAGATCTCCATCTGAATCAACTGGGGCATTAGGCATGAATTCCAGCGACAAATCTGGTACGATCAAACATCTTCTGATAATATGACAACACAACACTTTTGACAGTGACAACTCCCTACATTCTGAGAGCGTGGACATAGTCGAAAAAATACTACGGATAATCAAAGACCCGCTAGGTCGACTGGCCTAGGCAAAAATAAGGGCTTCCCGGCGAACCAAAAGGGTTCGGGCAAAAATAAGGGATGAAAATGAAAAAATCTGTACACCCGACAAGTCGAAAACCTGAAAAGGCGGCTTGGGCAAAAATGGGTATCCCGGTGGACTGAAAACCTGAAAGGGCGGTCCAGGCAAAAGTTAGGGATCAAAAGCGTACGACTATGTCCCGATATCTCGTCACTTGCCTACCAGAAGAAGATTTGTCAATCGAACACCTCATAGGCCTTCTTCTCCCGCAGAAACTGGGGCAATAGAATTGTCCGAACTGTACAAGATGCCCTGTCCGCCAAGGTACCAAGACAAGTTCAGCTGAAGAACATGACCGAGATACCTTCACTCCCTGCAGGGTAAGACAAGAATCAGCAATACTCTCCCCAAGTAGAGTTGGCCTCCCAATCAGCCCTAAAGGCACAGTATCCCCAGCAAGTCAGCAACACTCTCCCCGAGCAGAGTTAGGCTACTGTCAGCCCTAAGGAAATTGGGTACCCCCATACAATCTTATTATTCTCCAACAGAGTATACAGATATTCCTCAGCAAGCATCCCCGACAGTCTTGATATAAGATTGTTCCCCAGCGGAATACAGACACCCCAATGGAGCCATTCCCCAGTGCAGTCCAAAATTTTCCCCAGGAGAGTTGAATCATCCTCCCCAGTAGATTCTGGAAGCCTATCCCCAGTAGATACTGGAAGCTTATCCCCAGTAGAGTCTGGAAGCTAGTCCCCTGTAGAGTACAAATATCTCTCCCCGACCATGTTCAGAGGTTATCCCCCACCAGAGCCTAACTGGGTTATCCTTAGCAAAATGCAACGAAAAGATCGTCCTCAGCGAAGTTCTTCCTATCCCCAGCGGAGTTCATCAAATTCCCCAACAGAGCATATCAACGGAATCCCCAGCAGAAATGAAGAACTCTACTCTTCAACATCAGCCCAGGATTCAACGAACTTCCCGGCATCTGTCAAGGATTTATTTTCCCAGACGAAGATACATCCATAAACATCATACATCATGATACATGCATATACGCATCATATCATATAATCTCATTTATGATAAGAACATCATTGCTTGATCCATATCATGCATTGCATATAACTGATCTTTATCTTTCAGGAAAGATGCAGTCAAATTCTCAAATCCAGTCAAAAGAGACAATCCAGTCAAAAGAGATAATACCCGTCGTTGAAGACAACCCGTCATTGAAGACATCCCGTCATTGAAGACAACCCGTCATTATAGACAACCCGTCATTATAGACAACCCGTCATTTTAGACAACCCGTCATTGAAGACAACCCGTCATTGAAGACAATCCGTCGTTGAAGACAATCCGTCATTGAAGACAATCCGTCATTGAAGACAACCCGTCATTATAGACAACCCGTCATTGAAGACAATCCTTCATTATAGACAACCCGTCATTATAGATAACCCATCATTGAAGACAATCCATCGTTGAAGTCAATCCGTCATTGAAGACAATCCGTCATTATAGACAACCCGTCATTGAAGACAATCCGTCGTTATAGACAACTCGTCATTGAAGACATCCCGTCATTGAAGATAACCCGTCATTGAAGACATCCCGTCATTGAAGACAACCCGTCATTGAAGACAATCCGTCAATAAAGACAGCCCATCCATGAAGACAACCTGTTAAAAGAGACAACTCGTCAAGGAAGACAAAACCTGGTTCGGTTAAGTCGATCCCTAAAGATTTTTCTGAGATAACCTGTCAGTAGAGACAACCCATCAACATTTTGAAATTCCAGATTCGATACCTGTATCTAGCCAGGGCATATCTGTAGACGACTAATTCCAGATTTGATACCTGTATCTAGCCAGGGCATATCTGTGAGCGACTGATTGGAGGTCTACGCCTGTATCCAGCCAGGAAAGCTATCTCAATCAACCTTTTGAAGTTCCAGATTCGATACCTGTATCTAGCTAGGGCATATCTGTGAGCGACTGATTATAGGTCTACGCCTGTATCCAACCAGGAAAGCTATCTCTACCCACCTTTTGAAGTTCCAGATTTGATACCTGTATCTAGCCAGGTCATATCTGTGAGCGACTGATTTGAAGATCTATACCTGTACCTAGCCAGGAAAGTATCTGCATGAAGAGATTGAAGATCAACACCTGTAATAGGCCAGGAAATTATCTTTCTTTCTCAGGTACGCAAGTTCTCGCTAAGGAATCTCTTACGCGATCGACACCCCTGGATGGCATCTTTAAGCCCATCTCTACAACTATCCATTACATTTCCAAATGGCATCTATAAGCCCATTCCCGACAAGATTCTGTTACATCTCCTGATGGCATCTATAAGCCCATCCTCCTATCCATCATATCTCCAAATGGCATCTGTAAGCCCATTCCCGACATCACACTGCTGATACTCCACTATGCGAGTGCAAATTTCTGGGCACTCTAGTGTTCAATCATCTTCCACCTTCGGATCACAAAAGACATCGCAAGCCAATCTACATCCTCAGGTTTAAGAAGATTGAACAGGGGCAACAAAATTTTCCCTCCCATATTCTCTAAGATTTATCAAGAATCATCTTCAAATGGTTCAAGATTACTCAAGGGTTGCACAACCCAGATGCCTCCTAAGCCAGTCAAATTTAGGGTTTTGGTTCTCTCAAGGAATTTGAGTTTTTTTTGATGGATCAATCAAGTCACATAGGCCTATACATATTCTCAAGCATCTACATGTCAAGCTTCAAGATTCACAATGTCAAATTGCACAGTCAAAGGCCCTATTTGATCCATAATCAACTGCAGGGGTAAAATGGTCATTTGGCAGTCAAAAGTCAGAATTTTTGGTCAACATCTTATTTTGAGGCCACAATCATCATTTGATCAAGTCTTGATCATGATTCCACAAGCATGGCTCAAAAATCATCAAGATGCCCAAAGTTACTATCTTTGGACAGTAGAAAAGTCAACTGTACCTTGACCAAAGCATAACTTTTTCATGGTTCATCAGAAAAATCCCATCCAATGCTCATTTTGAAGGGGATGACATTTACTACAACTCATATTCACATTCCAAGTCCAAGAAATGCTCTCACAAAAAGTTATCAATTTCTACATTATAGGTCAATTTCAAAAGTCAACAAAAATGCACTTTAAGTCAAAGACCATAACTTGAGATTAGTAAATCCAAATGACATGGGACCAAAGGAATTGGTTAGAGGACTTCAAGATCTTTCCAAAATGTCCAAGAACATGCTCATAGGATCCAAATTGAGCAAGATATGCATTGGAGAAGTTGGGAAAATTTTGTGAATTTGTAAAAGTCAACTTTGCTCAAAACACATCATTTTTGCTAATGGGCCTCAAATTTCTTCTTGAAACATTGTCCAATGCATATGCACGACACATTGAGATTAAATTGAATTATTTTCTTATTTTTTATTAATTAATTGAATTTTTAATCAATATTAATTTATTTAATTCATTTAATTGTAGGAAAATATCAAGATATGGTTTTGCAATCTTTTGGTGAAGCAAAGATGACCAATATATGCTGGAGATTTCGTGTGCCAATCAAGGATATCAAAAACTCCAAATTTAGCAACTTTCTTCAATCAAAAAGATTGAAAAATATTTGATTTTCAATCAAATATTGAAACATCAATGCAATGGATTTTTGGTCAAAGATTTAACCTAAATTCAGTCCATTATATATACAGAACCTAAACCTAATGCCATGAACGTGAATACTCTGCAGAAAAAAGCCATAGCCATTCTAAAAAAATCAAGAAAAAGCCAAAACTGTTTTCCAGGTTCCAGGCCCTTTCAAAGCAATTTGTGGATTCCAATACATTACTAGAACTCCCAGAAACGTTTTGGAATCAAAACCAAGTGCAAAGGCCTAAGAAATCGCTCCACACGAACTCACGGTTTGCTTATTTTTTCCATAAACGAACCTCATGATTTGTGCATCATTAACATGATTTCTTGTATGTTTTGTGTTGCTTGAATCCACAGGAAGCTTTTGGTATAGGTTAATTGGACTGAAACGCCTTGAATCACAAATCACCATGAACGAAATCTAGGGTTTCCAAGCTTCCAAATTGGGGCTTTATTATTCAGGCAAAATTAGAACCCCTAGCGCATATGGTTGAGATCGTTGCATCAAGACGAATTTAACCCTACCCTCGCGAACAATTTATATTGCACACAGACCTATTCGCTATTATTCCTCATGTTAGATTGTGTAGGTTAAAAACCCCCGCTATCTGTTTGTTATTCTGCAGGTTCAAGGAGAACGATGATGAGGTGTACGCGTGTGGTTGGTTCATTCAAAACTACGCGCGTTTTGTTTGTTTTTTCAGCATGTTTATTTGTTTTTATATATTATTTTCAATTGTCACTATAATAACAAATGCAGGCGCATGGCTCAGTGGTTGGTGATCTGGCTGGTTATCATTGGGACCTGGGTTCGATTCCCAGGTCCACCCAAAATTCTCATAATATTTTTCATAACGTATTCTCATGCAGCACTTTAGGAGGTGTCCACCATATACCTCAATTGTCCATACGCTAGGTGTCTACCAGCACAAATCCAGTGGTCATAAGAGGATCCTCACCATGCCTGGTCAATGCCTGCCTAGACAATTCCCAAAGTCAAATGGACTGTGAAACAAATGGGCCAGAAAATTCCAGGCTTCACCTCCATGTTGGGCCCATCACCCCCCTGGTTTTATTACTTCTTATTATTTTTATTTTCTTTCTTTTCTTTTAATAATTATTATTATTATTTAATTCACAAATTATTTTCATAATAAATTTAGACAATTAAAAATGTAAATATTATTTATTTTATTATTTATTATTTTCACTATTAATTATTATTTTGTAAATAAATTCTAATTAATTAGCTTAGTTGTTTTAATTAGGTTTAATTTTGACCTTTTTTTTGCAATAAATAAAATAGATTAGAATTAGGGTTTTTCTTTTGACTTTTAATTTCTTTTATTTTTATTTTCATTAAAACATAAAAAACTAAAAAATACTTTTTTCTTTTAATTAATTAATTAATTAGTTTTAGAATTAGGTTTAATGCAAAAAGGACCAAATTTCATGCTTTTCTCAAAAAAGGGTCAAAACCCTAAGGACGTCCTGATTTAATTTTTATCGCGCGCATATTTATTTGGATCATATTTATGTATCTGCTCTGGGAATGTAATAGATAATTAGGACCCTTTTATCGCTTTCTTTATTTTCCCGCATTTATTTTTAAGGGTTATGTTTTTGGCGATGTAAATACCCGATGCCTTGTAATAGCGTAGATTCAATTTTCCGCAATTTACTTTCCGCATAATTATTAACTGTTAATTATGCATGACAAGACTTGTATGAAAAATAAAATCAACCCGTAGCTCACCATAACATGTACAAAGATAACTTAACATGAAATTTGACACACATGCACATGCCACTCCTAGGGTACGCCTCACTTGGTTGCCTCGAGGTGGTCATTAAGTATATGGTGTTTTAGAGGTCGCCCTCCTGTCTAAAGATCCAGTTGCCTCGAAACGGTTGCCTCGGATAAAAAGGATCTAGGACATTAGGGTTACCGCTAAGGAGTCCTACTATTGCTTTGGTGACCACACATGTCCCTATAATCGAATTGACCCGAATAACTCCAACGACGGTGCTACCTACTTTTCAATAGTGGGATAATACTGTCTAAAGGACTCTTACACAGCTTAATTCCTTAGAGTAGGTAGATTTCTCCTAGGTACTTGCTCTTTCAAAAACAAAAAAAACAACTTTTCGCACCTACACTTTCAAAAAGTTTTTCAAACAAATACTTCATACACTCTTGAGGACTGATACAAGAGTTACCTAGAAGTTTTCAAACTAAACTTTTTCAAAACCCACACACACAAGAAAAGCAAACAATTTTTGAAAACATAGTGAGCAAGTACCTAAGAGCCCGTGGATAACCACGAATAGAAAGGGTGCTAACACCTTCCCTTTCTATAAATCTACCTCCCGAACCGAGAAACATCTCGAAAAGGAATTTTGCTGTGCTTTTGTCCTTTCCTTGTTGGAGAACATAAAAGACGATGGCGAGTCTTGCTTACCGCGACATTTTGCAAACCAACTTTAAAATAGTCAGTTCTATTTCCACCGATCACAGTTGCCCTTTTGAACTTGCAATGAACCTGGACCATTTGTGTGTATCTTGCATGAATTATTGGGCCCTTAAATAATCCAAATGAATTCAACTTAAGCATTGATCCATTTATTTGATATTTCACTTTATTTCTTTTGTATTTAAATGAATAAAAATTCAAATAAATAGAAATAATAATAAAAATAATACATGGATAGGTTTAAAGGCTCTTCGATATGTCACGAGTATGTTTGAACTCTAAAAAGTTAGGCCCAATAACCCAAAATCACAAATTTCCTCAATTGAGATTTCATGCATTTCTTGAAAATTGCCCAACTTGTGCAACTAATAACTTGCTCAATTTTCATCTTTTTAAGATTATCTTAGACTTTTTGGAAAGCTCAAGATGTCCTATAAAATCTCTATGTTGACCATTTTTGCTTTTGAAGACATTATCTTGATGTAAGTTGCCTTGACAAAAAGTGTCTTTTGTTGACTTCTGAAAATGACCTATAATGTATTAGCTCATATCTTTAAAATGAAGTATTTTTTGGACTTGAGAATAAAATCAAAGTTGTAGAGAATTGAATTTTTTTCAAAATGATCTTTGGTTGGGGAAAATTTGGTGAAGCGTGTGAAAGTTATGCCTGTTCAAAGTTCAGTTGACTTCTCCTAAGGAAACCCTAATTTGACAATTCTTAACTTTTGATGATTTGAGAGTTTTCCTTGGGGGATCATGATCAAACCTTTATCAACTGATGAATATAACTTCAAAATGTTGATGTTGACCAAAAATCTTGAAGTTTGACTGTATATTGACCATAATTGACTTTTTGATTAATGCAGTTGATTTTCAATCATTTGAGCCATTGACTGAGTAAAACTTTGATGTAGGGCTTGAAACTTGTCACAGACCTTGTTAAGGACCTATGAAGAACCATGGAAATCACTTGATACCTTTGCAACCCAAATTTCCTTGAGAAACTCAAAAGCCTAGTTGTGGACTCCTTGCTTAGGAGGAGGTTTGATTGGTCAACCCTTGAGTATCTAGAGAGCCTTTGAAAGCATGTCTTTGAGAAAAATGGGAGGGAAAATTTTGGGGTCCCACAGACATTAAAGAGGACGAAGAAATACCAATACTTTTAGGTAGACCATTCTTATCAACTACAAGAGCTATGATAGATGTCAAAAGAGGAAAAATGACATTTGAAGTAGGTGATGAAAAGGTAGAATTTATCTTATCCAAGTTCCTACAAGCACCCGCCATGGATGACTCATGCTGTACTATTCATATCATTGACGGATGCATTAGAGAATTATGTAAGGAAAACCCCGTAGATACAATCAAACTACCTTATACTCTTATAATAGAAGATGATGGATTCAAATATCATACAACATATATAGATGACAATAATAGAGCTTAAGGAATTACCTAAGAACCTGATATACGAGTTTCTTGATAAAGAACTAAACCGACTTGTAATACTTAGTGCTAGAATAAATAATGAAGAAACTAATAAACTCTTAGATATCTTACGTAAATATCCTACAACTCTAGGTTACACCATATTCGATCTGAAAAGAATAAGCCCATCCGTATGCATGCACCATATCATGTTAGAAGAAGACTTAAAACCTTCTAGAGAACATCAGAGAAGGATAAACCCTATAATGAGTAATGTGGTAAAAATGGAAGTGTTGAAATAACTTGATGCTGGAATCATTTACCAAATTACAAATAGCCAGTGGGTTAGCCCTGTACACGTAGTACCAAAGAAAGGCGGTGTCACGGTTATGCAAAATGAAAAAGGTGATTATGTAGCCAAACATATAGAAAACTGATGGCACATGTGCATTGATTATAGAAAGCTAAACAAAGTAACTATGAAATACCATTTTCCTCTTCCCTTCATAAACCAAATGTTAGAATGTTTAGCTAGACACTCCTATTTTTGTTATTTAGATGGATATTCTGGTTTCTTCCAAATCTCCATCTGTAACACCCCAATTCTACCCGACAATTATATATGCAAATCAGAGTCATAAAATTCATGCAACTGAATCAGGATGCCACAAATTCAACTTTAAAAACACATTGCATTTAACATGGATACATAACACTTTAAAAATTCTGATGAACCAACAGTAGAATAATTTAATCTCTTAATTCAACAACTTGAATAACTACGCAGCGGAATCATAATAAAATCTTTTTCCATCGTTACATTAACGTCATAATAACACATACTCGGCAACAATCAAATCAAAGTTCAACAAATGAAATGATCAATAATTAAAAGCAACAAGCGTTCATCTCCCCGAGTGTTACGTATCAGAGCAATGACACCGACTCAAACTACCGAAGGTATACTGCTTTCACTCCGGATTACCTGCACATTACCAATGTAAGGGTAACATTCAAACATAAGGGGTGAAATATCTAACAATATAATAAAACATATGATAAATAATATATTAAATTAGATCACATAATATCACCACTTCTCATCTTATAAACAATAATAATCGCAATAGAATACGAACAATAATACACATTCACCGCATCAATACACAACTTCTTTATGCAATCATCTAATGCGACTCAATACTATGCAAATGCATATGGTATCATTGGAGCATAACTCCCATCTCAAATAATTTCCAATAAATAGAGGCATCAACAAGGCATAAGCCTTCATCTTAATATTCACCAATACAGGCCATCTTAATGAGCATCAACTCCATCTTGAAATGCAATGTATGTGACACAATCATGAATGTAATAACAACAACCATAATTAATAGCATCTCAACACAACATCATCGTTAGCCAGAAGCCTACATCTTAATAGCTGCCAATTATTAGAGGCATATCAACATCATTCATCAACACCATTCATCAACATAATTCATCAAAATAATTCATCGCATAATTCATCAACATAATTTCATCAATGTAATTCATCAACATAATTTTACAGAAACTCAGCCACAACAATAATACAACGATAGATCGACAATCCAACAATGTTGGCCATAGGCCTACAACATGATAATGCTTATAATTAATCATCTAAGGATTATCTATAAATTACCAAACCTCTACCTATTACTATTCTGTAATACTACATCATTATCATCATTAATCTTACTGTTATGAACCAAACAATAATCTATAATCGTCTTATCCTCATCATACTTCACAAAATAATCATAGCGATTAACGCGGGAAGCTAACTCTAATCCTAATTTGGGTTACTAGGATTATTCTTCTTATCCTTCATTTTAATCCTTAAGAATGAAGTTCATCGCGTTAGCTATCTAACGCTTCAAACAACACATCAAACGGAGTCTAGAAACTCAAGTTACAGCCTTTGGAAACAAATCTGCCAAAAATCAGACTACATGAGTCGACGCATAATATTTCGAGTCGACGCGTACTTGGCTAACATCCTGCATGAGTCGATGTGTATACCCTTTGTATCGAATCATACTGAGTATGCAACACTGCATGTATCGACACGTGCTCCTTCGTATCGACTCATACTGAGTCTACAACACCGCATGTATTGACGCATGCTCCTTCGTATCGACTCATCCTGAGTCCAAAAACCTGCATGTATCGACGCATGGCTTTTGAGGTCGATGCATATTGTTCTGTCATGAATATTTTCACTATGATCTCCCTGCCTAAGGCCCTAAAAACATCCTCTAATCATAGGTAATCATCAATTATAATAATCATATATTTCTACATCAATTATACAACATTAGGGCATCATTATTCATCTTTAAATCATTGATCTTCATCATACAACAATATATACATTCCAATCATAAACAAGACAACTTTTCACATCTAATCCCACATACTACTCATCGTAAACCCTATTATAGAGTCAGAACCCCACCCTTACCTTGGATTGAAGGTTTCTCTACGACTTTTCTGATTGAATTCCGTTCTGCCTCTTTTCCTCCTTTTCTGCAACTTTCACGTTCTCTTCCAACCCTTATTTCTTTCTCTCTTACTGCTTCTTCTTTTTCCTTATTATTTCTAAAAACTAATATAATAACCCTATAATTCTCATTATGTCTTAATGGGCTTAAAACTCCTACACCCCATTTCTACTACTTCTAGTCCTTAAAATAAGCCCACATCAAATAATATTATTATTCTAATATTATTCCACAACTTAATAGAATAAATAAATCCAATAACAACAACACATCAACTATCATCATAACACAACTTCACAAATAACCCAAAAATAATTTAATTAAATAATTAATTAAATTACGGGCGTTACAACTCTCCCCCACTTAGAATATTTTCGTCCTCGAAAATTTACCTTAATCAAACAACTCAGGATAGGAGTCCCGCATCTTGCTCTCCAAATCCCAAGTCATGCTTTCTCTGGAAGCTCCTAGCCAAACCACTTTAACCAAGGAAATCTCTTTTCCCCTCAGCGTCTTTATTTCACGATCCGCGTTTTGTACAGGCATCGTCTCCACCGTAAGATTATCCCGTACATGCACATCATCCATATGAATCACATGAGATGGATCTAAAATATACTTCCGAAGTTGTGACACATGAAACACATCATGATAATTCGAAAGATTAGGCGGTAAAGCCACTCTATAAGAAACATTCCAAACTCTCTCAGAAATCTGATATGGACCAATAAAATGAGAAGTGAGCTTCTTAGAATTCAATGCTCACCCAACACCAGTCACAAGTGTGACTCTCAAAAACACATGGTCACCCACTTGAAATTTTAAATCTTTACTTCGCTTGTCATGATAACTCTTTTGTCTACTTTGGGAAGCTTTCATCTTTCCTTGAATCAACTTCACCTTCTCAGTAGTCTCACGAACAAGTTCAGGTCCAAGTACTACACTTTCACCAGATTCATGCCAACATAAAGGAGTTCTACATCTTCGACCATACAACGCTTCAAAAGGTTCCATACCAATACTAGAATGGTAACTGTTATTATAAGTGAACTCTATCAACGAAAGATAAGTATCCCATGAACCTCTCTGCTCAAGAACACAAGCCTTCAGCAAGTCTTCCGACGATTGAATAGTCCGTTCAGTCTGACCATCAGTCTGAGGATGATACGCTGAACTCAACCTCAACTTAGAACCCAACGCTTCTTGCAAACTCTTCCAAAAATCAGAAGTAAATCTTAGATCTCTATCCGACACAATGCACAAAGGAACACCATGCAACTTCACAATCACACTAGTGTAAATCTCAGCCAACTTCGACACTGGAAAATTGATGTTAATAGGAATAAAATGAGCTGACTTCGTAAGCCTATCAACAATCACCCAAATTGAATCATGCCCTCTTAAAGTATTAGGTAACCCCATTACAAAGTCCATCTAAATGCTATCCCATTTCCATTCTGGAACTTCTAACGGTTGCATCAACCCTACAGGCTTCTGATGTTCAACTTTCGACTTCTGACAAGTCAAACATGCATACACAAATCGAGCCACATCACTCTTCATTCCAGGCCACTAAAATAAACCTGTTAAATCTTAACACATCTTCGTAGCTCCTGGATGAATACTCAAATTACTTCTATGACCCTCTTCAAGTATCACTTTCTTCATCTCAGCATCATCAGGAATACAAATTCGGTTACAAAATCTCAACACACCTTGCGCATCTAGCTTAAAATAACTATTCTCAGACTGATCGATCCCAACCATTGAATCTACCAGTTTCACATCCAGCTTCTGAGCTTCTCTGATACTGTCTAGAAATTCATTATTAATCTTTAACATACCCAACATAACACTCCGCGACGTCACCTTGCAAACTAAGCTTATATCTCTGAACTGTTCAATTAATTCCAACTCTTTGACCATCATTGCTGACATATGTAAAGTCTTTCGACTCAACGCATCAGCTACCACATTCGCTTTTCCTGGATGATAATTCAAACCGAAATTATAATCCTTTAACAATTCCAACCATCTCTGTTGCCTCATATTCATCTCCTTCTAATCGAATAAATACTTTAAGCTCTTATGGTCACTAAACACTTCAAATCTAGAACCATAAAGATAATGCCTCCAAATCTTCAACACAAAGACAACTGCGGCAAGCTCTAAATCATGCGTAGGATAGTTATTCTCATGAGTCCTCAATTGACTTGACGCATAAGAAACTACCTTATCACTTTGCATAAGCACACCTCCTAAACCCATCTTAGAAGCATCACAATATACCATAAAAGTCTCTCATGGATTAAGTAACGTCAAAATTGGAGCCGACGTCAATCTCTTCTTCAATTCTATAAAACTTTCTTTGCACTGAACATCCCATATAAAAGCTCTACCTTTACAAGTCAACTTAGTCAACGGAAGTGCCAACTCAGAAAAACCTTCGATAAACCTTCTATAGTAACCAGCTAATCCCAAAAAGCTTCTAATCTCAGTAGTTGACTTCGGAGTTTCCCAATGAAACACAACATCAACCTTCGATGGATCTACAACAATGCCACTACCTAAGATCACATGACCAAGAAAACTAACCTCCTTTAACCAGAACTCACACTTGGACAACTTTGCATACAACTTCTTCTCTTTCAAAACTTGTAATACTACTCTTAAGTGTTCTGCATGCTCTTCTTCTGACTTAGAGTAAATCAAAATACCATCAATAAACACCACCACTAATTGATCCAAGTAAGTATGAAAGATACGATTCATGTATTCCATGAATACTCCCGGCGCATTAGTAACACAAAAAGGCATCACCGGTTTTTTACCCCAAAATTTGCCCTCTCATATATATCAAGATTTTTTCTCAAAAGATTTCTTTGACTCAAGACTGGATTAGGGTTTGGTCAGCTCAAGACATCTCATCTTGTAGTGATAACCCAAAATTAGGGTTTGAGTTTGCACAAGTATTTTTGGACTATCAATGCTTCATGTGACTTTCAAACATCATTATGGACCCCTAAGATCACTCATGACAAGTTTCAAGCCTTGAACCATATTTTTGATCAGTCAATTGGACAGTTGACCTAAAAATCAGATGTATTGGAGAAAAAGTCAACCATGGCCAATTTATAGTCAAACTTCATAATTTTTGATCCACATCAACATTTTGAACTTACATGTGTCATTTGGTCAAGTTTGGATCTCAATTCCTCAAGAAATTTGGTCAAATCACAAAAAGGGCAAAATGGTCAAAATTAGGGTTTTTACTGAGGAAAGGCAATTTCTGATTTTTAATCTAGCAAATGACCAATTGAGTTCAAGCATGATTTCAAGGATTCAATGGCATCATCTTGAATTAATTACATGGCTCAAAACATTTCAAATTTATTTGATTGACAAATGAAATTTGCAGTCAACTGATCAAAAGTCAACTGTATACTGAAAAGTCAAACTTTGACTTTTTGGTCAAAATCAAGTGCCAAGGGTCATAATTCATCAAGACGTGTCAAAATATGAAACTTGTTCATCAAGAAATCCAAATTTGAAAATTAGGGTTTGAATTTGAAAATTTTCCTAACTTAGAAATTTTCTAAGTATGGAAAATTTTCTTATTTTTTCTCAACTTTAGGCCACTTTTTCACCATGATGCATAATGATTCAAGGAAAGTTCTCAACATGAAAGTTGTAGTCCTCCATGAAATATACAAATTTTCTTCACACACTTTTCCCTAAATATGCTTGGATCTCAAGATATAAATTTGTGAATACACGGTCATGAACTAAATAACTTATTGAAATTTTGCCATAATTTAGGCAGGTTTTGGACCCAACTTCATGGCAATTTTTCACCTAGTTCCAAGAGGTGTCTCAAAATTAATTTCAAATATGAATTATAGAGCATATTTCAAGATTTCCAAAATATCCAAGAACTCCTCAAGATCATTTTTGAGTAGGGAGAATCGAAGAGATGAAGTTGGCAATTTCTCACTTTTTGTCCAAGCCATTTCATGAAGAACAAAGTTGCAATCAGTAGCTATGCTGGCTAATACATGCTTTACAGGTCCCAAACTTGTTCCATACTCCTTAATTAAATGCTTACTCAGTTGACAAAGCTTTTATCCATGCCTTAGAACCTTTATCCAACTTGTAATTCCATTTATGGAAAAAAGGTTCCATTACCATTTTGAAAAAGAGCAACTTTTGCAAACTTTACAATCTTGAGCATTGAACCTGTCCCCTTGGCACATACAAGTCTCACAGGTCTCAAGTAAATTGTACAAAGCACATACCAACCCTAAGCAAGCAGGTACAAGCATGTAAAGCTTTGTCTTATCACTTTGCTTCAAGTATAAGAAAGGTGGCCAAAAGGTTAGAACTTGAAGATCTGTTGAGGAGCTGACCTAAAACCATTTCAATACTAATATACAAACATTATGCAACACAATAGACGATTGGAAAGGACCTGAAACACTCCCAACCAACAAAACACCAAAAATTTGTACAAAACTGCAGATTTTGCATAAGCACATCCATTTTCTATTTGGCTCGTGCGTTTTGAGTTTGGATCATTCAAACATATTACATACTTGATACCTAGTCAATCCAGGCCTTCATCCCTGTTTTGTAATCACTCCTCCATCATCTGCCATTGTTGACTTCAGAGCTTGCAGTTTGACTTGGCCAAGGAGTTCCAGCTACTTTCAGAGCAAGGCAAAGGTTGGGATACATCCAGGGAAGCTCAAGGAAGCTCAAGCAAGCATCAGGCCTCCCTCAAACTCATCACAGTTTCATCCATGATTCCAGCTGAAGGAGGTAAAATCTCAAACTCTATCTCTTTGTACAGGCAACCCTAGGCCATGATTTATGAATAAAAAATGTAGTCCTCATCATAACGAAGCTGTACATACCATTATCTTGCATTGATTTTACTTGTGCTGAGAAAATTTGGAACTTGAAATTTCTGGAAACATTAGGTCAAGATTTAGGGATGTTAAAATTCTTTTTGTTCTTTGATTAATAGTTCATATAACTTATATGGTTGGAATTGTGTGCTCAAGTACTACAACTTTCATGTTATGGATTTTCATTTTTATGGAAGTATGAGAAAGTTACAGGATGTCTGGCCAAAGCTTGAGGAAGAAGATGAAACATGGCAAGGACTTGTTTTAGAATATGTTATTTTCGTTTCACTTAAGATAATGGAAGTATAGCCACCCCAGTGGCAAAGTAGCTGGTGAGACCCATGTCCTGGGTTCGAACCTGAGCGTGCTACTTTTGTATTTTTCACTCCTTTTTCTTTTCCATTTCTACATTTTTTGCAGGTTGGGCTTGTCTTTTGGGCCAGAGTTTTTTTTTGCTAATATCATCACCACCAATCTGCTGCATTACCCCCCTTGCCAATTTCTCATTTTTTTTTTATTTGTTTTATTTTCATGTTTAATATTTTAAATATTTTCTTTAATACATAAAAATCCCAAAAAATATAAATTAATAATATTGCACTTTTATTTTATTTTTATTCTATTAATCACATAAAAATATATTTTATTTTAATAGGATATCATTTATTTTCTTAATAAACTTGTAAATATAATTAAATATATTTATTTTAATTTATTTTTTCATTTCATACTTATAAATACCTATTGTTGCATATATATAATTTTATACTTTTTTATACAATATTATTTATTATTTTTATACAAGAAAATACACAAAATAAAACCTATAAAAACTTTATTTCCTCTTAAATAATAATTAGGGTTAAACCCCTTTTAAAAATTAATTCCTTTTCTTTACATTTTTAGGTTTGGATTAAATTTTCTTTTACATAAAAACAAGACACAAAAAATCTTTTTCTTACATGTACATTGCATTGCATTTTAAATATTGTATTGCACTTATTCTATTACGTACAAATTCGATTTGGTTGTAATAATTTATTTAGTTTTATATTTCTTGCAAATCCCCATTCAAATTTGTATTCCCCCTCTCCCATAAATTGTTGTAATAGCTTAGAAATATTTACATTACGCAATTTATCGCTTTATATGCCATGATTAGTGTGATACGATGGTAGAACTAACTTGAGGTTTTGCGTTTGTGTTCGCAAATGTTTCGGTTTAGCAAGAGTCAGCACATACTTTTTATTTTATCCAAAGGAAAGGGCAAAAAGCACAGGAAAGACCTTTGAGATGTTTTCTTCGGTTCGGGGGGTAGATTATGAAAAGGGAAGGTGCTAGCGCCCTTTTCATCTATGGTTTTCCATGGGCTCTTAGTTACTTGTTTAGATCACTTGCTTTTGCTTTTCAATTGTTTGAAATGGTGCTTTGTGTGGTTTTGAAAATATTTTGAAAAGAGGCATTTGTTTAGGCAACCTTTGTAATGATTCTTGTTTGAATATATATAAAGGTGTTTGTCTTTTGAAAAATGTTTCAATGTTTGAAAGTTTGTTTTGGGAAATGTTTTGAAATTGTGTGTTTTAAAATTAGCAAGGATGGTTTGCAAGAGATCAAGTAACTAGGAGTTGTATACCCTACTCAAAGATCTTCCCTACACATTTTCAACCCTTTTACATTGTTATTTTACCATTGTATTTGGTAAACAACCTTGTATTTGGATGTTAAACGGGACGGGCGTGGGTCATCGTATGACCATGATAGCAATTGTGTCAAGTATCTTAGCAAGCTTTTTGAGGGACTAGATCATTTTTGTATAGGCAACCAAGATAGCGTCATCGAGGGACCATGATCTTTTATTTTGTTTTTGATTTTCCAAGATACTTAACATGCATACCATGGCCATGTTTTTAAGGCAACAAGTGGGTGACACCCTAGAGATGTTTGTGTGCATTGTGTTGTCATTTTTCATGCATTTTTGTCTTGTATTAGTCAAGCTATTTGTTTGTTTTTTGGTCTTTTGCATACAAACCCTAATCTTACTATCATGCATATTTGAAAGCGATAAAATGCGTAAAAGTAAATCTATGACTATTACAACATTATTATGGGGAGGGGGATACAAGTTTGAATAGGGGGATATTTGCAAGAAAATAAAACCATAATTCAACTATTACAACCAAATTGAATTCATTGTACAAATAATAAATTGGCAATTATTTAAATATGCAATATATTATAAATATGCAAAAAATGTTTTTTTGTATTTTATTTTATGTATGTAAAATAAATTATTTAATGTATCAAAAAGAAGAAAAAATATTAATGATTATTTTTAAAAGGGTAGAAACCCTAACTTTTGTTTTAAGAAAATATATATATTATATTATTTATTTATGTACAAGAAAATAGATAAAAATATATACAAAAGTGCTAAAAAATAATATTTGTGAAAAAGTAATATTTTAAATGTATAATATAATAAAATAAAAATATGTAAGTATTTTAATTTTATTTACAAATTTATTTAAGAAAATAAAAGTATATATTATTTAATAAACTATTTCTATGTCCAAAAAATAATAAAAATAATAAAATAAAATGTGAAAAATTAAGAGAATATTTTTTGTGATTTTAAATATTTAGAAAAATAAATAAAAAGTCAGAAATATAAAAGAAATAAAAAAATATACAAAAATAATCAAATGGGCCAAGGGGATGCAGAAAGCAAGCTAGGGTGTGCAAAAAGTAGCAACAAGCCAAGCCCAGCCCATTTCCACTTCGTCCCTGTCCTCTAGAACGAAAATACGCGCGCTGCAACCTCAAACCTGTTCTCTCTATTCTTTGCTTGAAATCAAAAACTCATAACATGAAAATTATAGAGCTTTAAACCACGATTCTAACCATATAAAAAACTTAATCTAACTCCAAGAAACCAGGGAGAATTTTATCACACCCAATTTCTAACCTAGTTTTTTCAGAAAGTTCAACTATCAAATACTCCTAGCTCAGTTAACATAAATTAATTCTAAGCATATGTACAGTTCAAGGACAATGAGGACTACATTTTTGCTTCACAAACATAAGCCTAATGATTCCTAAATAAGGAGATAGAAGTTTGAAATTTACCTATTTCAGTCAAGCTCGAGTATGGCAATGCAGCAACTTTCAGTGAGGCCTAAGGTTCTTTTGAGCTTGCTTGATATCCCTTTGACCTTTCCCAATGCTTGGCTTGCTTTGAAATGGCCTAAATAAGCTTGTAGAACTCAACCTGCAAAGCTTCAAAGCAAAAATGGTGAAGTGTGAAAGTGGAGTTACAGTGGCTTGAGAATGGTTGGGATAGTTTAGGTATGTTGTATGGAGTGTGTTGGAACTGGTTTCAAGCAAAACGCACGAGTGGATTTGGTTTTGACTTGTGATTTGCAGAACTTGCCCTATTTTGGGCAGAAATGAAGTTTTGGTGTATTTGGGTGTTTGAGAACTTGCTAGCTCGTGTTTCTGACCTTAGGCAATGTGAAAAACTTCTTTGAAATGAATACAACACTTGGTTATATCAGATTACAAAGTTGTGGACCTTTTGCACAATTGCTTATTTTTGAAGTAAAATGTGGAATTGACAATGCTATGGCCTGTACAGGCTAGCTCTAAGCATGCACATAGTTGGTGTACTTTGGCTGATATTAGGGAACTTTTTTTGCAGCAAAAGGCTTGGTCCAATGCTCAAGAGAAACAAATTTGCAAAAGGTATGCTTTATGTAAATGGCATTGTTGCCTTTTTTGCCAAAAATGGATTAAACCTTTGTATAATGCTTCATAGATCAAAATAATGCCCTAATCCAATGTGTTTGCATTTAATTTATGAGTGTGGAAAGGTTTAAGGACCTGTAAGCAAGTACAAGCAAGGTTTGGACAAATTTTGCACCTTGAAGCATGGTGTAAAATGCCTAGGACAAAAGTGATGATTTCCCATTTTCAATCCTTCGATTCTCCCTAACCACAAATGATCTTGGAGAGTTCTTGGACATTTTGGATAGCTTGTAACATGCTCTACAATCCATATTTGAAATGAATTTTTAGATTCCACTTGTAACTATGAGAAAAATTGCCATGAAGATAGGTTAAAATCCTGCCTAAACTAGGGCAAAATTTCACTAAGTTAGAATGTTTTTGGATCCTTGTTCACAAAATCATAACTGGAGATCCAAGAATCTTTTGGGAAAACTTTGTGAATCAAAGTTGTAGATTTTGTGGAGGAATACAACTTTAATGTTGGAAGTTTTCTTTAAATCCAATTGCATCATGGTGAAAAAATTAGGCAAAGTTGGGAAAAAATAAGAAATTTTCATAACTTAGGAAATTTCTAAGTTATGAAAATTTTCCATTTTAAACCCTAATTTTCAAAATTAGGTTTCTTGGTGAACAAGTTTCATGTTTTGACACATCTTGATGAAAAATGACCCTTGGCACTTGATTTTGACCAAAAAGTTAAAGTTTGACTTTTCAGTGTACAATTGATTTTTGATCAGTTGACTGGAAAATTCATTTGTCAGTCCAATGCATTTGAGATCTTTTGAACCTTGTGATTAGGTCAAGATTATGCCATTGATCCCTTGAATCCATGTTTGAACCCAATTTGCCATTGGCTAGGTTAAAAATCAGAAACTGCCCATCTACGGTCAAAACCCTAAAAATGACCATTTTGCCCTTTTGTTGATCTGATCAAATTTCTTGAGGAGTTGTGGTCCAAACTTGATCAAATGGTTCATATGAGTCTATAATTTTGATGTGGATAAATAATTATGAGGTTTGACTGTAAATTGACCACAATTGACTTTTTCCCCAATACAGTTGATTTCTAGGTCAACTGTCTAATTGACTGGGCAAAAATTTGATTCAAGGCTTGAAACTTGGTATGAGCAATCTTAGGAGTCCAACATGAAGTATGAAAGTCATATTGAGCATTTAAAGTCCAAAAATACCTGTGAAAACTCAAACCCTAATTTTAGGTCATCAGTGCAAGGAGAGGTCTTGAGCAGAGCAAACCATAATTCTGTCTGGAGTCCAAAGAGTCTTGTAAGGGGAAACCTTGATAAAACGAGAGGGAAAATTTTGGGGTACAACAATTAGTAATTAGGGTTTGTATGACAAGAATAAAACAAAGCAAAATAGAAAACCCTAAATACAAGACAAAATCAAAGCATGAAAATGATACACTTGCACACAAGCATCCCTAGGATTTCTCCACTTGGTTGCCTAAAACAAAAATAGCCATATTACGCATGCGAAGTATCTTGGAAAAACAAAACAAATATAAGATCATAGTCCCTCGATGACGCTATTCAAAAGTTGCCTTACAAAATGATCTTGGTCCCTCAAAAATGCTAAGATACTTTGCAACATTGCTAATCATGGTTATACGATGACCCACGCCCGTCCCGTTTACATCCAAAGATATGGTTACTTACCAAATCAATGGTAAGACAACAATGTCAAAGGAATATAAAATACATAAGAAATACATTTGAGTTGGTAGATAACTTCTAGTTACTTGCTCCATTTCAAACAACAATCCTTGCTATTTTCAAAACAAACACACACACATTTCAAAACATCTTACAAACATTGAAAACATTTTCAAAAGGCAAACATCTTTGTATACATTCTTACGAACGAGAATCATTGCAAAGATTTCCTAAACGAATGGCCTCTTTTTCAAAATACTTTCAAATCCAAACCAAACACAATTTAAAACAAACAAAAGCAAGTGATCTAAGCAAGTAACTAAGAGTCCATGGAAAACCATGGATGAAAAGGGTGCTAATACCTTCCTTTTGCATAATCTACCCCCCGAACTCAAGAAAACATCTCAAAGGTCTTTCCTGTGCTTTTTCACCTTTCCTTTTGGATAAAAGAAAATTCGGTGGCGACTCTTGCTAACCGCAACATTTGCGACAAAATGCAAAACCTCAAGTCAGTTCTCTCACCGTATCACAACTGAATACTCATAATGTCCATAACGCATTCTGAAAGCCGTCTTCTGGATATCTTCATCCTTCACTTTAATTTGATGGTAACCCGACCTCAAATCAATCTTACTAAACACACGAGCATCCACCAATTGGTCCATCAAGTCATCTATTCTTGGAAGCGGATACTTGTTCTTAATCGTCACTTTATTCAGCTGTCTATAACCCACACAAAGCCACATACTTCCATCTTTCTTCTTTACCAACAACATTGGAGCTCCCCACGGCGATACACTTGGTATTACAAACTTCTTTTCAAGTAACTCTTCCAATTGCTTCTTTAACTTTGATAATTCAGATGCAAACATCATGTATGGTTCCATTGACACGGGGCTAGTACCAGGTACAAGATCAATTGCAAATTCAACTTCCCTCTCTGGCGGTACATCAGGAATTTCATCAGGGAAAACTTCAGGAAATTCACACACCACCTGCAATTCCTCAATTGTAGCTTGAGTCTCTACAGATAGTGACGCCATCAACGAGAACATTTGTACTTCTTCTTGCATCAACTTCCTCAACTGTCTAGCAGGCAACAAACTATCTTCCTCTTCTTCAGGAGTAGAAAACCTCACAGACTTGTCATAACAGTTAATATGAACACAATTATACTCTAACCAGTTCATACCCACAATCACATCCAAACCTCTTAACGGTAAACAAACCAAATCAACAATAAAGTCTCTGTAGAATATCGACAACGGACACTTTAAACACACAAAAGAAGTAGTCACCGACCCCTTGGCTAGAGTATCGATGACCATTTCTCCATTCATAGAAGAAAACATAAGACCCAATCTTTCAACACAATCAGCAGCAATAAAGCAATAAGTAGCACTGGTATCAATAATAGTAATTAGAGGAGTACTATTAATGAAACATGTACCTCTGATAAGTTTGTCCTCAACAGCTATCTGATCCTCAACCAAAGAGAACACTTTACCACTTGCCTGCTCCCTCTTTGGTTTCTGACAGTGACTACCAATGTGCCCTTCTTCACTACAATTGAAACAGATCATATCCTTATGCTTGCACTCAGATACAACATGTCTGTTCTTACCACAACGGAAACACCTCTTTACTTCAACAGTACACACATTACTTTTATGCCCAGGTCTCCCACATTTAAAACAAACCACACCAACAGGAGCATCTCCCCCACTAGTCCTCTGACCCTGAGCAGCTTTCTGTTTACCTTTACCAGTTGGGGTATCATAAGGCTTACCACGATTCTGTTGGTACTTACCCCTCTTCTCATTGATAATCTTGTAATGAGCATTATTGTCTTCCTCATAAATCCTGCAACTATCAATCAAATCGAAAAAGACACGGATCTTCTGGTATCCAACTGCCTTCTTGATCTCTTGGCGCAACCCGTTCTCAAACTTGATGCACTTCGAAAACTCAGCATCTGCCTCACCGTAGTGCGGATAAAACTTAGCCAACTCAGAAACTTTGCAGCATACTCAACAACCGACATATTCCCTTACTTCAACTCAAGGAATTCAATCTCCTTCTTACCACGAACATCTTCAGAAAAGTACTTCCTCAGAAATTCCCTACGGAACACAGCCCAAGTGACATTTTCACCCGCAACTTCCAATCTATGACAAGTCTCTAGCCACCAGTCATCAGCCTCAACTGCTAGCATATGAGTACCATAACGAACCTTCTACGCTCGAGTGCAGTCCATCACACGGAAGATTCTCCCAATCTCTTTCAACCAATACAATGCTTCGTCGGGATCATACTTTCCCTTGAAGGTAGGCGGATTCTCTCTCTGGAAAGTCGCCAAACTACAACATCTAGCATTCTCGTCAGTATTTGGCTGATTCTCCATCGCATGCGCCATTGCTTCTAAAGCAGCAGCAAGTGCAACATCATTCCTTCCATCCATCTCAACTTATCACTACAACATAAACAATAGTTATAACTCAAATTAACAATACTCGATTGTTAGACAACTATGACACGACAACAAGGTTGGACGGACCAACCTTTGCTCTGATACCAACTTTGTAACACCCGAATTCTACCCGACAATTATATATGTACATCAGAGTCATAAAATGCATGCAACTGAATCAGGATGCCACAAATTCAACTTTAAAAACACATTGCATTCAACGTGGATACATAACACTTTAAAAGTTTGGATGAACCAACAGTAGAATAATTTAATCTCTTAATTCAACAACTTGAATAACTATGCAGCAGAATCATAATAACATCTTTTTCCATCGTTACAGCAACGTCATAATAACATATACTCAGCAACAATCAAATCAAAGTTCAACAACTGAAATAATCAATAATTAAAAGCAACAAGCGTTCATCCCCCAGAGTGTTACGTATCAGAGAAATGACACCGACTCGAACTACCGAAGGTATACTGCTTTCACTCCGGATTACCTGCACGTTACCAATGTAAGAGTAACATTCAAACAGAAGGGGTGAGATATCTAACAATATAATAAAACATATGATAAATAATATATTAAATTAGATCACATAACATCACCACTTCTCATCTTATAAACAACAATAATTGCAACAGAATACCAACAATAACACACATTCACCGCATCAATACACAACTTCTTTATGCAATCATATAATGCAACTCAACACTATGAAAATGCATGTGGTACCATTGGAGCATAACTCCCATCTCAAATAATTTCCAATAAATAGAGGCATCAACAAGGCATAAGCCTTCATCTTAATATTCACCAATACAAGCCATCTTAATGAGCATCAACTCCATCTTGAAATGTAATGTATGCGACATAATCATGAATGTAATAACAACAACCATAATTAACAACATCTCAACACAACATCATCATTGGCCAGAAGCCTACATCTTAATAGCTGCCAATTATTAGAGGCATCTCAACATCATTCATCAACATCATTCATCAACATAATTCATCAACATAATTCATCGCATAATTCATCAACATGATTTCATCAATGTAATTCATCAACATAATTTTACAGCAACTCAGCCACAACAATAATACAATGATAGATCGACAATCCCGCAACGTTGGTCATAGGCCTACAACATGATAATTCCTATAATTAATCATCTAAGGATTATATCTAAATTACCAAACCTCTACCTATTACTATTCTATAATACTACATCATTATCATCATTAATCTTACTGTTATGAACCAAACAATAATCTATAATCATCTTATCCTCATCATACTTCACAAAATCATCATAGCGATTAACGCGGGAAGCTAACTCTAATCCGAATTTGGGTTACTAGGATTATTCTTATTATCCTCCATTTTAATCCTTAAGAATTAAGTTCATCACGTTAGTTATCCAACGCTTCGAACGGCACCTCAAACGGAGTCCGGAAACTCAAGTTACAGCCTTTGGAAACGAATCTGCCAAAAATCAGACTACATGAGTCGACGCATAATATTTCGAGTCGACGCGTACTAGGATAACATCTTGCATGAGTTGATGCGTACTCCCTTTGTATCTACTCATACTGAGTCTACAACACTGCATGTATCGATGCATGCTCCTTTGTATTGACTCATACTGAGTCTGCAACACCGCATGTATCGACGCATGCTTCTTCGTATCGACTCATCCTGAGTCCAAAAACCTGCACGTGTCGATGCATGGCTTTTGAGGTCGCGCATACTATGCTATCATGAATATTTTCTGCGATTTCACTACATTTTCACTGCGATCTCCCTGCCTTAGGCCCTAAAAACATCCTCTAATCATAGGTAATCATCAATTATAATAATCCTATATTTCTACATCAATTATACAGCATTAGGGCATCATTATTCATCTTTAAATCATTGATCTTCATCATACAACAATATATACATTCCAATCATAAACAAGACAACTTTTCACATCTAATACCACATACTACTCATTGTAAACCCTATTATAGAGTCAGAACCCCGCCCTTACCTTGTATTGAAGGTTTCTCTACGACTTTTCCGATTGAATTCCGTTCTGCCTCTTTTCCTCCTTTTCGGTAACTTTCACGTTCTCTTCCAACCCTTATTTATTTCTCTCTTACTGTTTCTTCTTTTTCCTTATTATTTCTAAAAAATAATATAATAACCCTATAATTCTCATTATGTCTTAATGGGCTTAAAACTCCTACACCCCCTTTCTACTACTTCTAGTCCTTAAAATAAGCCCACATCAAATAATATTATTATTCTAATATTATTCCACAACTTAATAGAATAAATAAATCCAATAACAACAACACATAAACTATCATCATAACACAACTTCACAAATAATCCAAAAATAATTGAATTAAATAATTAATTAAATTACGGGCGTTACACCATCCACCCTAATGAATAGGAGAAAACATCCTTCGCATGCCCCTATGGGACATTTGCCTATCGAAGAATTCCATTTGGATTATGTAACACACTTGTGACCTTCCAACGATGTATTATGTTGATATTTGTTGATTTCTTGGACGAGATCATGGAAGTATTCATGGACGACTTCTCTATATGTGAATCTGATTTTAAGAATTTCCTTGACAATTTGGAGAAAATCTTAGAAATATGCGTGTAAGTAAATCTCGTACTAAACTGGGAAAAATGTCACTTCATGGTTACAAAAGGCATAGTCCTAGGTGTAATACGATGGGAGAACTTACCTTTTTAGCGTTTTATCGCAAATATTGCGGATAGCAAGAGTCACCACTGACTTTTCTTTTATCCAATATAAGGAAATGGTGAAAAGAATAGGAAAAACCTTGATATATTTGAGTTCGGGGGGAAAGTTATGAAAAGGGAAGGTGTTAGCACCCTTTTCATCTGTAGTTATCTACGGGTTCTTAATCGCTTAGCTCACTTTTGAAAAACTTACTTTGTGTGTGCGTGATTTGTTTGAAAATATTTTGAAAAGCCAAAGTACAGCCAACTTTGTAATGATTCTTGTATCGGACCTCAAGAATGCGTACAAAGTGTTTTGAAAATATTTGTTTGAAAGTGATGTGTGAAAAATGTTTTGTTTGTGAAAAACATTGTGAGCAAGCGATTAAAAGTTCCTTACTATTAGTTGGTAGGTAGCCCTAATTATTGGATGTGAAGGGACGGGCGAAGGGTCATCGAGTGGTCAGTGAGAGCAACACGTAAGGATAATTTAGCAATTTGAAGGGATTGCCATCATGTTATTCGTAGGAAACAAGGACTATCTCATCTTTTCACAGGCAAATCAAGGGACATCGTGGGACTATGATCTTTATTCGAAGGGACCATGATGATTTAATTGAGGGTCTTTGCTAAAGTACCCTTACTTTCAAGGGACATGACCAAGTTTTCCAAAGGCAACAGAGGGAAATACCCTAGAGGTGTGAGTGTGCAGTGTATTGATTAAGTTATATTTATCTTGGAAGTTAGGGTTTTCTATGTTTGATTTTATCTTACCAGACAAAGTATAAGTGCGAGAAAATAAAAAGCGAGAAAGTAAAGGCCGACAACTATTACAAGGCTTCGAGAGAGTTACATAATAATTAAAACCTTGTGAAAATTAAAATCTAACTATTACAAATTCGACCCGTGCGACCTACACAATTGTTTCTAAGAATTTAAATGTAAAAGATAAGTAATAAAAAAAGTTAGAAATATTATTTTTAAATTCCTAAAATCTAAAATATCAAAAAAACAATTTTTTTTGCGTATTTTTGGTTTGATTTTATATGTTAATAATTAAAAAAAACTTGTGTCTAATTTTAATTACAAAATAATTAATTAAATTGCAAAAAACCTAATTCTAAATTAATTAAATTAATCATAAAAAAGACTAAACCTAATTTTTGATTTTTTAAGTTTTTTCTGATTTTTTTATTGTTTTTTATTTTAATTAAAAAAAGTTAATTAATAATAAATAAGTAATAAGAAAGGGATAATGAAGAAAATAAAGTAAAAAGGGGTTTTGGCATCACTGGGGTTCGAACCGCCTCCTTTCTCTTTTGCCAAGCAAGAACACTACCACTACACCATGAAGCAAACAGAATTTTATGCCCTAACAATGACATCTCGTGTTCCTCATGTTAAAACCTGTATGTAAGGCTTCAAATCTGTTCTAAACAATCATGCTAAGCGATCTGAATAGTTAGAATCCATTAACAATGCATATAATTTTTAATATGAATAATAAAAAATAATGCAAACCAGACATGGCATGTATGCAAGTTTTAGGTACAAATAGGCATGGAAAGTTACCTATTCTTACCTTGGAGATGTTCTGGAAGTGGTTTGAGGTGGTGGTTTGGGCTGAATCAAACTGGAACTTGAGGTTCAATGGTGCACTTTCTTTAAAAATTTGTAATTTTTGAGACTTTTCTTGAGGCAAAATTTTCGTTTCATTGTAGTGTGAGGGCTTAAATATTTATAAAGGAGGAGATTTAAGTCACCAAAGAAGGAAAGAATCAAGTGATCATGGTGTTACCAAAAATTAATGGAACATGTTTTCTAACTTGCCATTTTTGAAGATCCTTGTCTCAAACATGTCTCTCACGGTTTTGACAAGCTTTTATGAGGTCTTGGGCCTTCTAGAAGATGTCCAAATGATCATAGTCCAATAGTAACCCAACTATTTGTTATTTTTAATTTAATTCTTTTACAAAAATTAAATAAAAATTTAAATAAATAGGATAAAAAATATGACCATGTACCAATGAACTTAAAGGTCTTCTATCATATCATAAACATGTTTGATCCTCAAAATTTAGGCCCATTAGTCCAAAAATTCAAAATTGCTCAATTGAGGTTTCATGCATTTCTCAAATATTGTCCAACTTGTGCCAACCATAACTCTCACAATGTTTGTCATATGAAGGTGATCTTTGACGTTTTGGAAACCTCAAGATGTCTCCTACAACTTTTATGTTGGTCATTTTTTTCATTTGAAGACCTTAACTTGATGTAAATTGCCTTGACAAAAAATGTCTTTTTGTTGACTTTTAAAATGACCTGTAATGTTTTGATACATATCTCTCAAATGAAGCATTTTTGGCCTTGAGCTTAAAAGACAAAGTTGTAGAGAATTGAATTTCCTTCAAAATGGGTTTTAGTTGTGAAATTTCTAATGAATCGCGTGAAGTTTATGCTTGGTCAAAGTTTAGTTAACTTCTCCTTAAGGAAACCTTAATTAGTAATTTTTGACTTTTGATGAATCTTGAGTTTTCTTGATGAATCATGATTAACCCTTGATCAAATGATGAATGTGACCTCAACATCTTGTTGTTGATCAAAAATCTTGAAGTTTGACTGTATGTTGACCACAATTTACTTTTTGTTCAATACAATTAATTTTCACTCATCTGAGCAATTGATTGAGAAAATTTATGATATAAGGCTCGAAACTTGACATGAGGGTACCTTGAAGCATATGAGGAATCATGGAATCCACTTGAGTCATTAGAAGCTCAATTTTCTTCGAATAAATCAAAACCCTAGTTGTAGGTTAATTGCTTAGGAAAGGTGTTTGTATGCTCAAACCCTTGAGTATTCTTGAGCAATTGAGAACCCTAGGAGCATGAGGAGGTGTCTTGAACCAATTGTCTTAAAAAATGGGAGGCAAATTTTGGGGTACAACACTAGGACACATTGTATCATAAAGAGGTATTGAGGTTGATAAAGCAAAAATTGAAATTATAGAAAACTTGCAACCTCCAAAGACAATTAGAGAAATCTGAAGTTTTCTTGGACACCGGTTTTTACCGATATTTTATTAAAGATTTTCCCAAAATAACCAAACCTTTAAGTGGCCTCCTAATGAAGGATGCCAAATTCATAATCAATAAGAAATTCCTTAAGGCATTTAACCTTCTCAAAGAAGCACTAATCTCTGCACCCATCATGAAAACACCAGATTGGAACAGACCATTCGAGATTATGTGTGATGCTAGCGATTTTGTAGTAGGCGCTCTCCTAGGACAACGAAAAGATAAAAGATTAAATTTGAAATACTATGCCAGCAGGACTTTAGACGTAGCACAACTAAATTATTCCACAACAGAAAAGGAACTCTTAGCTGTGGTATTTGCAATTGAAAAATTTTGTTCCTGTTTAGTTGGAGCAAAAATCATAGTTTACACTACCATGCTGCCATATGTTATCTACTAAGTAAGAAAGATGTAAAACCTAGACTAGTCCGTTGGATCCTTCTACTACAAGAATTTGATTTAGAGATCCGCGATAAGAAAGGAACAGAGAACGTGGTTGGAGACCACCTCTCCAAATTAGAATACCTGAAACCTGATCATGTCCCTATTAATGATGATTTCACATATGAGAGATTAATAACATCGGTCAACGATCCTACGTGTGATACGGTGGCCAGAACCGAGACTGTTTTTTTGGAATGTTGGTTTGCGTTTTGCGTTTGTGTTCGCAAAATGTTGCGGTAAGCAAGAGTCGCCATCGTCTTTTATTTTATCCAACAAGGAAAGGAAAAAAGCACAGAAAAATTCCTTTTTCGAGATGTTTCTGAGTACGAGGGGTAGATTATAGGAAGGGAAGGTATTAGCACCCTTTCTATCTGTAGTTATCTACGGGATCTTAGGTACTTGCTCATCATTTTCAAAATTGTTTTCTTTGTGTTTGTGTGCTTTGAGAAGTTTTTGTTTTGACCTCGATTTAACTCTTGCTTCTGTCTTCAAGAGTGTAATGAAGTGTTTTGAAAACTTTGTTTGTAAAGGAGTGTAAGTGCGAAAAAAGTTTGTTTTGATTGGGCAAGTACTTAAGAGCTAATCTACCTACTCGGAAAAAAAGAATTGTTTTATGTTTGTTTCCTTTAGACAGCGCTATCCCACTGTTAGTGAGTAGGTAGCACCGTCGTTGGAGTTTTGAGGGTCAATTCGAAAGGGACGTACAGTCACTAAAGCAATGTTAGGACGTCTTAGTAATAGCCCTAATGTCTTAGATCAATTATTTGAGGCAACAATATCCGAGGCAACCTTTCCGAGGCAACTATGATCTTTAGACAAAAGGACGACCACTAAAGCATCCTATACTCAATGACCGTTTACCAAAGGCAACCAAGTGAGAGCGTACCCTAGGAGTGTGCATGTGCGAGTGATTCAATTTCAGATTTATTATCTTTGCACATTTAGGGTTGTCTAATTATTTTAAAATTAGTCATACATTCTTGTCATGCATCCCTATATCAAACATCTAACAGTTAAATATTTGCAGAATTTAAAGTGCAAAAATTAAACTAAGCTATTACAAGGCTTCAGGTATTTACATAGCCAAAAACAAACCCTTTGAAATTAAAGCGATAAATGTAAATAAACGTCCTAATCAAAATTATTACAAACTCGGGGCAGTTACATCAATATGATGAATAATAAAAAATAGGGCGCGTGAGAAAAATTAAAAAGAATGCGAACTAGGGTTTTGACCCTTCTATCCTAATTAAAAGAAAAAAAAATGTTTTTTTGTTGTTTTTAATATTTTTTAAAGAAAAGAAGATTAGGTTTTAAAAAATAAATACTAAATTAATTAGTGATTAAATTAATTAATAAAAATAATTACATAGCCTATTTTTGGTTTTTGTTATTTTTAAGAAAAGAAAGAAAAATTAAATTTGGAATAAAAACCTAATTATTCTAATTATTTTTAATTATGTACAAAAAGAATTAAAATTATCTAAATTAACAAACCTAATTAAATTAATTAATTTTTTAATAAAAATAAAATCTAGACCTAATTTATGAAAAGTAATATTTTTCTAATTTTTTGGTAAAAAGAAAATAATTAATTGTTAGTAAATAAATAAATAAATTAAAAGAAATAAAATAAAATAGAAAAGAAAATAGAAAGAATGGGCCTGAATATGGGGGTGTAAAAAGAAGAATCTGGGCCCAAGAAGAGGGAAGTCCAAGTTGACTTCTGAGATCCAGCGCTACGCGTTTGACTTGGCTTTTGGTGTTCCCTCCTGGATGGCCATCAGATTTGGCTTCAGGACACTTGGCATGATAGATGATGAGGGAGCATGGTAGTCTCCTAGCTTGTGCACGCATGTAATTTCCTGAAAGAAAATAATATTGAGAAAAGTGGGGGACCTGGGATTCGAACCCAGGCCCCAAGGCAATTTCCAGCGCTTGGCAACCAGCTGAGCTGTTGGTTTTTGTTGTACATATAACAAGAAATAAATATAATATATAAAAAGCGTGTTAGTGGAGGATGTAAAAAAACGCGCCAGAGTTTGAATAGGCCAATGGAACAGTGATAACTGGTCATCTTCTTCCTCTCTCCGTGGGTAAAAGTCGCAGACTTTTACCTACGGATGACGTCTGTCGCTATAGACCTGTGCATTCTCAAAATCAACTGTGAGCAAAATAAATAAAAACTAGGGCCACCAATCGATTCGTCTGGACCTCCTGAGTGTAATGGTGGCCCTTTCATGGTCTAATTTAGCCTGCACAGAAAACTACCAAATCGAAGCTGTAAACCCTAGCCATGGTGAAATCCACCACAGGCCATATAAATGCAATTAATCAATACAGGAAGCTTGCAAATGTTCTATGGATCAATAATATATGGTTAATTCATGCTAACAATGCATAAATCGTGCTAACCGAATTCAAGAAACAAGCAAGGTCGCGATGGACTTACAGTGTGATACAGGGCTTGAAAATGCTTGGTATGGATTGCTTTGGCTTGCTAACACTCATAGGAATCGATTGAGATAGCTGGAAGGCCTTGAGGATGCCTGGAACACTGAATTCGATCTCGCACTTTTTCTTGATTTTTTCAAATGTTGCTCTTCTTGCTGCGCCTGTTTCTAACCTTCTTTTTGAGTCTGCACGCCCTTTATATGTATTGAAGAATGGATTAGGGTTGATAACTGATATCAATCTTTCTCCATCAATGAATTGGATCTTGATTTGATTCACTTTGAAACCTTTCCAAAATTGGCCTAAATCCAATCTTTTTGTTCACCCTAATGCCTTGCACGAGTTTTAATACTTGCTAGATGTAATTGAAACCTGAAACAAGCACAAAATCTTTTGTTTTCAATATTTTGGATTTTATATGATTTGTTTTGATTTAAATTGAATTGAATTAATTCAAATAAAAATCAAAGTAAATAATAAAAACATGATAAGGACAGGTGGCAAGGGCTAGAGCTCGTGGACTATGTTTCCAACTCAAAACAAGTGTGTTGTACCCCAAAATTTGCCCTCCCATATTTCTCAAAACATGGCAAGAAAAATCTCCAAGTGGCCCAAGATTGCTCAAGAGTTGGACAGTCAAGCTATCTCCTAAGGCAGTCAACCTCAAATTAGGGTTTTGTGTTTCATCAAGATCCTTGAATCCAAATGACCTCAAGTGCTCTCCATTGTCCTAATATGCTCTCAATATCATCCATGTCAAATTTCAAGCCTTGCAGAGGAAGTTTACTCAGTCAAATGCTCAAAAGGTCCAAAAATCGACTATGCTAGGGCAAAAGTCAACTGGGACCTATAAACAGTCAAACTTCAAGATTTTTTGTCAACATTCTCATTTTGAAGGATATTTCATCATTTGATCAAGGGTTTATCATGATTCATCAAGGATTGCTCAAAATTCATCAAGACTCAAGAGTTGCTAAATTAGGGTTTTGCAGGAAAAGTCAACTCAACTTTGACCAAGCATACCTTTATCATACTTTATGAGAAATGACCCATCCAAAGCTCATTTTTAATAGGATTCCATTTCCTACAATCCATCTTCATACCCCAAGATCAGAAAATGCACTCACAAAAAGTTACAAATTTGGACATTATAGGTCATTTTTGAAAGTCAACAAAAACACCTTTTTTTTTCAAAGCTTATAACTTTAGAATGGA
The DNA here is from genome assembly GCA_948472305.1 of Vicia faba. Lineage (NCBI taxonomy): Eukaryota > Viridiplantae > Streptophyta > Magnoliopsida > Fabales > Fabaceae > Vicia > Vicia faba. The sequence goes on along the minus strand of CATIWC010000309.1, from coordinate 198,209 downwards.
ATATCAAAATAAGATGATACCAAAATGGTTGGTTATAGGACATCTCAAGATTTTTAAAAAGTCCAAGAACACTTCCAAAAGTTCAAAATTGAAGAAGTTATGCATTGTTGAAGTTGGGCATTTTTGCAAAATTACCAAAAGTCAACTATCTCCAAAACTTCAAATTTTGTCAAATGTGCCCATTCTTTTCCACTTGATTTTGACTTGCCACATTACACACGTGTCCTAGCTTCAGCCTTGTGTCCATTTATCAATTTTATTATTTTATTTGATTTTTTAATGAATTATTTCATTTTTAATCAAATTAAATCCAATAAAATCCAAACATTGATTATTTGATCTCTTTTTGGCTATTTCAGGATTGAATCATCATCATCAAGTGTATCAAATTCGTATCAAGAATTCCATGTGCAAAAAGATTGGATTTTTGGCAAATTAGGCAAGTTATCAATGGTGAATCAAATCCAATCTCAAGGCATTGATGTGGAAAGATTCAAGACAAATTTGTTGACCTAATGCCTTCTATGATACTTATACAAGCCAAAGCACATGAAATAAGACCTAGAGGCTGCAAGAACACTAAGAACAAAACTTGAAAAAAGTGGAAAAAGTGCAAAACTAAAATCACACTTAGAGGCGTTTACAAAGGCAAAACTCAACACCAATCGATTGCTGGGTGTCTACTCAACCTTATGCAATCCAAAGCAAGCCTCCATACGCATCAAAACGCACTGTAAGCATCCCATTTCATGGCCCTGTATTCAAAATCGTAACTCCATATTCTTGCATTTTCTTGGCAAATCTTTGACATATTTGTGATGCTTATGAAATTTCTGAACTTTTGGCATTGTTTGATTGCATTTATATGGATTGTAACCCCATAGCCGAACCTAGGGTTTTGTAGTTTGTTTTTTGGGCATTTCTTTCACAGGAAAAATTAGCTCCATTGATGGACATAGACATGACCGGAGGAGGAAGACGAGCATAACCATGGTCTTGGGAGGAATTTTCATGGCCTAGAATTGATTTTAGGATGAACCTACAAATTTAGTTGCGGATCTAAATCCGCAGGAAAAATTGCAGGGCTGGAGGTTAGGGATGGAGACGTGGCAACTCTCCAGTGGACAGTTCATAATTCGCGCGCTTCTTTTTTTATTTTCTGGCATTTTAACGTGTTTTTATATATTATATTTCGTTTGTGGTTTATTAACGATTGAAGCGAAGTGGTCCAGTGGTCAGGGGGAGTGCTCTCAAGGCGTTGTTGGCTGGAGGTCAGGGGTTCGATCCCTGCCTCCAGCACTTTGCATTTTCCTTTATTTTGTCATGCAATCAGGTACAAACCAACGCTTGAAGCCTATCATATGTCCTCAAATATCAAAGCACCAGATGGCCCAAGGCCAGATCTGGTGATCCAGGTTGAATGTCCACCATGGGACCGAGTCAAAGGGCGCATAAGGAATCAGGAAGGTCAACAGAGGCCAATTCAATTGGGCCATGGAATTGCTGAGTAAACCCCCTAATCAGGCCCACCCCCTAACTCTTTCTATTTCTTATTTATTTATTTATTTGCTTAATTATTTTTATTATTAATTAACCACTCAAATTTTTCCTTCATAAAATTAAAAACTAAAAAATATATTTTGTTTATTAAATTAATTTTCAGTATTTTATTTTTGTTAATAAATATTAATTTAATTAATTTAGTTTTAATTAGGAATAACTTTTAATATATTTTGCAATAATTAAAATTAACTTAGACAATTAGGTTTTATTAACATTGATCAAATTTATTTTTATTTCTTTAAATACCAAAAAAAACCCAAAAATATTTTTATTAATTAATTAGTTTATTAATTTAATAATTAATCTAGTCTAATTTCTTTCTTATTTAAAAAATAACCAAAAAAATCTTTTCTTGAATAACAAAGGGTCAAAACCCTAAAAAATTGCGCCCGATCTAATTTACCGCACGCGGTCCATTTTATTTCAATATTGTATTTGTTTCCGGAATGTAATAGCTTAATAGGACTTTGAATATTTTTGTCGCTTTATTTATTTTCCGTATTTTAATTTCAAGGGTTGCTTTTGGCGATGTAAATACCCGACGCCTTGTAATAGTTAGTTTAATTTCCGCAATTTAATTTCCGCAACTTATAAACTGTTAGATGTTTGGTAATAGGGAATGCATGACAAGATCGAATGTTTAACTTAAAATCAACATAGATAACCATTGACATGTACAAAGACAAAATTAATTGAAAACAACACACTCGCACATGTGCAATCTTAGGGTACACCTCACTTTGTTGCCTTCGTAACGCAATCATCGAGTATAGGAAGTTTTAGAGGTCGCCCTCTTGTCCAAAGATCATAGTTGCCTCGAAACGGTTGCCTCGGAAAAATGATCTAAGACATTAGGGTTACCGCTAAGGCATCCTAACATTGCTTTAGTGACCACACGGCCCTTAATCGAATTGACCCTTAAAACTCCAACGACGGTGCTACCTACTCATCAATAGTAGGATAGCATTGTCTAAAGGAAAATTGCATAGAACGATTCCTTTTTCGAGTAGGTAGATGGTTCTTAAGTGCTTGCTCTTTCCAAAACAAAGCTAACTTTTCACACTTACACTCCTTTTCAAACAAAAAACTCTTTTCAAACCCACAAACACAAAGAAAGCAAATTTTGAAAACAATATGAGCAAGTACCTAAGAGCCCGTGGATAACCACAGATAGAAAGGGTGCTAACACCTCCCCTTTCTATAATTTATCCCCCGGACCCAAGAAACATCTCGAAAAAGGAATTTTTCTGTGCTTTTTTCCTTTCCTTGTTGGATAAAATAAAAGTCGGTGGCAACTCTTGCTTACCGCGACATTTTGTGAAAACAAACGCAAAACACAAACCAGCATTCCAAAAAATGTCAGTTCTCTCCCACCGTATCACAGAACTGGCGACTCTGTTGGGGACGCTTAATAAGTGGGGTGTACCTTAGGATTAGATCATTGTGTTTTCAATTGTTTTCTTTGTATGAGTTATATTTGTGGGCTTGTATCGGAGTTACTATAGATCCTAACCCGGATCTGGGGGATACCCTTTAGGTAAGTAGCAATAAACTGTGAGGTAACTGTACGGCGTAGACCGATACGGTTGAAGCAGTAGCTACGTTGGTGCGGCACTTTAGTATGCACCGATATCCCTTGTGGCGCAACGGGGAGAATATGGGTCTGCTAAGGGGTCATTAAGCACCAACTGACCTTAGAACCTTTAAATTGACCAACTTGGCCATAGAATAGTAGCAGTATGCTACACTCATTGAGACTAAACTCTCGCGATGATTCCGGCTGCAAGAAAAGGTTGCTAAACTGGAATTATGACCGATTGAGGGTAGTCAGTGATATTGAGATCCTCTAGAACCCGGTTACTATTTTTAGGATAGTTTTAAACCAACTGAACAGAAAGAGGGTAGTACCTAGACTCCTCGCCAGCCTGAAATCTAAGGGCTCTTTGTGTGACTTGTGTGCCTTTACCATGTTCGCTATTTGTGGATACTTGTGGTGTGCTTTCTATCATGACATCATGACATCATAACATTGCATACATCTTGCATTGGACTAACCTATTTCAAAGATAGGAGGGATTCATCTTTGTTCTGTTTTGTAGGTCATGACACCCATGCGTAGGAACACCATCCGGATCAACTTTGTCCAGGTTCCCACTATGCTTAAAAAGTTGGTTGCAAAGATGTCTGATACTACCTCCTTCATCAGAAGACATGGGCATCTTTTTAGTTTGGTCACCTCCAAATTGGACGAGCAGATGATGAGTGTCCTAGTCCATTTCTATGATCCATTGTACCATTGCTTTACTTTTCAGGACTACCAGTTGGTCCCCATCTTAGAAGAGTTCTCTGATCTGTTGGGTATCCCTATTCTGGAACAGACCCCGTTCACAGGTTGGGAGAAGATCCTTAGGCCGGAAGAGATTGCTGCATCCCTTCATATGACAAAGGATGAGGTAATGGCTAATTGGGAGACTAGAAGTGGAGCAAAGGGCTTTTTGACTAAGTTCTTTGTTGGTAAGGCTAATCATTTCTGGGATAGTCTAGACTTCAAGGCCTTCGAAGATATTTTGGCTCTTCTGATATATGGCTTAGTATTATTTCCTAACTCTGACTCCTTTGTTGATGTGAATGCGGTAAAAATCTTCATCTCTGGTAATCCTGTACCCACTCTCTTGGGTGACATTCTTCATCAGCTTTATGCCCATATTGCTAGGAAGCGGGGAACCTTGATGTGCTGTGCTCTATTATTGGCAAGGTGGTTTATTTCGCACCTCCCCAAATCAGTGATGAAGAACAAAGAAGGCATGGGTTGGGCTTATAGAGTTATGTCTCTCTCTCACAATGACATCATCTGGACTATCAAGGGTATGGACGAGGTGGCTATTATTGATCGATGTGGGGAGTACCCCAACGTTCCACTGATAGGGATCCATGGAGGAATTTCTTATAACCCGTGCTTGGCCTTACGTCAGTTTGGGAGAGCCAGAAGGGAAGGACCTCATGAGCTGCTAATTCCTAGTATCATATTTTATTTTCAAGGGGATAGCGACGAGCAACGCCGCAGGTTCATAAGGGTTTGGGATAGAGTTCACATATCTGATCCACATGAACTGGGTCCAAAGACTTCTGTTCCAATGGAGTCATATATCAGATGGGTCCGTATCCGTGTCCAGAAGCTGGGAATGCCGTATGAAGCCGTCTTGCCTATCATTGTTGAAGTTGCTAATGAAGAGGGGGTTCTTCCTACCATCCTCCATCCTTACATGCCCAATGACATTGGGGCACTGAAAAGGTCTTGGATGCAGCTGAGAGAAGAGCGGGACGCTTACCGAGAAAAGTTTAACGAGCAAGAGCAGAAGATCCAGAAGTTGACTAGACAGCTGGAGAACGAGCAGATCCTCAATGACTATGTCCGCACCGACAAGAAGCGACCACGGGAGCACTGATTGTCCTTTGATTATTTCCTTTCCAATTTTTTATTTACTTTTCAGTATTTCCTTCCTTGTAAGGTGTTGTACCCAAAAAATTTCCCTCCCATTTCCTCAACATTTTCTCAATCACAAGACCCTTGGAGCTCAAGAACAAGTTAGGGTTTACTCTGCTCAAGACTCCTCTATGCACTGTTGACCCAAATTAGGGTTTGAGTTTGCACAAATATGTTTTGACCTAAAAGGCCCAAGATGACTTTCATGCTTCATGTTGGACTCATAAATTTATCCATACCAAGTTTCAAGCCTTGATTCCAATCTTTGCCCAGTCAATGGGACAGTTGACCTAGAAATCAGCTGTATTGGGGAAAAAGTCAACTGTAGTCAATTGACAGTCAAACCTCATGATTTTTGACCCACATCAACATTATGAACTCATATGGACCATTTGATCAAGTTTGGATCACAATTCCATAAGAAATTTGATCAGATCACCAAAAGGGAAAAATGGTCATTTTTAGGGTTTTGACTACACAAAGGCAATTTTTGACTGTTTGACCTAGCCAATGTCAAACCAAGCTCACGTATGGACTCAAGGACTCAATGACATGGTCTTGACACATTCAACAAGTTCAAAAGATCCCAAATGCACAAGATTGACAGATGAATTTTCCAGTCAACTGATCAAATTTGACTGTATACTGAAAAGTCAAACTTTGACTTTTTGGTCAAAATCAAGTGCCAAGATTCATTTTTCATCAAGACATGTCAAATTATGAAACTTGTTCATCAAGAAATCAAAAATTACAAATTAGGGTTTAAAATGAAGAAATTTCATAACTTAGAATTTTTCTAAGTTATGAAATTTCCTAATTTTTTTTCTAACTTTGTCCCATCTTTTCATCAAGATACATTTGGATTAAAGCTAAACTCAAAACATGAAAGTTGTAGTCCATTGCAAAATCTACAACTTTGATTCACAAAGTTTCTTCAAAAGAAGCTTGTAGCTCAAGTTATGATTTTTGGAACAAGGGTGCAAAACATTCTTAACTTAGAAATTTTTTGACCTATTTTAGGCAGGATTTTTGCCTAACTTCATGGCCACTTTTCACATGCTTCCACTTGGAATCTCAACTTGCATTACAAATATGTATTGTAGTACACATTCCAAGCTTTCCAAATTGTCCAAGAACTTCTCAAACACCCTTGTGGTTAGGGAGAATCGAATTTGTGAAGATGGGCAAAAGTCACTTTGTTCATGGCCATTTTCATGTTCATAACACTTTGCATTTTTCAAGTCAGCTTGCACAAGCTAGGTTACAGGCCTCTAATCCCATTTGCACTCAATAATTCAATTCTAAACCTTTGTGCCAAGATGTTATTTTGCTCATTTGGTCATTACATGGAAGTTTAATCCATAATTAGAAAAAGTAACTTATCTATTCTTGTAAAGATCAACTTTATGTCAAACACAAATCTAAGAAGTACCAAAGCAGATCTTTTGGGCACAAGGTCAAGAACCAATTCCACTAATCAAGAGTGATTTGTACAGCATGCTTGAGGGGCCTGTGGTAGCCTATATTGAAACTTGACAAACTTTGCTTATCATAGAAGAAATCTTGCAAACACATACCAACTTCCATCTCCTGTCAACACAAGCCTAAACAAACTTCTTGAACACTTTCCAAACATCAAACCATACCTAAAGCACGACCAAACCACCTTCAATACCTTCTCATTACCAGAAACATCATCCTACTGCAAAAAACAGAGTCCCTTCTGCAACTTGACTTCTATAAACCTTTCCACTCGTGCACTTTGGCCAAAAGGAGTTAAAACATGTTCCATATCACCCACTGAAGCTATCCCAAGCATTGAACACAAACTGTAACATCCCTAACATCATTTGGCATTTTCAGTTTTCAACTTTGCAGGTGAACTTCCATAGCTCGATTCAGCTAGTTTCAGAGCAAGCTAGAGGTTGGAGAAGCATCCCTGAACTTCAAGCAAGCTGTACAAGTCCTCAAATTCCATTGAAGATACCTCCATTGCTGTACACGATTCAAGCTGAACAAGTAAAAGTTTGGACTTCTATCTCTCAATCTAGGAAGAGTTAGGCTTAGGTTTATGAATGAAACATGCTCTACTCATGGCCCTCAAGCTACCCATATCCTCACTTTTCATTTATATTGTGTGTATTAAGAGAATTTGGAACCTGGACATTAGAAAAAAGTTAGTTCAAGAATTGGGGGAGAAGAAATTCTCTCTCATTTCTGAGAGTTAGATTAACTTCTTTATATGTTTAGAATCGTGACATGATGCTCTATAACATTGATGTTGTAAGTTTTTGTTAAAAGTCAAAGAATCAAGAGATAACAGGGATGGAAGGAAGCGCGTGTTTTTTTGTGTTTGAAAGGTGCTGGAGGTTGAAGACAACCACCTTTGGGCTGGGCTTGGGTCATTTTTCTGTTTACACCACTTTATTTCACATACACCCCCTGGCCCATTATGTGATATATTTGTTATTTTTGATTTTTTCTTTTTGATTCTGATTATATATTTTTATTCAAACATGAAAAAATACTAAATATATTTTTCCCACTTTTTTTGCATTTTATTTGGTATTTATTTGTTTCATTTAGTTCCATATATATATATATATATATATATATATATATATATATATATATATATATATATATATATATATATATATATATATATATATATATATATATATATATATATATATATATATATATATATATATATATATATATATATATATATATATATATATATATATATATATATATATATATATATATATATATATATATATATATATATATATATATATATATATATATATATATATATATATATATATATATATACTTTTTATTCAAAATACTAAAAAATAATGCAAATACATTTATTTTCTATTATTATTTTATTTTACCTTTTGAAAACATTTTATAAAAAAAAATAGACTTTTTTTTCCTTTTTTTGTAAATATTAAATATTTTTATTTTTGTATATATTTAATATATTTAATACATAATATAAATACTTATATATTTATTAGAATATTTAGGATAAAAATACAAAAATAATACATTTTTTATTTTATTAACATTTGACCTCAAAAATTACTTTTTTCACAATATACTTCCTTTTTATTTATTTTTTGTATATAGTTAATAAATATTGTATATAATAAATAATAAATACTTTTTATTTAGCAAATTAGGGTTTTTGCCCTAAACCATGAAAATACCCAAAAATTAACTTTTTTTATTTTTTTGTTTATTTGTCACATAAAAAAATACTTTTACATACATATAAAAATCATTTTTTGCATCTTGCATATTTATTGTATTTTTATTCAATTATTGTATAATTAATCTTTGTATATTCAATTTGGATGTAATAGCTTAGATTTTAATTTCTTGCTAAATATCCCCATTTGAACATTTGTACCCCCCATCCCATAATTGTGTTGTAATAATTTAGGATTTTATTTTTCGCACTTTAAACTTTCTAAAAATGCCATGATAGACTTAGGGTTTTGTATGCAAAAATCAAACAACAAATAGCTTGACCTAATTCAAAGACAAAAAGCATGAAAATGGACAACACCAATCACACTTGCACCCCTAGGGTTACTTCACTTGTTGCCTTCAATAATGGGCCATGTTGCATGTTGAGTTTCTTTGGCAAAACAAAACAATTCAAATGATCATAGTCCCTCGATGACGCTTTCGAAAGTTGCCTAAAAATGATCAAGTCCCTTAAAGGAAAAAGTTGCCAAAGACACTTGGCACCATTGCAATCATGGTCTAAACGATGACCCGCGCCCATCCCGTTAACATCCTAACACAAGATTGTCCACCAAATACAATGGTGGAACAAAATTGTTAAAAGGGTTAAAAACATAGGAAAGATCTTTGAGAAATTTAGGGTAGATAGCTCTTGGTTACTTGACCAAATCTTGCAAAACAATCCTTGCCATTTTCTCAAAACACACACCACAACACTTTCAAAAACACTTTCAAAACAACTTCCAAAAACATTGAAAACTTTTCAAAAGATATACACCTTTGTATACATCCAAACATGGGGGTCATTACAAAGGTTGCCACAACAAATGGCCTCTTTTCAAAACATTTTCAAACCCACACACAAAGCACCATTTCAAACAATTGAAAATCAAAGGCAAGTGATCTAAGCAAGTAACTAAGAGCCCATGGATAACCATGGATAGAAAGGGTGCTAATACCTTCCCTTTCTATAATCTACTCCCCGAACCCAAGAAAACATCTCAAAGGTTTTTGCTGTGCTTTTTAACCTTTCCTTAGGATAAAATAAAAAGTCGGTGGCGACTCTTGCTCAACCGAAACATTTGCGAAAACAAACGTAAAACCCAAGTCAGTTCTCCCACCGTATCACAGAACTGGCGACTCTGCTGGGAAAATTTTTAAAGTGGAGTAACCTTAGGGCTTAGATCACCCTCTTGCATGACTAATTATTTGCTTTGATTGCTTTATATCTTGGCTCTCTTGTTTGGGTTTGAAATCCTACACCCGGATTTGGGGAAACATTCATAGATAGCAATACATTGTGGAAACTGTACGGGGTATGTTGTACCCCAAAATTTGCCCTCTCTTTCTTCAGGAAATCATCTTGGATTTTCAGAGTCCCTCTGAGACAAATCCAAAATCTTGAATTATCATTTTTTCCCAAGCAAACCACTTACAAGAGCAAGACGATTACACAAAGACAACGCTTTTAGCTTGAGAAAAATTAAATTCTAAGTACTTGGAATTTTTCTCTAAAAAATGAGTGTTTAAGAAAAAATCAGCGCTTCAGAACTTCTGGACCAATTCCAGATAGAAACGGTCAGAAGTTGCAAGCTTGGCTCAGCGCAGTCAGAAGTTGGCTCTTCAGCAGCTACATCAGCTCAATCAGAAGTTGTAAACATAGTTCAATACGTAAGCCTCAGACAGAACATGACTCTTTCAGCAGTTACGCAAGCTCAGCCAGAATTTGCTAAAGGAATGCAAAAGAAGCAAGGAAGTCTGAAGGCTCTTTCAGAACATGCTGAAATCAGAAGATGAAAAGGTCAGAAGAGTGGGTGTTACACTGATACAAAATCTCTAAGCCCAGGAGGTCCAGAAGCAAATCCAAGGAGCGTATCAGAAAATCAGGAGAATCCCCAGAACTTACTAAGACAACAGGAAGCCAAGGCCAGAGCATGGTTTACGCTGTTCTTGTTGAAACAGAACTGCTGGTTCAAAGTTTGGTTTCCATTACCAGAATATTGATGTTGATAAGTCTTATCACCATTAGTGCTCATTAATGCTTCCAACCACTCCTGAACATTCATCCAAGTAATCCCTTCACGTGTGGCTTGGAAAACGCCTTTATGCAGATTCTGGCATGGGTCTACACGCCACCGCCCACTTAAGAGGTCACTTCACTCAAATCCACGCCTGCTGCTGCAGCCTAGGCTGAAGGCTATCTGTTATCACAACTTCCCAGGAATTTCTGTCAAAGAAAAATTCAAACTCTGTTGGCGCTTTAATGTTCAAGACACCCACAAGAACTTTGCCTATAAATAGAGAGTCATTGTCCACTGAAAAAGGGCGTTCAAGAAACAGAAAAAATTGCTAAGAGAGAAACAGAAATCTTTAGCAAGATAGTGTTGTGAAACTCTGCCAAAATCTCCAGTTGTCTCATAACTTTGAATTTCTCACCTTCAAACTTTATCCAATACCCAGTTTTCTGTGTGAACTAAAAACCCCTTTTCAAACTTCTGACCCTATATACGTATACACCTTCACCTACCCTTTTCAAAAAGAATCTGTCCAGAATACCATCAGAGCCAAAAGCTAGCTTTCATCCACAATTTTTTCCAACAGCCAGGTAGGCACCTGCTGACCTTCATCACGCTGCTAAGCATCATCAGCTGTGCATGCTCAAATAAACATAATGTAAATATCATGTTGTTGTTGTTTGTATTCTGAGGATTTTCATACTTCAACATTCTGAACCAGTGTAGAACCTGCCTGTGACCTTGTTGGTCCTGCCCTCTGAAACACTTTGACATTTGCTGGAGCTGTTCCAAATATGTTTCCTGTTTTGTGGAATAATAACAAAATTGCAGATGTTTTGATTAGTACAGGGAAAAGCCAAGTGCTGACGTTGACGTTAGCGCATCTGAAGCCTGTTTTGCTGTCAATAATATCAGAACTTCTGAGAGTTATTGTCTTTCCAGCAGGATCAGAACTTCTGGTTTCTCCACTAACAAACTTCTTTTTTGCAACGCAGGGGGGTCAGAACTTCTGATTTCCCCACTAACAGGTTTCTGTTTTGCAGGTGCCAGGGTCAGAAGTTCTAACTCATACAGTTTAACCAAAAGGTTGATCATCTGGCAGCGGGTCTGAGTCAGAACTTCTGATGACCTCTCAGCAGCGTGCTGGCTCCCTCTCTCTTTCCCTCTATCTTGTTTTTTGCTATTTTCTTTTTTGTCTATTTTTCTCGTTGAACCCCCCATGTACAAATGTGTATCCCCACTCCCTAATTGTTGTAATAGCGTAGGATTTTATATTTCCGCTTTTTATTGCTAGTAATTAGGAGATATATGGCAAGATAAAATCAATGAAATAGAAAATCCTAATTCAAAGAAAAACTCTTGTATGCAATAAAACACACTTGCACACTAACACCCCTAGGGTTACATCCACTTGTTGCCTTTCAAAAAATGGGCCATGTTACGCATGCAAAGTATCTTGGTAAAACAAACAAAATCAAAAGATCATAGTCCCTCGATGACGGTTTCGAAAGTTGCCTTACAAAAATGATCTTAGTCCCTCAAAAGAAAAAAAAAACTAAGATACTTTGCAACATTGCTATCATGGTCTATACGATGACCCGCGCCTGTCCCGTTCACATCCTAACACAAGATTGTCCACCAAATACAATGGTGGAACAAAATTGTTAAAAGGGTTAAAAACATAGAAAAAAAAATCTTTGAGTAAATTTAGGGGTAGACAACTCTTAGTTACTTGATCAAACTTGCAAAAACACTTGCCTATTTTTCAAAACACACATCACAAACACACTTTCAAAATAACTTTCAAAAAAACATTGAAAACTTTTCAAAAGACATACACCTCTGTATACATCCCCAACATGGATCATTACAAAGGTTGCCACCACATTGGCCTCTTTTCAAAACATTTTCAAAACCACACACAAAGCACCATTTTAAACAATTGAAAATCAAGGCAAGTTGATCTAAGCAAGTAACTAAGAGCCCATGGATAACCATGGATAGAAAGGGTGCTAATACCTTCCCTTTCTATAATCTACTCCCCGAACCCAAGAAAACATCTCAAAGGTTTTTGCTGTGCTTTTTAACCTTTCCTTAGGATAAAATAAAAAGTCGGTGGCGACTCTTGCTCAACCGAAACATTTGCGAAAACAAACGCAAAAACTCAAGTCAGTTCTCCCACCGTATCACAGAACTGGCGAATCTGCTGGGGAAATTCAAAAGTGGAGTAACCTTAGGGCTTAGATCACCCTCTTTCATGACTAATTGTTTGTTTTGGTTGCTTTACATCTTGGCTCTCTTGTTTGGGTTTGCAATCCTACACCCGGATTTGGGGAAACATTCATAGATAGCAATACATTGTGGAAATTGTGCGGGGTATACCGACACGGTTGAAGCAATAGCTATATTAGTGCGACATATTTGTGAGTACCGGTAACCCTTGAGTTCAATCAAGGAGAGTACGGGGCCGCTGAGTGATGTCACTAAGCACTAATGACCTAGAACCTTACTTGACCATCTTGGCCTTTCATTAGGGGTAGTGAGATGACCGGCTTTGGTGCAGTCCAAAGTTGGTAGATACTCGATACTACACTCATTGAGGGTTGTTTTCTTGGAATATTTTGGTCGCTAGTTAAAGTGGCTAAACCAAAACAATGAACAATGAAAACAATCCAATGATATTAAGCTCCTTAGAACCCGGTTACTATTTATAGGACAGGTTTTTAAGCCAACTACACTCAAGAAGGTACTTACCTATGAAACCCCATGCAAGCCTGAAACTAGGGTTCTGTGTGAATTGCTTGTACATATGTTTGTGCATGCATCATGAACATCATAAAGCATCATATGCATTCACTAACCATTTTAAGGGTTTAGATCTTCATCTTTGTTCTTGTTTTGTAGGTCATGGAAATTCCTCACAGGAAAACCATCCAAGTCAACCTTGTGAGAGTCTCTCCTCAACTCAAGGACCTCACATCCAGAATTCCGGAAAGCTCTCCCTTCAGTGAAAGACATGGTAGACTTCTCAGCCTAGTCAACACCAGCATTGAAGAGGACAAGGTAAAGGTGTTGTTCCAGTTCTTTGACCCTCTTCACCACTGTTTCACTTTCCCTGACTACCAGTTGGTGCCCACTTTGGAGGAATTTTCTCAACTCCTTAGAATTCCTATCCTTAATCAGCTACCCCACAACGGTACAGAAAAGGAACCAAAGCCTGAAGATGTTGCTCGAGCATTACATCTACAACCATCCGACATCAAGGGACACTGGGAAACTAGAAGCGGTGTCAAAGGCTTCTTAGCAAAATTCTTGTTTGAGAAGGCGCAAGAGTGTTGGAATTCATTGGACCTACAAGCCTTTGAAGAAATTGTGGCCCTCCTTATCTATGGTTTGGTTTTGTTCCCAAATCCCGACCAGCTTGTAGATATCAACGCCGTCAAAATCTTCTTATCCGGAAATCCAATACCAATATTGCTTGGGGACATTCTTCACTCATTTTACACTCGAACAATGAGAAAGAGGGGTGTTCTCATGTGCTGTACTCCTCTCCTTGCACGGTGGTTTATTTCGCACCTCCCACAAACTGTCTTGAAGAATGACCAAGGATTAAGGTGGTCACAACGGTTGATGACCCTCACTCACTCTGATGTACATTGGTGTTCTCGGTCCAGAGAAAATGTCATCATCGTCGATCATTGTGGAGAGTTCCCTAATGTTCCGTTACTTGGCATTAGGGGAGGCATTACCTATAACCCTTGTCTAGTCTTGAGACAATTTGGATATGCACGAAGAGATGGCCCTCACAACATGTTGATTCCGGACCTAGTTTTTGACTTCGACAACGATGCGCAAGGACTTCGCCAAAGATTCATCAGAGCTTGGAGGATGCCTAACAGGGTTGACAACAAGACACTGGGGCACAAGAACTCCATCCCTCTTGAGCCTTACCTCAAGTGGGTACGAGCCCGAGCCCAGAGTCTAATGATGCCTTATCCTCATGTTCTCCCTGTGATTAAAGATCCCGTTACGGAAGGAGAGGTTCCCTATACCATCCTATATCCTGACATGCCTACATCGTGGGAGGAGATGCAGAAGAGTTGGATCCAACTCAAGGAGGAAAGAAACACTTTTGAAGCCAGCTTCTACGCCAGTGAGAAGAAGGTTCTAGAGCTTACCCGCCGACTCCATGAGGAAGAGACCCTTAACACCTACATCGCACCAAAGAGGATGCACAATGTCTTTCTACCTTGAGAAGTTTTTGTAATATTTGGCCCATGGGGCATTTATGTACTGACAAATTTCTTCTTACTAGTATGACGTGCGTTCTTTTTTGTTTGCAACAATTTTGAATGTTCTAAATCCTTGAATGCATTGCATACATAAGCATACCATTCATCATGTGCATAAGCAGGTCTCCACACCAGGTTTCCTTATCTTTCTGCTATTTATTTCAGTAGGATGGATCTCGAACAGACGGTCAAGGACTTGCAGTCTCAGAATGCACAGTTTCAACAACTCCTGATGACCTTGGCTAAGGGTAAGGAAGATCTGAAAGCCCTGCTGGGGAACAAAGACCAAGTGAAAAAGAAGAAGAAGAGAATCGGGGTGGCTACCTTAGGAAGAAGGTTTGAGGGTGAAGCCAGAAGAGTGCTTGAATTTCCCCCTACATCTGAAGAAGGAACCAGTAAAGGGAATGCGGCCGCGGTACCTTCCGAATCCGAGGTTGAAGAAGAGGAGGCTGAAGAAGACGAAGACTACTCTGATCAACAATACCCGCCCGCTGATGATAAGTACAAAGGCTTGGAAGACAGGTTGGCAGCTATGGAGCTGCAGAGAGTTCCCGGCTTAGATTTCGAAGACTTGGGATTAGTTGCTGGAATTGTGATCCCCCCGAAGTTCAAAGTGCCAGCTTTTGCGAGATATGACGGGCTATCCTGTCCGAAAATGCATCTCAAATCATATGTAAGGAAGATCCAACCTTACACTGCAGACAAGAACCTTTGGATCCATTTCTTTCAGGATAGCCTTTCTGGGGCTCAACTCGAGTGGTTTTATCAGCTGGATGAAGCCAGTATCCGAAACTGGGAAGACTTGGCCACCGCATTTTATAAACAATATCAGTACAATTTTGACCTCGCTCCCACACGTACTCAACTTCAGGGTATGTCACTGGGAACAGGCGAAGGATTTAAAGAATATGCGCAAAAGTGGAGAGATCTGGCTGGCAGGGTGCAGCCAGCTTTGACTGACCGTGAACTTGTTGACATGTTCTTAGGGACCTTGTCTGGTCCGTTCTTTAACCATCTGATTGGTAATTCTTCTGCTGGGTTTCCAGATTTGATTTTGACTGGTGAGAGGATAGAAGCTGGTATCAAGTCAGGGAAGATACAGAAAGGTGCCGCTGCGAGTACTGAGAAGAAGCCTTTCAAAAAGGAAGCTAGTGTTGTTTATGGTCCCAGGAGACAAGTTAAGCCGGAACGCCGCCAAACTGTTAATGCATTGGTAATTTCAAAGCCTACTGCTGCTCCTCAGTAGTATAACCAACCAAGGGGCGAGAGACCCAAAAGACAGTACACTCGGCTTAGTATGACCCTGTCTCAGATATTGCCGCAACTGCTATCAACCAACCTGGTAACTGTCAAGGAAGCTCCGAAGGTAGTGAACACAACTTCTCCGAAATACAACCCCAATGCCCGTTGCAATTATCACTCTGATAGCCCCAGGCACACTACGGACGATTGCTGGGCTATGAGGAATAAGGTTCAAGACCTTATTGATGCTAAGGAAATACAGTTCGAGGCTCCTTAAAGACCCAATGTTGTGACTGCTCCCATGCCCCAGCATGGGGTGAGTGTTGTGGCAGAAGACCGATATGTAGCCTCCGTGGAAGAGATTGTTACTCCGTTATCAACTGTTAAAAGGAATCTGTTGCTAGCCGGTTTATTTCCGGGATGTGGTGAAGATTGCCTTCTATGTGTTGTTTCCCCTTTTGGTTGTCCTTTGCTAAAATCAGGTATCCAAGACCTGATGGATAGCAAAGAAATATTATTCGAGAAAATTGTCGTTCCTGCTGTCCCTGCCGAAGAAGTTTCTACCATCACTATTTTCAACAAACCTCCCGAGGCTCCTTCAAAGAAGCCTGTCAAAATTATGTCCACTCAGAAGTTGGCTCCCATCATCATTACTATTCCGAGGCCTCTCCCTTATACATCCGACAAAGCTGTCCCATGGCACTATGGGGCAGATGTTTATGTGCTTGGAGTGAAGCAAAAGTTTGATACAAGTACCGGTGTTAGCAACATCACCGGGCCTGCCAAGATTACTCGCAGTGGTAGGTTGTTTTCACCAGATATTTCGCCGCCAGTTATTCAGAAACCTCTTATCATCACACCCGCAAGTGTGCATATTTCCCTTCCAAATCAAGTTCATGTTTCTACCCCTGCCGCCGAGTCCTCTAATGCTCGGGGCAAAGGGGTTGCTGCTGATTTGCCTGCCCTGACGGAGGCGCCGAAGACAACCGCTGTTGAAGCCTCCCAGCAAGAGATTGAGGAGATTCTCAAGATTATCAAGAAAAGTGATTTCAATGTTGTTGAGCAGTTGGGGCACACCCCATCAAAAATTTCTATGCTATCACTGCTGTTATGTTCGGAGGCCCATGCAAAGGCCCTGATCTCCTTCCTGAAGACGGCCCATGTGCCACAAGAAACGTCTGCTGATCAATTTACTGATTGTGTGGCCAATTTGACTGCTGATAACGGACTGGGATTTTCTGACGCAGATCTGACCGCAAAAGGAAATAATCATAATGATGCCCTGCATGTCTCTATTGAATGCAGGGGCACTACTCTTGCCCATGTGCTGGTAGACACTGGTTCTTCATTGAATGTATTGCCCAAGAAAGCCTTAGACAGGCTAGATTGTGAGGATTTGGAGCTCAAGCCTAGTAACATTGTTGTCCGGGCCTTTGACGGATCCAAGAGGATGGTACATGGTGAGGTTGACATTCCAATCAGGGTTGGTTCTCAGGTCTTTGATTCAACCTTCTATGTGATGGATATCCGACCGTCCTACTCTTGTTTTCTGGGTCGTCCATGGATTCACAAGGCCGAAGCTGTGACTTCCACACTGCATCAAAAGCTTAAGTACCCAGTCAGAGGAAAGATTGTTACGGTTCAAGGGGAAGAGGAGTATATGGTCAGCCACTTAAACTCATTCTGATACATAGAAATGGACGGGGAATTCATTGAGACCCCATTTCAACACTTTGAAGAGGTGCCTCAGACGTTGGCGTCAGCTGAAACTCTAATTGAAGACCCTCCTTTGAAGATGGCTTCCTTAAAGTATGCCCAGGCTGTGATTGAGAAGGGTGAATGTGCAAATTGGGGCCGACTTCCTGACTTTACTCCAAAGACCGACAAGTTTAGTTTGGGCTTCACTGCAGAGGCTCAGAGGGCTGTTCGCAAAGCAAGGATTGGAAGACCTCCTGTGTTCATCACCAACCCGAGAGTGAATGCTATTGAAGACGGCATGGAAGAATTAGAATTTGACAGCTGGATCTACCCAACAACCAACGGTGGACCAAGCAACTGGACTGCCAAAGACTTCACCCCTATTACTTTTGTCACTCAGTAATAAACTCTTTTGTTGTCAATTTGTAACAAACAATGTGTTGAAACTTTTATGGCTCAGTGTCCTACCCGGGGCACCGTGGCTCCATTTGTGAGGGCTTTTTGTATGACATTTTCATATATCATTAATCAAAACATTGGACGTTTGTTGCATTTCAAATCTTGTGCTCCTTTTCTTTCTTTATCATATATTGCAAAACAGCTATATTTACACACACTCACTTATACAGGTTCCAATCCACTATGGATCTCACTGGTAACGACTCTGCTACTGCCAGTTATGACTTCAAAAATCCGATCAACTTGGCCGAAGATGAAGGTGAAGATGATTGCGAAGTGCCTGGTGAACTTGCAAGACTGCTACTCCAGGAAGAGAGGGCCATTCAGCCACATGAAGAGGCAGTGGAAACGGTAAATCTGGGTACTGAGACAGACAGAAAAGAAGTCAAGATTGGGGCCAATCTAGAGCTCAGTGTGAAGCAATAGTTGATTCAGATGCTGCGTGACTACATGGAAATCTTTGCTTGGTCTTACGAAGACATGCCTGGTTTGGATGCCAACATTGTGGTTCATCACCTACCTACCAAGGAAGACTGCCCTCCAGTTAAACAGAAGGTCCGCATGCGTCCAGAGATGTCCGAGAAAATCAAAGCTGAGGTTATGAAACAATTTGATGCCGGGTTTTTAGCAGTAACTTCTTACCCTCAATGGGTTGCCAACGTGGTTCCAGTACCAAAGAAAGACGGTAAGGTCCGAATGTGTGTTGATTATAGGGATTTGAACAGGGCCATCCGCAAGGATGATTTCCCTCTGCCTCATATCGACGTTCTGGTCGATAATACTGCTCAGCATAAAGTTTTCTCCTTCATGGACGGTTTCTCCAGTTATAATCAGATCAAGATGGCTCCTGAAGACATGGAGAAGACCACCTTTGTCACTCAGTGGGGCACCTTTTGCTACAAGGTCATGCCTTTTGGGTTGAAAAATGCTGGGGCAACTTACCAACGTGCCATGGTTGCTTTATTTCATGATATGATCCATCATGAAATAGAAGTGTATGTCGGTGATATGATTGCAAGATCCCAAACTAAGGAGGAACACCTTGACCATCTACGGAAGTTATTTGACCGTCTGAAGTTGTACAAGCTAAGGTTGAACCCAAACAAATGCACCTTTGGGGTGAAATCCGGAAAACTACTAGGTTTCATTGTAAGCGACAAAGGTATCCAAGTGGATCCTGCCAAGGTGAAAGCCATACAAGAAATGCCAACTCCTAAGACGGAGAAGGAAGTCAGAGGCTTTCTAGGACGTTTGAATTACATTGCCCGATTTATCTCACATCTAACTGCTACCTGTGAACCAATCTTCAAGCTACTGAAGAAAGATCAAGTAGTACGTTGGAATGATGAATGTCAGGTTGCTTTCGAAAAGATCAAAGGGTATCTCCAAGAACCACCCATTCTTATGCCGTCGGTTGAAGGGAGACCTCTAATCTTATACTTGACAGTACTTGACCATTCAATGGGGTGTGTGCTGGGGCAGCATGACGAGTCTGGCCGAAAAGAGCACGCCATTTATTACCTAAGCAAAAAGTTTACCGACTGGAGCAACAAGTTCAATTTTTTCAGAAAAAATTATCCATTGTTTTTCTTTTCTCTGCTTTGTTTTGCGAAGAACGTCCAATGTTCACTTTTGATATATGTATTTGACATTAATTGCTAATCACGAATAGTTGCATGCGAAATAAAAGACTAATTACAGATGACATCAGAAACAGGGGCAATTTGGAATTGTCTAAGCGATCTAGTTGCTCTGTCCACCAAGGTACCAAGGTAGGTTCGGCTGATGAATGTAACCAAGTCACTTCAACTCCCCACAGAGTAAGACAAGATTCAGCAATGTTTTCCCCAAGTAGAGTCGGTTTCCTATCAACCCTGAAAAGGCACAATATTCCCCTTGCAAGTCGGTGATATTCTCCCCAAGCAGAGTTAGTCTACTGTCAGCTTTAAGGAAGTTGGGTATCCCCAGAAGATCTCAACATTCCCCAGCGAAGTATAGACATTCCTCAACAAGCATCCCCGGCAGTCTTAATCTAAGATTGTTCCCCGACGGAATACCAACACCCCAGTACAGTCTGAAAGTTTCCCCAGGAAAATGGAATCTATATCCCCAGCAGGTCTTGAAGCTTATCCCCTGCAGAGTACGAACGTCTCTCCCTGACTTGGGTCAAAGATTATTTTCCTCACCAGGGTATAACTGGGTTATCCTCAGCTAATTACCACGGAAAGTCCGTCCTCGGCGAAATTCTTCCTATCCCCAGCGGAGTTCATCAAAAGTTCCCCAATATAACTTATCAGCGGAATCCCCGACGGAGTCTATCGTTGAAAATCCCCGGCGGAGTCTATCGTTGAAAATCCCCAGCGAAGCTCTCATCAAAACTTCAGCGAAGTATCTCTTCCCACAAAGTAATTCCCCTCAGAGTAATCTCTCCAGCAAAGTTGTTCCCCAACGGAGTCATCTTCTCCTGCCGATTTATTCTCGCAACCATCATCCCCAGTGGAAGCGAAGAACTCTACTCTTTAACATCAGCCCAGGATTTGATTCCCCGGCCAGTCGTCAAGGATTTATTTTCCTAGACGAAAATACATTCATAAACATTTCGCATTTCATACACCCTGCTTGCATACATGATAAAGTGCATACAACACTGTCTCATTTTTGAGCATCATGACATCATGACATTTCATACAACTAATGTTTCGCCCTTTCAGGAAAAGTCAATCCAAGGATGATTACTATCAACTATCACAATTCCAGATTTGATACCTGTATCTAGCCAGGGAACATCTGTGAGTGATTGATTCCAGATTCGATACCTATATCTAGCCAGGGCACATCTGTGAGTGATTGATTGTAGATTTGATTCCTGTATCCAGCCAGGGCATATCTGTAGACAACATTTTCCAGATTCGATTCCTGTATCCAGCCAGGGCATATCTGTAGACAACATTTTCCAGATTCGATACCTGTATCCAGCCAGGGCATATCTGTAAACAACATTTTCCATATTCGATACTTGTATCCAGCCAGGGCATATCTGTAGACAAAATTTTCCAGATTCGATTCCTGTATCTAGCCAGGGCACATATGTGAGCAACCAATTGTAGATTCGATACCTGTATCTAGCCAGGGCATATCTGCATGAAGAGACTGAAGATCAACACCTGTAACAAGCCAGGAAGCATCTTTTCTCAAAGAACGCAAGTTCTCGCTAAAGAATATCTTACGCGATCAACACCTCCAAATGGCATCCATAAGCCCATTCCCGACAAGATTCTGTCATGTCTCAAGATGGCATCCATAAGCCCATCTCCCTATCCACCATCTCTTCAAATGGCATCTATAAGCCCATTCCCGCCATCGCATTGCTGATACTTTACTATGCGAGTGCAAATTTCCGGGCACTCTAGTGTCCAATCTCCTTTTACCTTCAAGTCGCGAAAGGCAAACTTGCCAATCTAACTCTTCAGGTTCAAGAAGATTGAACAGGGGCAACTGTTGTACCCCAAAATTTTCCCTCTCTTTCTTCAGGAAATCATCTTGGATTTTCAGAGTCCCTCTGAGACAAATCCAAAATCCTGAATTGTCATTTTTGCCCAAGCAAACCACTTACAAGAGCAAGATGATCACACAAAGACAACGCTTTTAGCTTGAGAAAAATTAAATTCTAAGTACTTGGAATTTTTCTCTAAAAAATGAGTGTTTAAGAAAAAATCAGCGCTTCAGAACTTCTGGACCAATTCCAGATAGAAACGGTCAGAAGTTGCAAGCTTGGCTCAGCACAGTCAGAAGTTGGCTCTTCAGCAGCTACATCAGCTCAATCAGAAGTTGTAAACGTGGTTCAATACGTAAGCCTCAGACAGAACATGACTCTTTCAGCAGTTATGCAAGCTCAGCCAGAATTTGCTAAAGGAATGCAAAAGAAGCAAGGAAGTCTGAAGGCTCTTTCAGAACATGCTGAAATCAGAAGATGAAAAGGTCAGAAGAGTGGGTGTTACACTGATACAGAATCTCTAAGCCCAGGAGGTCCAGAAACAAATCCAAGGAGCGTATCAGAAAATCAGGAGAATCCCCAGAACTTACTAAGACAACAGGAAGCCAAGGCCAGAGCATGGTTTACGCTGTTCTTGTTGAAACAGAACTGCTGGTTCAAATTTTGGTTTCCATTACCAGAATATTGATGTTGATAAGTCTTATCACCATTTAATGCTCATTAATGCTTCCAACCACTCCTGAACATTCATCCAAGTAATCCCTTCACGTGTGGCTTGGAAAACGCCTTTATGCAGATTCTGGCATGGGTCTACACGCCACCGCCCACTTAAGAGGTCACTTCACTCCAATCCACGTCTGCTGCTGCAGCCTAGGCTGAAGGCTATCTGTTATCACAACTTCCCAGGAATTTCTGTCAAAGAACAATTCAAACTCTGTTGGCGCTTTAATGTTCAAGACACCCACAAGAACTTTGCCTATAAATAGAGAGTCATTGTCCACTGAAAAAGGGCGTTCAAGAAACAGAAAAAATTGCTAAGAGAGAAACAGAAATCTTTAGCAAGATAGTGTTGTGAAACTCTGCCAAAATCTCCATATGTCTCATAAATTTGAATTTCTCACCTTCAAACTTTATCCAATACCCAGTTTTCTGTGTGAACTAAAAACCCCTTTTCAAACTTCTGACCCTATATACGCATACACCTTCACCTACCCTTTTCAAAAAGAATATGTCCAGAATACCATCAGAGCCAAAAGCTAGCTTTCATCCACAATTTTTTCCAACAACCAGGTAAGCACCTGCTGACCTTCATCACGCTGCTAAGCATCATCAGCTGTGCATGCTCAAATAAACATAATGTAAATATCATGTTGTTGCTGTTTGTATTCTGAGGATTTTCATACCTCAGAACGTTCTGAACCAGTGTAGAACCTGCCTGTGACCTTGTTGGTCCTGCCCTCTGAAACACTTTGACATTTGCTGGAGCTGTTCCAAATATGTTTCCTGTTTTGTGGAATAATAACAAAATTGCAGATGTTCTGATTAGTACAGGGAAAAGCCAAGTGCTAACTTTGACGTTAGCGCATCAGAAGCCTGTTTTGCTGTCAATAATATCAGAACTTCTGAGAGTTATTGTCTTTCCAGCAGGATCAGAACTTCTGGTTTCTCCACTAACAAACTTCTGTTTTGCAGCGCAGGGGGGTCAGAACTTCTGATTTCCCCACTAACAGGTTTCTGTTTTGCAGGTGCCAGGGTCAGAAGTTCTGACTCATACAGTTTAACCAAAAGGTTGATCATCTGGAAGCGGGTCTGAGTCAGAACTTCTGATGACCTCTCAGCAGCGCGTTGGCTCCCTCTCTCTTTCCCTCTATCTTGTTTTTTGCTATTTTCTTTTTTGTCTATTTTTCTCGTTGAACCCCCCATGTACAAATGTGTATCCCCACTCCCTAATTGTTGTAATAGCGTAGGATTTTATATTTCCGCTTTTTATTGCTAGTAATTAGGAGATGCATGGCAAGATAAAATCAATGAAATAGAAAATCCTAATTCAAAGAAAAACTCTTATATGCAATAAAACACACTTGCACACTAACACCCCTAGGGTTACATCCACTTGTTGCCTTTCAAAAAATGGGCCATGTTAAAAGATCATAGTCCCTCGATGACGGTTTCGAAAGTTGCCTTACAAAAATGATCTTAGTCCCTCAAAAGAAAAAAAAACTAAGATACTTTGCAACATTGCTATCATGGTCTATACGATGACCCGCGCCTGTCCCGTTCACATCCTAACACAAGATTGTCCACCAAATACAATGGTGGAACAAAATTGTTAAAAGGGTTAAAAACATAGGAAAAAAAAATCTTTGAGTAAATTTAGGGGTAGACAACTCTTAGTTACTTGATCAAACTTGCAAAAACACTTGCCTATTTTTCAAAACACACATCACAAACACACTTTCAAAATAACTTTCAAAAAAACATTGAAAACTTTTCAAAAGACATACACCTCTGTATACATCCCCAACATGGATCATTACAAAGGTTGCCACCACATTGGCCTCTTTTCAAAACATTTTCAAAACCACACACAAAGCACCATTTCAAACAATTGAAAATCAAGGCAAGTTGATCTAAGAAATTAACTAAGAGCCCATGGATAACCATGGATAGAAAGGTTGCTAATACCTTCCCTTTCTATAATCTACTCCCCGAACCCAAGAAAACATCTCAAAGGTTTTTGCTGTGCTTTTTAACCTTTCCTTAGGATAAAATAAAAAGTCGGTGGCGACTCTTGCTCAACCGAAACATTTGCGAAAACAAACGCAAAAACTCAAGTCAGTTCTCCCACCGTATCACAGGGTATACCGACACGGTTGAAGCAATAGCTATATTAGTGCGACATATTTGTGAGTACCGGTAACCCTTGAGTTCAATCAAGGAGAGTACGGGGCCGCTGAGTGATGTCACTAAGCACTAATGACCTAGAACCTTACTTGACCATCTTGGCCTTTCATTAGGGGTAGTGAGATGACCGGCTTTGGTGCAGTCCGAAGTTGGTAGATACTCGATACTACACTCATTGAGGGTTGTTTTCTTGGAATATTTTGGTCGCTAGTTAAGTGGCTAAACCAAAACAATGAACATGGAAAACAATCCAATGATATTGAGCTCCTTAGAACCCGGTTACTATTTATAAGACAGGTTTTTAAGCCAACTACACTCAAGAGGGTACTTACCTATGAAACCTCATGCAAGCCTGAAACTAGGGTTTTGTGTGAATTGCTTATACATGTGTTTTGTGCATACATCATAAACATCATAAAGCATCATATGCATCCACTAACCATTTCAAGGGTTTGGATCTTCATCTTTTTCTTGTTTTGTAGGTCATGGAAATTCTTCGCAGGAAAACTATCCAAGTCAACCTTGTGAGAATCCCTCCTCAACTCAAGGAGCTCACATCCAGAATTCCGGAAAGCTCTCCTTTCAGTGAAAGACATGGTAGACTGCTCAGCCTAGTCAACACCAGCATTGAAGAGGACATGGTAAAGGTGTTGTTTCAGTTCTTTGACCCCCTTCACCACTGTTTCACTTTCCCCGACTATCAATTGGTGCCCACTTTGGAGGAATTTTCTCAACTCTTGAGAATTCCTATTCTTAATCAACTACCCTTCAACGGTACGGAAAAAGAAACAAAGCCTGAAGATGTTGCTCAAGCACTACACTTGCAACCATCTGACATCAAGGGGAATTGGGAAACTAGAAGCGGCATCAAAGGCTTCTTGGCAAAATTCTTGTTTGAGAAGGCACAAGAGTGTTGGAATTCATTGGACCTACAAGCCTTTGAAGAAATTGTGGCGCTCCTCATTTATGGGTTGGTCCTGTTCCCAAATCCTGACCAACTTATAGATGTCAACACCGTCAAGATTTTCTTATCCAGGAATCCAATACCAGTATTGCTTGGGGACATTCTTCACTCATTTTACACACGAACAATGAGAAAGAGGGGTGTTCTCATGTGCTGTACTCCTATCCTTGCAAGGTTGTTTATTTCGCACCTTCCACAATCTGTGTTGAAGAATGACCAAGGCTTAAGGTGGTCACAACGATTGATGACCCTCACTCACTCTGATGTACATTGGTGTTCTCGGTCCAGAGAAAATGTCATCATCGTCGATCATTGTGGAGAGTTCCCTAATGTTCCATTGCTTGGCATTAAAGGAGGCATTACCTACAACCCTTGTCTAGCTTTGAGACAATTTGGATATGCACGGAGGGATGGCCCTCATGACATGTTGATTCCTGAACTAGTTTTTGACTTCGACAACGATGCGCAAGGACTTCGCCAAAGATTCATCAGAGCTTGGAGGATGCCTAACAAGGTAGACAGCAAGACACTGGGGAACAAGAACTCCACCCCTCTTGAGCCTTATCTCAAGTGGGTACGAACCCGAGCCCAGAGTCTAATGATGCCTTACCCTCATGTTCTCCCTGTGATTAAAGAGTCCGTTAAGGAAGGAGAGGTTCCCTACACCATCCTATATCCTGACATGCCAACATCATGGGAGGAGATGCAGAAGAGTTGGATCCAACTCAAGGAGGAACATAATACTTTTGAAGCCAGCTTCTACGCCAGTGAGAAGAAGGTTTTGGAGCTTACCCGCCGACTCCATGAGGAAGAGACCCTCAACACCTACATCGCACCAAAGAGGATGCGCAACGTCTTTTTACCTTGAGAAGTTTTTTGTAATATTTGACCCATGGGGCATTTATGTACTGACAAATTTCTTATTAATATGACGTGCGTTCTTTTTGTCTGCAACAATTTTGAATTTCTAAATCCTTGAATGCATTACATCATACGCATCTCATTGCATCATATGCATAACAGGTACACTTCTTCTACAGGTTGCTTAATCTTCTTCGTTGTTTATTTAAGCACTCAATCATCATGTCTTCCGAGCCTACTACCGAACAAAGCTATCAAGGCCCTCCAGGCCCAGAACGCCCAGTTTCAAGAGCTGGTCATGAGCTTAGCCCAGGGTCAACAGGAGTTGAAGACTCTGCTCTTGAAAAAGAACAAGAAGAAAAGGACTGCGCTGTTTAACACTGGACGAAGGTTTGGAAATACACTGCAGAATGAGGCTGATCAGGCTACTTCCTCTGCAGAGAAAGACAGTCCCCAAGGGGGAAGGGCTCCTAGTCCTATGGTCTCCGACAACGAGACAGATTACAATGATGAACAGTACCCTCCTGCTGAAGACAGGTACAAGCAACTAGAGGACCGTTTAAGTGCCATGGAGATCCAAATAGTGCCGGGGCTGGATTTTGGAGATCTGGGTTTATCTTCTGGGGTGGTGATCCCACACAAGTTCAAGGCACCTGCCTTTGCAAAGTACGATGGGGCTTCCTGCCCTAAGCTGCATCTCAGATCATATGTAAGGAAGATCCAACCTTACACTGCAGACAAGAACCTATGGATCCATTTCTTTCAGGATATCCTTTCAGGGGCTCAACTCGAGTGGTTCTATCAGCTGGATGGAGCCAGTATCCGAAACTGGGAGGACTTGGCTACTGCATTTTATAAGCAGTATCAATACAATTCCAACCTCGCTCCCACGCGTACCCAACTCTAGGGTATGTCACTGGGGACAGGCGAAGGATTCAAGGAGTATGCGCAAAAGTGGAGAGACCTGGCTGGCAGGGTGCATCCACCTTTGACGGACCGTGAACTTGTTGACATGTTCCTGGGGACCCTGTCTGGTCCGTTCTTCAATCATCTGATTGGGAATTCTTCTGCTGGGTTCACAGACCTGATCTTAACCGGTGAGAGGATAGAAGCTGGTTTCAAGTCGGCGAAGATACAGAAAGGTGCCTCCTCGAGTACTGAAAAGAAGCCCTTCAAGAAGGAAGCCAGTGCTATTTATGGCCCCAGAAGACAAATTAAACCGGAACGCCGCCAAGCTGTCAATGCGTTGGTAATTTCAAAGCCTGTTGCTGCTCCTCATAGGTATAACCAGCCAAGGGGTGAGAGACCCAAAAGACAGTACACTCGGCTCAGTATGACCCTATCTCAGATATTGCCGCAACTACTGTCAACCAATCTGGTAACTGTCAAAGAAGCTCCGAAGGTAGTAAACACAGCTTCTCCAAAGTACAACCCCAACGCCCGTTGCGCTTATCACACTGATAGCCCGGGGCATACTACAGATGATTGCTGGGCTCTGAGGAATAAGGTTCAGGACCTTATTGATGCTAAAGAAATACAGTTTGAGGCGCCCGAAAGGCCCAATGTTGTGACTGCTCCCATGCCCCAGCATGAAGTGAATGCTGTGGAAGAAGACCCGTATGTGACCTCTGTGGATGATATTGTTACTCCATTGTTGACCGTCAAAAGGAACCTGTTGCTAGCCGGTTTATTTCTGGGATGTAGTAAAGGTTGCCATCTATGTGCTGTTTCACCTGTTGGTTGTCCCTTGCTGAAGTCAGGCATCCAAAACCTGATGGATAGCAAAGAGATCTTGTTCGAGAAGATTGCTGCTCCTGCTGTCCCGGCTGAAGAAGTTTCTATTGTTACTATTTTCAACAACCCTCCTAAGGCTCCTTCGAAGAAGACTGTCAAAATCATGTCTACTCAGAAGATTGCTCCTATCATCATCACTGTTCCGGGGCCTCTCCCTTATACATCCGACAAAGCTGTCCCATGGCACTATGGGGCAGATATTTATGTGCTTGGAGTTAAACAAGAGTTTGATACTAGTATCGGCGTCGGTAACATCACCGGGCCTGCTAAAGTCACTCACAGTGGTAGGCTGTTCTCACCAGATATTGCGCCACCAGCTATTCAGAAACCTCTTGTCATCACACCTGCAAGTGTGTCTGCTTCCCTTCAAATTCCTGTTTCTACCCCTGCTGCCGAGTCATCTGACGCTCGAGGGAAAGGGGTTGCTACTGATATGCCTGCCCTGACGGAGGCACCAAAGACAACCAATGTTGAGGCTTCCCAGCAAGAGATGGAAGAGATTCTCAAGATCATTAAGAAGAGTGATTTCAATGTAGTTGAGCAGCTGGGGCACACCCCCTCTAAAATTTCTATGCTATCACTGTTGTTGTGTTCAGAGGCCCATGCCAAGGCCCTGATTTCCTTCCTGAAGACGGACCATGTGCCACAAGAAATGTCTGCTGATCAATTTACCGATTGTGTGGCCAACTTGACTGCCGATAATGGGTTGGGCTTCTCTGACGCCGATCTGACTGCCAAAGGAAAGAACCACAACGATGCCCTGCATGTCTCCATTGAATGCAGGGGCACTACTCTTGCCCATGTGTTGGTAGACACCAGTTCTTCATTGAACGTATTGCCCAAGAAGGCCCTAGACAGGTTAGATTGTGAGGGTTTAGAGCTCAAGCCTAGTAACATTGTTGTCCGGGCCTTTGACGGCTCGAAAAGGATGGTACATGGGGAAGTTGACATCCCAATCAGGGTTGGTTCTCAAGTCTTTGATTCTACTTTCTATGTGATGGACATCTGACTATCCTATTCTTCTTTGCTGGGTCGTCCATGGATCCACAAGGCTGGGGCTGTGACCTCCATACTACATCAGAAGCTTAAGTACCCGGTCAGAGGGAAAATTGTTACAGTTCAGGGGGAGGAAGAATACATGGTCAGCCACCTCAACTCGTTCCGGTACATAGAAATGGATGGGGAGTTCATTGAGACCCCCTTTCAGCACTTTGAAGAGGTGCCTCAGACACTGGCATCAGCTGAAACTGTGATTGAAGACCCTCCTTTGAAGATGGCTTCCTTAAAGGATGCCCGGGCTGTGGTTGAGAGAGGTGAGTGTGCAAACTGGGGCCAACTTCCTGACTTCACTCCAAAGACTGACAAGTTTGGTTTGGGTTTCACTGCAGAGGCTCAGAGGGTTGTTCGTAAGGCAAGGATTGGAAGACCTCTTGTGTTCATCACCAACCCGGGAGTGAATGCTATTGAAGACGACGTGGAGGAATCTGAATTCGACAGCTGGATCTACCCAACAACCGACGGTGGACCAAGCAACTGGACTACTAAATACTTCATACCTATTACTTTTGTCACTCAGTAATGAACTTTTTTGTTTTGAATTTGTAACAGACAATATTTTGAAACTTTTATGGCTCGGTGTCCTACCCGGGGCACCGTGGCTTCATTTGTGAGGGCTTTTTGTGTGTCATTTTCATATATCATCAATAAAAACATTGGACGTTTGTTGCATTTCAAAATCTTGCGCTCCTTTTCTTTCTTTATTATATATTGCGAAACAGCTATATTTACACACACTCACCTATACAGGTTCCAATCCACTCTGGATCTCACTCGTAACGACTCTGCTACTGCCAGTTATGACTTCGAAAATCCGATCAACTTAGCCGAAGACGAAGGTGAAGATGATTGCAAAGTGCCTGGTGAGCTCGCAAGACTGTTACTCCAAGAAGAGAGGGCCATTCAGCCACATGAAGAGCCAGTGGAAACGGTAAATCTGGGTACTGAGACAGACAGAAAGGAAGTCAAGATTGGTGCCAATCTAGAGCTCAGTGTGAAACAACGGTTGATTCAGATGCTGCATGACTATGTGGAAATCTTTGCCTGGTCTTACGAAGACATGCCTGGGTTTGATACCGACATTGTGGTTCATCACCTACCTACCAAGGAAGATTTCCCTCCGGTAAAACAGAAGGTCCGTCGTATGCGTCCAGAAATGTCCGAGAAAATCAAAGCTGAGGTTATGAAACAATTTGATGCCGGGTTTCTAGCAGTGACTTCCTACCCTCAGTGGGTTACAAACGTGGTTCCAGTGCCGAAGAAGGATGGTAAGGTCAGAATGTGTGTTGATTACAGGGATTTGAACAGGGCTAGCCCTAAGGATGATTTCCCTCTGCCTCATATCGACGTTCTGGTTGACAACACTGCTCAGCATAAAGTATTCTCCTTCATGGACGGTTTCTCCGGTTATAATAAGATTAAGATGGCTCCTGAAGACATGGAGAAGACCACTTTTGTTACTCAGTGGGGCACCTTTTGCTACAAGGTCATGCCTTTTGGGTTGAAAAATGCTGGGGCAACCTACCAACGTGCCATGGTTGCTTTATTTCATGACATGATCCATCATGAGATCGAAGTATACGTCGACGATATGATTGCAAGGTCCCAAACCGAGGAGGAACACCTTGACCATCTACAGAAGCTGTTTGACCTTCTGAAGTTGTACAAACTGAGGTTGAACCCAAACAAGTCCACCTTTGGGGTGAGATCTGGGAAATTGCTAGGCTTCATCGTAAGCGACAAAGGCATTCAAGTGGACCCTGCCAAAGTGAAAGCCATACAAGAGATGCCAACTCCCAAGACAGAGAAAGAAGTCAGAGGCTTTCTAGGACGGTTGAACTACATTGCCCGATTCATCTCGCATCTAACTGCTACTTGTGAACCAATATTCAAGCTGCTAAAGAAAGATCAAGTAGTACGTTGGAACAATGAATGTCAGGCCGCTTTCGAAAGAATCAAAGAGTATCTCCAAGAACCACCCATTCTTATGCCGCCAGTTGAAGGGAGACCTCTAATCTTATACTTGACAGTGCTGGAAAACTCAATGGGGTGCGTGCTGGGGCAGCATGACGAGTCTGGCCGAAAAGAGCACGATATTTATTACCTTAGCAAAAAGTTTACCGACTGTGAGACCCGATACTCACTGCTCGAGAAAATTTGCTGCTCTCTGGTATGGGCTGCTCACCGGCTGAGACAGTATATGTTGACTCACACTACTCTGTTGATTTCAAAAATGGATCTAATCAAGTACATATTCGAAAAGCCTGCTCTGTCCGGAAGAATAGCAAGATGGCAAATGATTTTGACAGAATATGACATTCAGTACACGACTCAAAAAGCAATCAAGGGAAGTGTATTGGCAGACCATTTGGCACACCAACCTGTGGATGATTACCAGTCGTTGAACTTTGAATTTCCAGACGAAGATATCATGGTAGTAACTGATTGTGAAGTACCTGGACCAGATGAAGGACCTGAGGAAGGATCCCGATGGTCTATGCATTTTGATGGAGCCTCAAACGCTTTTGGTAATGGCATCGGCGCAGTGATCATATCCCCCAAAGGCACTCATACTCCACTCACCGCTCGGCTATGTTTCAACTGCACCAACAACATGGCAGAGTATGAGGCATGTATCCTGGGTCTTCGAGCTGCAATTGACTTAAGGATCAAGTTTCTGAGTGTCTTCGGAGATTCCGCTCTCGTGATCAATCAGATCAAAGGTGAGTGGGATACGAAACACCCGAATCTTATTCCTTACAAGGAGAATCTGCTGACACTACTTCCCCACTTCGAAGAGATAACTTTTGAACACTTCCCGAGGGAAGAGAATCAGTTGGCGGACGCGTTAGCTACGATGTCTTCAATGTTCAAAGTCAAATGGGACAACGAGGCTCCCCGGATCATTATCTGGAAATTGGATGAACCTGCACATTGTTGTGATCTTGAGACCGAAGAAGTAACAGAAAATCCTTGGTATCATGAGGTGAAGAGGTAGCTTGAAGCTCAAGAATAACCCGAGGGCGCTTCTGTTAATGACAAGAAGTTTCTGAGAAGGCTCGCAGTGAAGTTCTTCCTCAGCAATGACATTCTGTACAAACGAAACCATGATTCAACCTTACTGCGTTGTGTAGATAAGAATGAAGCAGAAAGGATCATGGCAGAGCTGCATGAAGGTACCTTCGGAACTCATTCCAGTGGACATACCATGGCAAAGAAAATCCTTCGGGAAGGATATTTCTGGTCCACAATGGAAGCCGACTGTTACCAACATTCTCGAATTTGTCATAAATGCCAGATTTATGCTGATAAGGTGCATATCCCTCCAGTGCCTCTGAATGTCTTGACAGCACCTTGGCCTTTTGCAATGTGGGGGATTGATATGATCGGCGAGATCCGACCGACGGCATCCAACGGGCATCGCTTCATCTTGGTAGCGATTGATTACTTTACAAAGTGGGTTGAAGCGGCTTCCTACGCTACCGTAACCAAGAACGTCGTGGCACGGTTCATTCGGCACAACCTGATCTGTCGATACGGTGTACCTGAGAGGATCATTACGGACAATGGTACCAATCTTAACAACAAAATGATCACTGAGCTCTGCGAGCAATTCAAGATACAGCACCACAACTCTTCTCCATACCGGCCGAAGATGAATGGGGCTGTAGAAGCAGCGAATAAGAACATCAAGAAGATTGTGCAGAATATGACAGTGACCTACAAAGATTGGCACGAAATGTTACCGTTTGCTCTTCATGGGTACCGTACCTCAGCACGGACGTCAACAGGGGCAACTCCCTTTTCCTTGGTCTATGGCATGGAGGCAGTCTTTCCTATTGAATTCCAGATACCCTCTCTCCGGATAATGAAGGATGCAGACTTAAGCGAAGATGACTGGATCCAGACTCGGCTTGATCAGTTAAACCTAATTGACGAAAAGAGACTCACTGCTATTTGTCATGGTCAAACGTACCAAAAACGGATGATCAGGGCATTTAACAAGAAGGTCAGACGACAAGAGTATCAAGTCTGAGACCTGGTAATCAAGCGCATCATTCTTACTCAAAGTGATCCCAGGGGCAAATGGACCCCTACGTACGAAGGGCCATTTATGGTTAAACATATCTTCTCAGGAGGAGCTATGATTCTAACCACTATGGATGGTGACGACCTTCCTCACCCCGCCAATGCAGACATAGTAAAAAGATACTACGCATAAATTAAAAACCCGCTAGGTTGACGCACCTAGGCAAAATAAGGGCTTCCCGGCGAACCAAAAGGGTTCGGGCAAAAATAAGGGATGAAATGAAAAAAAAAATCTGTACACCCGGCAAGTCGAAAACCTGAAAAGGCGGCTTGGGCAAAAATGGGTATCCCGGTGGACCGAAAACCCGAAAGGGCGGTCCAGGCAAAAGTTAGGGATAAAGCGTAATACTATGTCTCATTGGATCACCTTGCATCCAGAATTCGGCATCAACTATCGGACTCAGATGACTTCAATCAACCAGCTTCATCTTCAACTAAGCAGCAAAGTGATGAGACGCTTGAAGACATAAAGGCGATAGCAGAGTTGGAGCCCAGTGGGATTATTTTTCACATACCTGTTTTGTTTCCTTTTCACAAATTGTATAGACTCTATTTTGCTCGGCGGCGTTCTCTTACTAGGACGTCAGCCTCCTGTACATAAAACGCCTATTTACAGGCAAATTTCAAAATCAATACAAGTTCAATTTTTTCAGAAAAAATTATCCATCGTTTTTTCTTTTTTCTGTGTTGTTTTGCATAGAACGTCCAATGTTCATTTTTGCTATATGAATTTGACATTAATTGCTGATCATGAATATTTGCATGCGAAACAAAGGACTAATTACAGATGACATCAGAAACAGGGGCAATTTAGAATTGTCCAAGCAATCTAGTTGCTCTGTCCACCAAGGTACTAAAGTAAGTTCGGTTGAAGAATGTAACCAAGTTACCTCAACTCCCCACAGAATAAGACGAGATTCAGCAATACTCTCCCAAGGCAGAGTTGGTCCCCCATCAGCCCTGAAAAGGCACTTTATTCCCCTAGCAAGTCGGTGATACTCTCCCCAAGCAGAGTTAGTCTACTGTCAGCCTTAAGGAAGTTGGGTACCCCCAGAAGATCTCAACATTCCCCAGCGGAGTATAGACATTCCTCAGCAAGCATCCCCGGCAGTCTTAATATAAGATCTGTTCCCCGGCGGAATACAGACACCCCAGTGGAACCATTCCCTAGTACAGTCTGAAAGTTTCCCCAGGAAAGTTGAATCGTCCTCCCCAGTAGATTCTGAAGCTTATCCCTAGTAAGATTCTGGAAGCTTATCCCCTGCAGAGTATGAACGTCTCTCCCCGACTTTATTCAAAGGTTATTTCCCCCACCAGGGTATAACTGGGTTATCCTTAGCTAATTACCACGGAAGGATCGTCCTCGGCGAAGTTCTTCCTATCCCCAGCGGAGTTCATCAAATTCCCCAACATAACTTATCAGTGGAATCCCCAGCGGAGCTCTCATCAAAACCTCAGCGAAGTATCTCTTCCCACAGAGTAATTCCCCGCAGAGTAATCTCTCCAACAAGTTTATTCCCCAATAGAGTCATCTTCTCTTACCGGCTTATTCTTGCAACCGTCATCCCCAGCGGAAACGAAGAACTCCACTCTTCAACATCATCCCAGGATTCCAAAAACTCCCGGCAGTCGTCAAGGATTTATTTTCCTAGATAAAAATGCATTCATCACATTATCATACACCATGACGCATGAATATACGCATCATATCACACAATCTCATTTATTCTTGAAAAAACATCATGACATCATGCATTTCATACATCATGACATTGCATACAACTAATGTTTTGCCTTTTCAGGAAAAGGTCAATCCAAAGATGATTACTATCAACTATCACAATTCCATATTCGATTCCTGTATCTAGCCAGGGCATATCTGTGAGTGATTGATTGTAGATTCGATACTTGTATCCAGCCAGGGCATATCTGCATGAAGAGTTTAGAGATTCGATACTTGTATCCAGCCAGGGCACTTCTGTAAGCAACCTTTTGAAATTCCAGATTCGATACCTGTATCTAGCCAGGGCATATCTGTAGACGACAAATTCCAGATTCGATACTTGTATCCAGCCAGGGCATATCTGTAGACGACCAATTCCAGATTCGATTCCTGTATCTAGCCAGGGCATATCTGTGAGTATTTGATTGTGGATTCGACACCTGTATCTAGCCAGGGCATATCTGCATGAATAGTTTAGAGATTCGATACCTGTATCCAACCAGGGCACGTCTGTAAGCAACCTTTTGAAGTTCCAGATTCTATTCCTGTATCTAGCCAGGGCATATCTGTGAGCAATTGATTGTAGATTCGATACCTGTACCTAGCCAGGGCATATCTGCATGAAGAGTTTGAAGATCAACACCTGTAGCAAGCCAGAAACCATCTTTATTTCTCAAAGTACGCAAGTTCTCACTAAGGAATCTCTTACACGATCAACACTTCCAAATGGCATCTATAAGCCCATTCCCGACAAGGTTCTGTCACGTCTCCATATGGCATCTATAAGCCCATCCTCCTATCCACCATCTCTCCAAATGGCATCTATAAACCCATTCCTGCCATCACATTGCTGATACTCCACTATGCGAGTGCAAATTTCTGGGCACTTTAGTGTTCAATCATCTTCCACCTTCGAATCACAAAAGGCACGCAAGCCAATCTACATCCTCAGGTCTAAGAAGATTGAACAGGGGAAACTGTTGTACCCCAAAATTTTCCCTCCCATTTCCTTAACATTTTCTCAATCACAAGACCCTTGGAGCTCAAGAACAAGTTAGGGTTTACTCTGCTCAAGACTCCTCCTTGCACTGTTGACCCAAATTAGGGTTTGAGTTTGCACAAAGATGTTTTGATCTAAAAGGCCCAAGATGACTTTCATGCTTCATTTTGGACTCATAAGTTTATCCATACCAAGTTTCAAGCCTTGATTCAAATCTTTGCCCAGTCAATGGGACAGTTGACCTAGAAATCAGCTGTATTGGGGAAAAAGTCAACTGTGGTCAATTGACAGTCAAACCTCATGATTTTTGACCCACATCAACATTATGAACTCATATGGACCATTTGATCAAGTTTGGATCATAATTCCACAAGAAATTTGATCAGATCACCAAAAGGGCAAAATGGTCATTTTTAGGGTTTTGACTGCACAAAGGCAATTTTTGATTGTTTGACCTAGCCAATGGCAAACCAAGCTCACGTATGGACTCAAGGACTCAATTACATGGTCTTGACACATTCAACAAGTTCAAAAGATCCCAAATGCACAAGATTGACAGATGAATTTTCCAGTCAACTGATCAAATTTGATTGTATACTAAAAAGTCAAACTTTGACTTTTTGGTCACAATCAAGTGCCAAGATTCATTTTTCATCAAGACATGTCAAATTATGAAACTTGTTCATCAAGAAATCAAAAATTACAAATTAGGGTTTAAAATGAAGAAATTTCATAACTTAGAATTTTTCTAAGTTATGAAATTTCCTAATTTTTTTTCTAACTTTGTCCCATCTTTTCATCAAGATACATTTGGATTCAAGCTAAACTCAAAACATGAAAGTTGTAGTCCATTGAAAAATATACAACTTTGATTCACAAAGTTTCCTCAAAAGAAGCTTGTAGCTCAAGTTATGATTTTTGGAACAAGGGTGCAAAACATTCTTAACTTAGAAATTTTTTGACCTATTTTAGGCAGGATTTTTGCCTAACTTCATGTCCACTTTTCACATGCTTCCACTTGGAATCTCAACTTTCATTACAAAGATGGATTGTAGTACACATTCCAAGCTTTCCAAATTGTCCAAGAACTTCTCAAACACCCTTGTGGTTAGGGAGAATCGAATTTGTGAAGATGGGCAAAAGTCACTTTGTTCATGGCCATTTTCATGTTCATAACACTTTGCATTTTTCAAGTCAGCTTGCACAAGCTAGGTTACAGGCCTCTAATCCCATTTTCACTCAATAATTAAATGCTAAACCTTTGTGCCAAGATGTTATTTTGCTCATTTGGTCATTACATGGAAGTTTAATCCATAATTAGAAAAAGTAACTTATCTATTCTTGTAAAGATCAACTTTATGTCAAACACAAATCTAAGAAGTACCAAAGCAGATCTTTTGGGCACAAGGTCAGGAACCAATTCCACTGATCAAGAGTGATTTGTGCAGCATGCTTGAGGGGCCTGTGGTAGCCTATATTGAAACTTGACAAACTTTGCTTATCATAGAAGAAATCTTGCAAACACATACCAACTTCCATCTCCTGTCAACACAAGCCTAAACAAACTTCTTGAACACTTTCCAAACATCAAACCAGACCTAAAGCACGACCAAACCACCTTCAATACCTTCTCATTCCCAGAAACACCATCCTACTGCAAGAAACAGAGTCCCTTCTGCAACTTGACTTCTATAAACCTTTCCACTCGTGCACTTTGGCCAAAAGGAGTTCAAACATGTTCCATACCACCCACTGAAGCTATCCCAAGCATTGAACACAAACTGTAACATCCCTAACATCATTTGCCATTTTCAGTTTTCAACTTTACAGGTGAACTTCCATAGCTCGATTCAGCTAGTTTCAGAGCAAGCTAGAGGTTGGAGAAGCATCCCTGAACTTCAAGCAAGCTGTACAAGTCCTCAAATTCCATTGAAGATACCTCCATTGTTGTACACGATTCAAGCTAAACAGGTAAAAGTTTGGACTTCTATCTCTCAATCTAGGAAGAGTTAGGCTTAGGTTTATGAATGAAACATGCTCTACTCATGGCCCTGAAGCTACCCATATCCTCACTTTTCATTTATATTGTGTGTGTTAAGAGAATTTGGAACCTGAACATTAGAAAAAAGTTAGGTCAAGAATTGGGGGAGAAGAAATTCTCTCTCATTTTTGAGAGTTAGATTAACTTCTTTATATGTTTAGAATCGTGACATGATGCTCTATAACATTGATGTTGTAAGTTTTTGTTGAAAGTCAAAGAATCAAGAGATAACAGGGATGGAAGGAAGCGCGCGTTTTTTTTGTGTTTGAAAGGTGCTGGAGGTTGAAGACAACCACCTTTGGGCTGGGCCTGGGTCATTTTTCTGTTTACGCCACTTTATTTCACATACACCCCCCTGGCCCATTATGTGATATATTTGTTATTTTTGATTTTTTTCTTTTTGATTCTGATTTTATATTTTTATTCAAACATGAAAAAACACTAAAAATATTTTTCCCACTTTTTTTGCATTTTATTTGGTATTTATTTGTTTCATTTAGTTCCATATATAAATAAATATATATATATACTTTTTATTCAAAATACTAAAAAATAATGCAAATACATTTATTTTCTATTATTATTTTATTTTACCTTTTGAAAACATTTTATAAAAAAAATAGACTTTTTTTTCTTTTTTTGTAAATATTAAATATTTTTATTTTTGTACATATTTAATATATTTAATACATAATATAAATACTTATATATTTATTAAAATATTTAGGATAAAAATACAAAAATAATACATTTTTTATTTTATTAACATTTGACCTCAAAAATTACTTTTTTCACAATATACTTCCTTTTTATTTATTTTTTGTATATAGTTAATAAATATTGTATATAATAAATAATAAATACTTTTTATTTAGCAAATTAGGGTTTTTGCCCTAAACCATGAAAATACCCAAAAATTAACTTTTTTTATTTTTTTGTTTATTTGTCACATAAAAAAATACTTTTACATACATATAAAAATCATTTTTTGCATCTTGCATATTTATTGTATTTTTATTCAATTATTGTATAATTAATCTTTGTATATTCAATTTGGATGTAATAGCTTAGATTTTAATTTCTTGCTAAATATCCCCATTTGAACATTTGTACCCCCATCCCATAATTGTGTTGTAATAATTTAGGATTTTATTTTTCGCACTTTAAAGCTTTCTAAAAATGCCATGATAGACTTAGGGTTTTGTATGCAAAAATCAAACAACAAATAGCTTGACCTAATTCAAAGACAAAAAGCATGAAAATGGACAACACCAATCACACTTGCACCCCTAGGGTTACTTCACTTGTTGCCTTCAATAATGGGCCATGTTGCATGTTGAGTTTCTTTGGCAAAACAAAACTATTCAAATGATCATAGTCCCTCGATGACGCTTTCGAAAGTTGCCTAAAAATGATCAAGTCCCTTAAAGGAAAAAGTTTCCAAAGACACTTGGCACCATTGCAATCATGGTCTAAACGATGACCCGCGCCCATCCCGTTAACATCCTAACACAAGATTGCCCACCAAATACAATGGTGGAACAAAATTGTTAAAAGGGTTAAAAACATAGGAAAGATCTTTGAGAAATTTAGGGTAGATATCTCTTGGTTACTTGACCAAATCTTGCAAAACAATCCTTGCCATTTTCTCAAAACACACACCACAACACTTTCAAAAACACTTTCAAAACAACTTCCAAAAACATTGAAAACTTTTCAAAAGATATACACCTTTGTATACATCCAAACATGGGTCATTACAAAGGTTGCCACAACAAATGGCCTCTTTTCAAAACATTTTCAAACCCACACACAAAGCACCATTTCAAACAATTGAAAATCAAAGGCAAGTGATCTAAGCAAGTAACTAAGAGCCCATGGATAACCATGGATAGAAAGGGTGCTAATACCTTCCCTTTCTATAATCTACTCCCCGAACCCAAGAAAACATCTCAAAGGTTTTTGCTGTGCTTTTTAACCTTTCCTTAGGATAAAATAAAAAGTCGGTGGCGACTCTTGCTCAACCGAAACATTTGCGAAAACAAACGCAAAACCCAAGTCAGTTCTCCCACCGTATCACAAAACTGGCGAAGCTACTGGGGAAATTTTTAAAGTGGAGTAACCTTAGGGCTTAGATCACCCTCTTGCATGACTAATTATTTGCTTTGATTGCTTTATATCTTGGCTCTCTTGTTTGGGTTTGAAATCCTACACCCGGATTTGGGGAAACATTCATAGATAGCAATATGTTGTGGAAATTGTATGGGGTATACCGACACGGTTGAAGCAATAGCTATATTAGTGCGACATATTTGTGAGTACCGGTAACCCTTGAGTTCAATCAAGGAGAGTACGGGGCCGCTGAGTGATGTCACTAAGCACTAATGACCTAGAACCTTACTTGACCATCTTGGCCTTTCATTAGGGGTAGTGAGATGACCGGCTTTGGTGCAGTCCGAAGTTGGTAGATACTCGATACTACACTCATTGAGGGTTGTTTTCTTGGAATATTTTGGTCGCTAGTTAAGTGGCTAAACCAAAACAATGAACATGGAAAACAATCCAATGATATTGAGCTCCTTAGAACCCGGTTACTATTTATAGGACAGGTTTTTAAGCCAACTACACTCAAGAGGGTAATTACCTATGAAACCTCATGCAAGCCTGAAACTAGGGTTTTGTGTGAATTGCTTATACATGTGTTTTGTGCATACATCATAAACATCATAAAGCATCATATGCATCCACTGACCATTTCAAGGGTTTGGATCTTCATCTTTTTCTTGTTTTGTAGGTCATGGAAATTCTTCGCAGGAAAACTATCCAAGTCAACCTTGTGAGAATCCCTCCTCAACTCAAGGAGCTCACATCCAGAATTCCGGAAAGCTCTCCTTTCAGTGAAAGACATGGTAGACTGCTCAGCCTAGTCAACACCAGCATTGAAGAGGACATGGTAAAGGTGTTGTTTCAGTTCTTTGACCCCCTTCACCACTGTTTCACTTTCCCCGACTATCAATTGGTGCCCACTTTGGAGGAATTTTCTCAACTCTTGAGAATTCCTATTCTTAATCAACTACCCTACAACGGTACGGAAAAAGAACCAAAGCCTGAAGATGTTGCTCAAGCACTACACTTGCAACCATCTGACATCAAGGGGAATTGGGAAACTAGAAGCGGCATCAAAGGCTTCTTGGCAAAATTCTTGTTTGAGAAGGCACAAGAGTGTTGGAATTCATTGGACCTACAAGCCTTTGAAGAAATTGTGGCGCTCCTCATTTATGGGTTGGTCCTGTTCCCAAATCCTGACCAACTTATAGATGTCAACACCGTCAAGATTTTCTTATCCAGGAATCCAATACCAGTATTGCTTGGGGACATTCTTCACTCATTTTACACACGAACAATGAGAAAGAGGGGTGTTCTCATGTGCTGTACTCCTATCCTTGCAAGGTGGTTTATTTCGCACCTTCCACAATCTGTGTTGAAGAATGACCAAGGCTTAAGGTGGTCACAACGATTGATGACCCTCACTCACTCTGATGTACATTGGTGTTCTCGGTCCTGACATGCCAACATCATGGGAGGAGATGCAGAAGAGTTGGATCCAACTCAAGGAGGAACAAAATACTTTTGAAGCCAGCTTCTACGCCAATGAGAAGAAGGTTTTGGAGCTTACCCGTCGACTCCATGAGGAAGAGACCCTCAACACCTACATCGCACCAAAGAGGATGCGCAACGTCTTTTTACCTTGAGAAGTTTTTTGTAATATTTGGCCCATGGGGCATTTATGTACTGACAAATTTCTTATTAATATGATGTGCGTTCTTTTTGTCTGTAACAATTTTGAATTTCTAAATCCTTGAATGCATTGCATCATACGCATCTCATTGCATCATATGCATAACAGGTACCCTT
Organism: Vicia faba; assembly: GCA_948472305.1. NCBI lineage: Eukaryota > Viridiplantae > Streptophyta > Magnoliopsida > Fabales > Fabaceae > Vicia > Vicia faba. Next base: position 156,349 of record CATIWC010000309.1, on the reverse strand, counting down.
CTTCTACAGGTTGCTTAATCTTCTTCGCTGTTTATTTCAGCACTCAATCATCATGTCTTCCGAGCCTACTACCGAACAAGCTATCAAGGCCCTCCAGGCCCAGAACGCCCAGTTTCAAGAGCTGGTCATGAGCTTAGCCCAGGGTCAACAGGAGTTGAAGACTCTGCTCTTGAAAAAGAAGAAGAACAAGAGGACTGCGCTGTTTAACACTGGACAAAGGTTTGGAAATACACTACAGAATGAGGCTGATCAGGCTACTTCCTCTGTAGAGAAAGACAGTCCCCAAGGGGGAAGGGCTCCTAGTCCTATGGTCTCCGACAACGAGACGGATTACAATGATGAACAGTACCCTCCTGCTGAAGACAGGTACAAGCAACTAGAGGACCGTTTAAGTGCCATGGAGATCCAAAATGTGTTGGGGCTGGATTTTGGAGATCTGGGTTTATCTTCTGGGGTGGTGATCCCACACAAGTTCAAGGCACCTGCCTTTGTAAAGTACGACGGGGCTTCCTGCCCTAAGCTGCATCTCAGATCATATGTAAGGAAGATCCAACCTTACACTGCAGACAAGAACCTATGGATCCATTTCTTTCAGGATAGCCTTTCAGGGGCTCAACTCGAGTGGTTCTATCAGATGGATGAAGCCAGTATCCGAAACTGGGAGGACTTGGCTACTGCATTTTATAAGCAGTATCAGTACAATTCCGACCTCGCTCCCACGCATACTTAACTCCAGGGTATGTCACTGGGGAAGGGCGAAGGATTCAAGGAGTATGCGTAAAAGTGGAGAGACCTGGTTGGCAGGGTGCAGCCACCTTTGATGGACCGTGAACTTGTTGACATGTTCCTGGGGACCCTGTCTGGTCCGTTCTTCAATCATCTGATTGGGAATTCTTTTGTTGGGTTCACAGACCTGATCTTAACCGGTGAGAGGATAGAAGCTGGTATCAAGTCGGGGAAGATATAGAAAGGTGCCTCCTCGAGTACTGAAAAGAAGCCCTTCAAGAAGGAAGCCAGTGCTGTTTATGGCCCCAGAAGACAAATTAAACCGGAACGCCGCCAAGCTGTCAACGCGTTGATAATTTTAAAGCCTTCTGCTGCTCCTCATCAATATAACCAGCCAAGGGGTGAGAGACCCAAAAGACATTACACTCGGCTCAGTATGAACCTGTCTCAGATATTGCTGCAACTACTGTCAACCAATCTGGTAACTGTCAAAGAAGCTCCGAAGGTAGTAAACACAGCTTCTCCAAAGTACAACCCCAACGCCCGTTGCGCTTATCACTCTGATAGCCCGGGGCATACTACGGATGATTGCTGGGCTCTGAGGAATAAGGTTCAGGACCTTATTGATGCTAAAGAAATACAGTTTGAGGCGCCCGAAAGGCCCAATGTTGTGACTGCTCCCATTCCCCAGCATGGAGTGAATGCTGTGGAAGAAGACCTGTACGTGACCTCTGTGGATGATATTGTTACTCCATTGTTGACCGTCAAAAGGAACCTGTTGCTAGCCGGTTTATTTCCGGGATGTAGTAAAGGTTGCCATCTATGTGCTGTTTCACCTGCTGGTTGTCCCTTGCTGAAGCCAGGCTTCCAAAACCTGATGGATAGCAAAGAGATCTTGTTCGAGAAGATTGCTGCTCCTGTTGTCCCGGATGAAGAAGTGTCTATTGTTACTATTTTCAACAACCCTCCTAAGGCTCCTTCGAAAAAGACTGTCAAAATCATGTCTACTCAGAAGATTGCTCCTATCATCATCACTGTTCCGGGGACTCTCCCTTATACATCCGACAAAGCTGTCCCATGGCACTATGGGGCAGATGTTTATGTGTTTGGAGTTAAACAAGAGTTCGATACAAGTACCAGCGTCGGTAACATCACCGGGCCTGCTAAAGTCACTCGCAGTGGTAGGCTGTTCTCACCAGATATTGCGCCACCAGCTATTCAGAAACCTCTTGTCATCACACCTGCAAGTGTGCCTGCTTCTCTTCAAATTCCTATTTCTACCCCTGCTGCCGAGTCATCTGACGCTCGAGGCAAAGGGGTTGCTACTGATATGCCTGCCCTGACGGAGGCACCAAAGACAACCAATGTTGAGGCTTCCCAGCAAGAGATGGAAGAGATTCTCAAGATCATTAAGAAGAGTGATTTCAATGTAGTTGAGCAGCTGGGGCACACCCCCTCTAAAATTTCTATGCTATCACTATTGTTGTGTTCAGAGGCCCACGCCAAGGCCCTGATTTCCTTCCTGAAGACGGCCCATGTGCCACAAGAAACGTCTGCTGATCAATTTACCGATTGTGTGGCCAACTTGACTGCCGATAATGGGTTGGGCTTCTCTGACGCTGATCTGACTGCCAAAGGAAAGAACCATAACGACGCCCTGCATGTCTCCATTGAATACAGGGGCACTACTCTTGCCCATGTGTTGGTAGACACCGGTTCTTCATTGAACGTATTGCCCAAGAAGGCCCTAGACAGGTTAGATTGTGAGGGTTTGGAGCTCAAGCCTAGTAACATTGTTGTCCGGGCCTTTGACGGTTCGAAAAGGATGGTACATGGGGAATTTGACATCCCAATCAGGGTTGGTTCTCAAGTATTTGATTCTACTTTCTATGTGATGGACATCCGACCATCCTATTCTTGTTTGCTGGGTCGTGCATGGATCCACAAGGCTGGAGCGTTGACCTCCACACTACATCAGAAGCTTAAGTACCCGATCAGAGGGAAAATTGTTATAGTTCAGGGGGAGGAAGAATACATGGTCAGCCACCTCAACTCGTTCCGGTACATAGAAATGGATGGGGAGTTCATTGAGACCCCCTTTCAGAACTTTGAAGAGGTTCCTCAGACACTGGCATCAGTTGAAACTGTGATTGAAGACCCTCCTTTGAAGATAGCTTCCTTAAAGGATGCCCGGGCTGTGGTTGAGAGAGGTGAGTGTGCAAACTGGGGCCGACTTCCTGACTTCACTCCAAAGACTGACAAGTTTGGTTTGGGTTTCACTGCAGAGGCTCAGAGGGTTGTTCGTAAGGCAAGGATTGGAAGACCTCCTGTGTTCATTACCAACCCGGGAGTGAATGCTATTGAAGACGACGTGGAGGAATCTGAATTCGACAGCTGGATCTACCCAACAACCGACGGTGGACCAAGCAACTGGACTGCTAAAGACTTCATACCTATTACTTTTGTCACTCAGTAATGAACTTTTTTGTTTTGAATTTGTAACAGACAATATTTTGAAACTTTTATGGCTCGGTGTCCTACCCGGGGCACCGTGGCTTCATTTGTGAGGGCTTTTTGTGTGTCATTTTCATATATCATCAATAAAAACATTGGACGTTTGTTGCATTTCAAAATCTTGCGCTCCTTTTCTTTCTTTATTATATATTGCGAAACAACTATATTTACACACACTCACCTATACAGGTTCCAATCCACTCTGGATCTCACTGGTAACGACTCTACTACTGCCAGTTATGAATTCGAAAATCCGATCAACTTAGACGAAAATGAAGGTGAAGATGATTGCGAAGTGCCTGGTGAGCTCGCAAGACTGTTATTCCAGGAAGAGAGGGCCATTCAGCCACATGAAGAGCCAGTGGAAACGGTAAATCTGGGTACTAAGACAGACAGAAAGGAAGTCAAGATTGGTGCCAATCTAGAGCTCAGTGTGAAACAACGGTTGATTCAGATGCTGCATGACTATGTGGAAATCTTTGACTGGTCTTACGAAGACATGCCTGGGTTGGATACCGACATTGTGGTTCATCACCTACCTACCAAGGAAGATTGCCCTCTGGTAAAACAGAAGGTCCGCCGTATGCGTCCAGAAATGTCCGAGAAAATTAAAGCTGAGGTTATGAAACAATTTAATGCCGGGTTTCTAGCAGTGACTTCCTACCCTCAGTGGGTTGCCAACGTGGTTCCAGTGCCGAAGAAGGATGGTAAGGTCAGAATGTGTGTTGATTACAGGGATTTGAACAGGGCCAGCCCTAAGGATGATTTCCCTCTGCCTCATATCGATGTTCTGGTTGACAACACTGCTCAGCATAAAGTATTCTCCTTCATGGACGGTTTCTCCGGTTATAATCAGATCAAGATGGCTCCTGAAGACATGGAGAAGACCACTTTTGTTACTCAGTGGGGCACCTTTTTCTACAAGGTCATGCCTTTTGGGTTGAAAAATGCTGGGGCAACCTACCAACGTGCCATGGTTGCTTTATTTCATGACATGATCCATCATGAGATCGAAGTATACGTCGACGATATGATTGCAAGGTCCCAAACCGAGGAGGAACACCTTGACCATCTACAGAAGTTGTTTGACCGTCTAAAGTTGTACAAACTGAGGTTGAACCCAAACAAGTGCACCTTTGGGGTGAGATCTGGGAAATTGCTAGGCTTCATCGTAAGCGACAAAGGCATTCAAGTGGACCCTGCCAAAGTGAAAGCCATACAAGAGATGCCAACTCCCAAGACAGAGAAAGAAGTCAGAGGCTTTCTAGGACGGTTGAACTACATTGCCCGATTCATCTCGCATTTAACTGCTACCTGTGAACCAATCTTCAAGCTGCTAAAGAAAGATCAAGTAGTACGTTGGAACGATGAATGTCAGGCCGCTTTCGAAAGAATCAAAGAGTATCTCCAAGAACCACCCATTCTTATGCCGCCGGTTGAAGGGAGACCTCTAATCTTATACTTGACAGTGCTGGACAACTTAATGGGGTGCATGCTGGGGCAGCATGACGAGTCTGGCCGAAAAGAGCACGCTATTTATTACCTTAGCAAAAGGTTTACCGACTGTGAGACCCGATACTCACTGCTCGAGAAAACTTGTTGCGCTTTGGTATGGACTGCTCGCCGACTGAGACAGTATATGTTGACTCACACTACTCTGTTGATTTCAAAAATGGATCCAATCAAGTACATATTCGAAAAGCTTCCCTTGTCCGGAAGAATAGCAAGATGGCAGATGATCTTGACAGAATATGACATCCAGTACACGAATCAAAAAGCAATCAAGGGAAGTGTATTGGCAGACCATTTGGCGCACCAGGCAGTGGACGATTACCAGTCGATGAACTTTGAATTTCTAGACGAGGATATCATGGTAGTGACTGATTGTGAAGTACCTGGACCGGATGAAGGACCTGAGGAAGGATCCCGATGGTCTATGCACTTTGACGGAGACTCGAACGCCTTGGGTAATGGTATCGGCGCTGTGATCATATCTCCTAAAGGCACTCATACACCACTCACCGCCCGACTATGTTTCAACTGCACCAACAACATGGCAGAGTATGAGGCATGTATCATGGGTATTCAAGCTGCAATTGACTTAAGGATCAAGTTTCTGAGTGTCTTCGGAGATTTCTCTCTCGTGATCAATCAGATCAAAGGCGAGTGGGATACGAAACACCCAAATCTTATTCCTTACAAGGAGTATGTGCTGACATTGCTTCCCCACTTCGAGGAGATAACTTTTGAACACTTCCCAAGAGAGGAGAATCAGTTAGCGGACGCGTTGGCTACGATGTCTTCTATGTTCAAAGTCAAATGGGACAACAAGGCGCCCCAGATCATTATTTGGAAGTTGGACGAACCTGCACATTGTTGCGATCTAGAAACCAAAGAGGTAACAGAAAAACCCTGGTATCATGAAGTGAAGAGGTACCTTGAAGCTCAAGAATACCCCGAAGGCGCATCTGTTAATGACAAGAAGTTCCTGAGAAGGTTTGCGGCAAAGTTCTTCCTTGGCAATGGCATTCTCTACAAGCGAAACCATGATTCAACCTTACTGCGTTGTGTGGATAAGACTGAAGTAGAAAGGATCATGGTAGAGCTACATGAAGGTACTTTCAGAACACATTCCAGTGGACATACCATGGCAAAGAAAATCCTTCGGGCAGGATATTTCTGGTCCACAATGGAAGCCGACCGTTACCAGCATTCGCGAACTTGTCATAAATGCCAGATCTATGCTGATAAGGTGCACATTCCTCCGGTTCCTCTAAACATCTTGACAGCACCTTGGCCTTTTGCAATGTGGGGGATTGATATGATCGGCCAAAACAGACCTACAGCTTCCAACGGGCATCGCTTCATCCTGGTAGCGATTGATTACTTTACAAAATGGGTTGAAGCAGCTTCCTACGCTACCGTAACCAAGAACGTCGTGGCACGGTTCATTCGGCACAACCTGATCTGTCGATACGGTGTACCTGAGAGGATCATTACAGACAATGGTACCAATCTTAACAACAAGATGACCACTGAGCTCTGCGAGCAATTCAAGATACAGCACCACAACTCTTGTCCATACCGGCCGAAGATGAATGGGGCTGTAGAAGCAGCGAATAAGAACATCAAGAAGATTGTGCAGAAGATGACAGTGACCTACAAAGATTGGCACGAAATGTTACCGTTTGCTCTTCATGGGTACCGTACCTCAGCACAGACGTCAACAGGGGAAACTCCCTTTTCCTTGGTCTATGGCATGGAGGCAGTCTTGCCTATTGAAGTCCAGATACCCTCTCTCCGGATAATGAAGGATGAAGGTTTGGGCGAAGATGACTGGATCCAGACTCGGCTTGATCAGTTAAACCTAATTGACGAAAAGAGACTCACTGCTATTTGTCATGGTCAGACATACCAAAAACGGATGATTAGGGCATTTAACAAGAAGGTCAGACGACAAGAGTATCAAGTTGGAGACCTGGTAATCAAGCGCATCATTCTTCCTCAAAGTGATCCCAGGGGCAAATGGACCCCTACGTACGAAGGGCCATTTGTGGTTAAACATATCTTCTCACGAGGAGCTATGATTCTAACCACCATGGATGGTGACGACCTTCCTCACCCCGCCAATGCAGACATAGTAAAAAGATACTACGCATGAATTAAAGACCCGCTAGGTTGACACACCTAGGCAAAAATGAGGGCTTCCCGGCGAACCAAAAGGGTTCGGGCAAAAATAAGGGACGAAATGAAAAAAATCTGAACACCCGGCAAGTCGAAAACCTGAAAAGGCGGCTTGGGCAAAAATGGGTATCCCGGTGGACTGAAAACCCGAAAGGGCGGTCCAGGAAAAAGTTAGGGATAAAGCGTAATACTATGTCTCATTGGATCACCTTGCATCCAGAATTCGGCATCAAATATCGGGCTCAGATTACTCCAATCAATCAGCTGTATCGTCAACTAAGCAGTAGAGTGATGAGACGCTTGAAGACATAAAGGCGATAGCAGAGTTGGAGCCCAGTGGGATTATTTTTCACATAGCTGTTTTGTTTCCTTTTCACAAAATTGTATAAACTCTATTTTGCTCGGCGGCGTTCTCTTACTAGGACGTCAGCCTCCTGTACATAAAATGCCTATTTACAGGCAAATTTCAAAATCAATACAAGTTCAATTTTTCAGACAAATTACCCATGGTTTTTTCTTTTTTTTGTGTTGTTTTGCATAGAACGTCCAATGTTCATTTTTCCTATATGCATTTGACATTAATTGCTGATCATGAATATTTGCATGCGAAACAAAAGACTAATTACAGATGACATCAGAAACAGGGGCAATTTAGAATTGTCCAAGCAATCTAGTTGCTCTATCCACCAAGGTACTAAAGTATGTTCGGCTGAAGAATGTAACCAAGTTACCTTAACTCCCCACAGAATAAGACGAGATTCAGCAATACTCTCCCCAGGCAGAGTTGGTCCCCCATCAGACCTGAAAAGTCACTTTGTTCCCCTAGCAAGTCAGCGATACTCTCCCCAAGCAGAGTTAGTCTACTGTCAGCCTTAAGGAAGTTGGGCACCCCTAGAAGATCTCAACATTCCCCAGCGGAGTATAGACATTCCTCAGCAAGCATCCCCGACAGTCTTAATATAAGATCTGTTCCCCGGCGGAATACAGACACCCCAGTGGAACCATTCCCCAGTACAGTCTGAAAGTTTCCCCAGGAAAGTTGAATCGTCCTCCCCAGTAGATTCTGAAGCTTATCCCCGGTAAGATTCTGGAAGCTTATCCCTTGCATAGTACGAACGTCTCTCCCCGACTTTATTCAAAGGTTATTTCCCCCACCAGGGTATAACTGGGTTATCCTCAGCTAATTACCACGGAAGGATCGTCCTCGGCGAAGTTCTTCCTATCCCCAGCGGAGTTCATCAAATTCCCCAACATAACTTATCAGTGGAATCCCCAGCGGAGCTCTCATCAAAACCCCAGCGAAGTATCTCTTCCCACAGAGTAATTCCCCACAGAGTAATCTCTCCAACAAGTTTATTCCCCAACGGAGTCATCTTCTCTTACCGGCTTATTCTTGCAACCGTCATCCCCAGCGGAAACGAAGAACTCCACTCTTTAACATCAGCCCAGGATTCCACAAACTCCGGCAGTCATCAAGGATTTATTTTCCTAGATAAAAATACATTCATCACATTATCATACACCATGACGCATACATGTACGCATCATATCACACAATCTCATTTATTCTTGAAAAAACATCATGACATCATGCATTTCATGCATCATGACATTGCATACAACTAATGTTTTTCCTTTTCAGGAAAAGGCCAATCCAAAGATGATTACTATCAACTGTCACAATTCCATATTCGATTCCTGTATCTAGCCAGGGCATATCTGTGAGTGATTGATTGTAGATTCGATACCTGTATCCAGCCAGGGCATATCTGCATGAAGAGTTTAGAGATTCGATACCTGTATCCAGCCAGGGCACGTCTGTAAGCAACCTTTTGAAATTCCAGATTCGATACCTATATCCAACCAGGGCATATCTGTAGATGACAAATTCCAGATTCGATACCTGTATCCAGCCAGGGCATATCTGTAGACGACCAATTCCAGATTCGATTCCTGTATCCAGCCAGGGCATATCTGTGAGTATTTGATTGTGGATTCGACACCTGTATCTAGACAGGGCATATCTGCATGAATAGTTTAGAGATTCGATACCTGTATCCAGCCAGGGCACGTCTGTAAGCAACCTTTTGAAGTTCCGGATTCGATTCCTGTATCTAGCCAGGGCATATCTGTGAGAAATTGATTGTAGATTCGATACCTGTACCTAGCCAAGGCATATCTTCATGAAGAGTTTGAAGATCAACACCTGTAGCAAGCCAGAAACCATCTTTATTTCTCAAAGTACGCAAGTTCTCACTAAGGAATCTCTTATGCGATCAACACTTCCAAATGGCATCTATAAGCCCATTCCTGACAAGGTTCTGTCACGTCTCCAGATGGCATCTATAAGCCCATCCTCCTATCCACCATCTCTCCAAATGGCATCTATAAGCCCATTCCCGCCATCACATTGCTGATACTTCACTATGCGAGTGCAAATTTCTGGGCACTTTAGTGTTCAATCATCTTCCACCTTCGGATCACGAAAGGCATGCAAGCCAATCTACATCCTCAGGTCTAAGAAGATTGAACAGGGGCAACTGTTGTACCCCAAAATTTTCCCTCCCATTTCCTCAACATTTTCTCAATCACAAGACCCTTGGAGCTCAAGAAAAAGTTAGGGTTTACTCTGCTCAAGACTCCTCCTTGCACTGTTGACCCAAATTAGGGTTTGAGTTTGCACAAAGATATTTTGACCTAAAAGGCCCAAGATGAATTTCATGCTTCATGTTGGACTCATAAGTTTATCCATACCAAGTTTCAAGCCTTGATTCCAATCTTTGCCCAGTCAATGGGACAGTTGACCTAGAAATCAGTTGTATTGGGGAAAAAGTCAACTGTGGTCAATTGACAGTCAAACCTCGTGATTTTTGACCCACATCAACATTATGAACTCATATGGACCATTTGATCAAGTTTGGATCACAATTCCACAAGAAATTTGATCAGATCACCAAAAGGGCAAAATGGTCATTTTTAGGGTTTTGACTGCACAAAGGCAATTTTTGACTGTTTGACCTAGCCAGTGGCAAACCAAGCTCACGTATGGACTCAAGGACTCAATGACATGGTCTTGACACATTAAACAAGTTCAAAAGATCCCAAATGCACAAGATTGACAGATGAATTTTCCAGTCAACTGATCAAATTTGACTGTATACTGAAAAGTCAAACTTTGACTTTTTGGTCAAAATCAAGTGCCAAGATTCATTTTTCATCAAGACAAGTCAAATTATGAAACTTGTTCATCAAGAAATCAAAAATTACAAATTAGGGTTTAAAATGAAGAAATTTCATAACTTAGAATTTTTCTAAGTTATGAAATTTCCTAATTTTTTTTCTAACTTTGTCCCATCTTTTCATCAAGATACATTTGGATTCAAGCTAAACTCAAAACATGAAAGTTGTAGTCCATTGCAAAATCTACAACTTTTATTCACAAAGTTTCCTCAAAAGAATCTTGTAGCTCAAGTTATGATTTTTGGAACAAGGGTGCAAAACATTCTTAACTTAGAAATTTTTTGACCTATTTTAGGCAGGATTTTTGCCTAACTTCATGTCCACTTTTCACATGCTTCCACTTGGAATCTCAACTTGCATTACAAATATGGATTGTAGTACACATTACAAGCTTTCCAAATTGTCCAAGAACTTCTCAAACACCCTTGTGGTTAGGGAGAATCGAATTTGTGAAGATGGGCAAAAGTCACTTTGTTCATGGCCATTTTCATGTTCATAACACTTTGCATTTTTCAAGTCAGCTTGCACAAGCTAGGTTACAGGCCTCTAATCCCATTTGCACTCAATAATTCAATGCTAAACCTTTGTGCCAAGATGTTATTTTGCTCATTTGGTCATTACATGGAAGTTTAATCCATAATTAGAAAAAGTAACTTATCTATTCTTGTAAAGATCAACTTTATGTCAAACACAAATCTAAGAAGTACCAAAGCAGATCTTTTGGGCACAAGGTCAGGAACCAATTCCACTGATCAAGAGTGATTTGTGCAGCATGCTTGAGGGGCCTGTGGTAGCCTATATTGAAACTTGACAAACTTTGCTTATCATAGAAGAAATCTTGCAAACACATACCAACTTCCATCTCCTGTCAACACAAGCCTAAACAAACTTCTTGAACACTTTCCAAACATCAAACCAGACCTAAAGCACGACCAAACCACCTTCAATACCTTCTCATTCCCAGAAACACCATCCTACTGCAAGAAACAGAGTCCCTTCTGCAACTTGACTTCTATAAACCTTTCCACTCGTGCACTTTGGCCAAAAGGAGTTCAAACATGTTCCATATCACCCACTGAAGCTATCCCAAGCATTGAACACAAACTGTAACATCCCTAACATCATTTGCCATTTTCAGTTTTCAACTTTGCAGGTGAACTTCCATAGCTCGATTCAGCTAGTTTCAGAGCAAGCTAGAGGTTGGAGAAGCATCCCTGAACTTCAAGCAAGCTGTACAAGTCCTCAAATTCCATTGAAGATACCTCCATTGTTGTACACGATTCAAGCTAAACAGGTAAAAGTTTGGACTTCTATCTCTCAATCTAGGAAGAGTTAGGCTTAGGTTTATGAATGAAGTATGCTCTACTCATGGCCCTGAAGCTACCCATGTCCTCACTTTTCATTTATATTGTGTGTGTTAAGAGAATTTGGAACCTGAACATTAGAAAAAAGTTAGGTCAAGAATTGGGGGAGAAGAAATTCTCTCTCATTTCTGAGAGTTAGATTAACTTCTTTATATGTTTAGAATCGTGACATGATGCTCTATAACATTGATGTTGTAAGTTTTTGTTGAAAGTCAAAGAATCAAGAGATATCAGGGATGGAAGGAAGCACGCGTTTTTTTGTGTTTGAAAGGTGCTGGAGGTTGAAGACAACCACCTTTGGGCTGGGCCTGGGTCATTTTTCTGTTTACACCACTTTATTTCACATACACCCCCCTGGCCCATTATGTGATATATTTGTTATTTTTGATTTTTTCTTTTTGATTCTGATTTTATATTTTTATTCAAACATGAAAAAACACTAAAAATATTTTCCCACTTTTTTTGCATTTTATTTGGTATTTATTTGTTTCATTTAGTTCCATATATATATATATATATATATATATATATATATATATATATATATATATATATATATATATATATATATATATATATATATATATATATATATATATATATATATATATATATATATATATATATATATATATATATATATATATATATATATATATATATATATATATATATATATATATATATATATATATATATATATATATATATATATATATATATATATATATATATATATATACTTTTTATTCAAAATACTAAAAAATAATGCAAATACATTTATTTTCTATTATTATTTTATTTTACCTTTTGAAAACATTTTATAAAAAAAAAATAGACTTTTTTTCCTTTTTTTGTAAATATTAAATATTTTTATTTTTGTACATATTTAATATATTTAATACATAATATAAATACTTATATATTTATTAGAATATTTAGGATAAAAATACAAAAATAATACATTTTTTATTTTATTAACATTTGACCTCAAAAATTACTTTTTTCACAATATACTTCCTTTTTATTTATTTTTTGTATATAGTTAATAAATATTGTATATAATAAATAATAAATACTTTTTATTTAGCAAATTAGGGTTTTTGCCCTAAACCATGAAAATACCCAAAAATTAACTTTTTTTATTTTTTTGTTTATTTGTCACATAAAAAAATACTTTTACATACATATAAAAATCATTTTTTGCATCTTGCATATTTATTGTATTTTTATTCAATTATTGTATAATTAATCTTTGTATATTCAATTTGGATGTAATAGCTTAGATTTTAATTTCTTGCTAAATATCCCCATTTGAACATTTGTACCCCCCATCCCATAATTGTGTTGTAATAATTTAGGATTTTATTTTTCGCACTTTAAAGCTTTCTAAAAATGCCATGATAGACTTAGGGTTTTGTATGCAAAAATCAAACAACAAATAGCTTGACCTAATTCAAAGACAAAAAGCATGAAAATAGACAACACCAATCACACTTGCACCCCTAGGGTTACTTCACTTGTTGCCTTCAATAATGGGCCATGTTGCATGTTGAGTTTCTTTGGCAAAACAAAACAATTCAAATGATCATAGTCCCTCGATGACGCTTTCGAAAGTTGCCTAAAAATGATCAAGTCCCTTAAAGGAAAAAGTTGCCAAAGACACTTGGCACGATTGCAATCATGGTCTGAATGATGACCCGCGCCCATCCCGTTAACATCCTAACACAAGATTGTCCACCAAATACAATGGTGGAACAAAATTGTTAAAAGGGTTAAAAACATAGGAAAGATCTTTGAGAAATTTAGGGTAGATATCTCTTGGTTACTTGACCAAATCTTGCAAAACAATCCTTGCCATTTTCTCAAAACACACACCACAACACTTTCAAAAACACTTTCAAAACAACTTCCAAAAACATTGAAAACTTTTCAAAAGATATACACCTTTGTATACATCCAAACATGGGTCATTACAAAGGTTGCCACAACAAATGGCCTCTTTTCAAAACATTTTCAAACCCACACACAAAGCACCATTTCAAACAATTGAAAATCAAAGGCAAGTGATCTAAGCAAGTAACTAAGAGCCCATGGATAACCATGGATAGAAAGGGTGCTAATACCTTCCCTTTCTATAATCTACTCCCCGAACCCAAGAAAACATCTCAAAGGTTTTTGCTGTGCTTTTTAACCTTTCCTTAGGATAAAATAAAAAGTCGGTGGCGACTCTTGCTCAACCGAAACATTTGCGAAAACAAACGTAAAACCCAAGTCAGTTCTCCCACCGTATCACATAACGCCTTAAGGGAAATTTGTTGAACAATTTGAATTTCAAGTTTACCTAATAAAAGTGTGTTTCCTTTTTGGTTTATAAATTTGAATCTCTCGATGTCTTTGAAATCAAAGCATACGCATTTCATTCCATGCACCTCATAACAGGTACCCTTACAGTTTTTCTCATCTTCTTCGCTGTTTATTTCAGCATCATGTCTTCTGAACCATCGACTGAACAAGCAATCAAGGCCCTACAGGCGCAAAACGCCCAATTCCAAGAGTTGTTCATGAATCTAGCTAAGGGTCAGCAAGATCTGAAGACACTTATTCTGAAAGAGAAGAAGAAGAAGAAGAAGAGGACAGTCCTGTTTAACACAGGTCACAGGTTTGGAAACAGGCTGCGGGATGAAGTTGATTTGACCACCTCATCTGGAGGGAAAGATAGTAAGGAAGAAAGGAGGGTTCCTAGCCCTGTGGTCTCAGACAATGAGACGGACTTCGACAAAGACCAATATCCTCCGGCTGAGGATAGATACAAGCAACTGGAAAACCGGTTGAGTGCTATGGAAGTTCAGAAAGTGCCTGGTCTTGACTTTGCTGATCTAGGTCTATCATCTGGGGTGGTAATTCCCCACAAGTTCAAAGCGCCAGCCTTTGCTAAGTATGACAGAGTTTCTTGTCCGAAGCTGCACCTCCGGTCATATGTAAGGAAGATTCGGCCGTACACCACTGATAAGAACCTATGGATCCACTTCTTTCAAGACAGTCTCTCAGGGACTCAGCTTGAATGGTTTTACCAGTTAGAAGGAGCCAGTATCCACAGTTCGGAAGACTTGGTTGCTGCCTTCTACAAGCAGTACCAATACAATGCCGACCTCGCTCCCACGCGTACCCAACTCCATGGTATGTCTATGGGAACGGGTGAAGGTTTCAAAGATTATGCTCAAAAGTGGAGGGACCTCGCCAGAAGAGTACAACCACCCTTGGCTGATCGGGAGCTTGTGGATATGTTTATGGGGACCTTGTCTGGTCCATTTTTCAACCATCTGATTGGAAGCTCTTCGTCTGGGTTTACAAAGCTAATTGTGACTGGTGAAAGGATTGAGGCTGGTATTAAGGCTGGTAAGATACAAAAGGGTGCTTCATCAAGCACCGAGAAAAAGCCTTTTAAGAAATAGTCCAGTGTTGTCTACAGTTTGAAAAGCCAGAATAGACCTGAACGCCGCCAAACTGTTAATGCGGTTGTTATTTCAAGACCTACTGGTGCTACTCAGCGCAACAATCAACAAAAGGCCGAGAGACCTCGAAGGCAATTCACCCATCTCAACATGACTTTGTCTCAGATTCTGCCGCAGTTATTAAAGACCAATCTAGTAACTCCAAGGGAGGCTCCGCAGAATCCCAACATTGCATCACCTAAGTACAACCCTAATGCCCGCTGTGCTTTTCACTCTGATAGCCCGGGAAATAATACAGATGATTGTTTGGCTTTGAAGAACAAAATACAGGACTTAATTGATGCTAAGGAGATTGAGTTCGAGGCGCCCGAAAGACCTAATGTTTTGACTGCTCCTATGCCCAAGCATGGAGTGAATGCTATAGATGAAGACTCGTTTGTGGTTTCTGTGAATGACATTGTTACCCCTTTGATGACTGTGAAGAAGAACCTTTTGCTAGCCGGTTTATTTCCAGGCTGTGACGAAGGTTGCCGTATGTGTTCTGCCCTACCAACCGGTTGCCCACTTTTGAAATCAGGTGTCCAACGCCTGATGGATAGTAAAGAAATTCTGTTTGAGAAGACTGTTGTTCCCTTAGTTCATACTTAAGAAGTTTCTATTATCACCATTCTCGATAATTCTTCCAAGGCTTCCTCGAGAAAGCCTGTTAGAATTACATCTGTTCCAAGAATCGCACCATTGATCATCACTGTTCCTGGGCCTATCCCATATACATCTGATAAGCTGTCCCTTGGCACTACGAGGCTGATGTTTATTTTCATGGAGTTAAACAAGAGTTAGATGCTGATACTGACGTCAGCAATATTGTTGGACCTGCTAAAGTCACCCGCAGCGGAAGACTTTTCTCACCTGATATCTCTCCACCAACTGTCCGAAAACCTGTTGTTATTACACCTGCCAGTGTACCTACTACTATTCCTGTTCAAGTTCCTATTCTTACCCCTGTCGTCGAGTCATCTAATACTCGGGGCAAAGGGACCACTGATGAGTCTGCCCGGACGGAGGCACCAAAGACGATTATTGTTGAAGCTTCTAGACAAGAGATGGAAGAGATTTTAAAGATCATCCAAAAGAGTGACTACAATGTGGTTGAGCAGCTGGGGAAAACCCCGTCCAAAATTTCTATGTTGTCACTATTGTTATGCTCAGAGGCCCATGCCAAGGCTCTGATTACATTTCTGAAGACTGCACACATACCGCAAGAGACATTGGCTGATCAGTTTAAAGATTGCGTGGCTAGTCTGATTGCTGATAATGGGTTGGGTTTCTCTGACGCCGACTTGACTGCTAAAGGGGAGAATCACAATGATGCGCTGCATGTCTCCATTGAATGCAGGGGCATTACTCTTGCTCATGTATTGGTGGATACTGGTTCCTCATTGAACGTTTTTCCTAAGAAAGCTCTAGACCGGTTGGACTGTGAAGGATTGGAGTTGAAACCAAGCAACATTTTCGTCAGGGCCTTTGATGGGTCTAAAAGAATGGTACATGGAGAAGTGGATATTCTGATTAAGGTTGGTTCTCAGGTTTTCAACTCTACATTCTATGTGATGGACATTCGGACATCTTATTCTTGTTTGCTGGGTCGCCCATGGATCCACAAAGCTGGGGCCGTAACCTCAACGCTCCACAAGAAGCTGAAGTACCCGGTAAAAGGGAAGATTATGACAGTACAAGGAGAGGAAGAGTACATGGTGAGCCACCTAAACTCTTTCCGATATGTAGAGATGGATGGGGAGTTCATTGAAACCCCATTTCAACATTTTGAAGAGGTTCCCCAGACACTGGCATCAACTGAGTCTGTTGTTGAAGATTCTCCTATGAAGATGGCTTCCTTTAAGGATTCCCGGGCTGTTGTCGAGAAATGTGGGTGTGCAAATTGGGGCCAACTCCCTGATTTTGCATAGAAGACTAACAAGTTTGGTTTGGGTTTCACTGCAGAGGCTCAAAAGGTTGTTCGGAACACGCGGATCGGAAGACCTCCCTTGTTCATCAGCAATTCAGGAGTAAATGCCATTGAAGACGACGTTGAGAGTCTGAGTTCGACAATTGGATCTATCCTACGACCGACGGTGGACCAAGCAATTGGACAGCAAAGGACTTCATCCCTATTTCTTTTGTTACCCAGTAATGGAACTTTTGTTTTGAATTTGTAACAGACAATGTTTTAAACTCTATGGCCCGGTGTCTTACCCGGGCCACCGTGGCTTCGCTTGTGAGGGCTTTATGCGTGTCATTTTCATATATCATTAATAAAAGCATTGGACGTTTCTTGCATTTCAAATTTTGCGCTCCTTGTTTTTTTTATTATTATATTGCAAAAACAGCCATTTTACACACACTCACATATACAGGTCTACATCCACTCTGGATCTCACTGGTAACGACTCTGCTACTGCCAGTTATGACTTCAAAAGTCCGATCAACTTAGCCCAAGACGAAGGTGAAGATGATTGCGAAGTGCCTGGTGAACTTGCAAGACTGCTACTTCAAGAAGAGAGGGCTATACAGCCACATGAAGAGCCAGTGGAATCAGTAAATCTGGGTACAGATATAGACAAGAAAGAGGTCAAGATCGATGCAAACCTGGAGCTTAGTGTGAAACAACGGTTGATTCAGATGTTGCATGACTACGTTGAGATCTTTGCCTGGTCTTATGAAGACATGCCTGGGTTGGATACTGATATTGTGGTTCATCGCCTACCTACCAAGGAAGACTGTCTTCCAGTGAAACAGAAGGTCCTCCGAATGCGCCCAAAGATGTCTGAGAAAATCAAGGCTGAAGTGATGAAACAGTTTGACACCAGTTTTCTAGAAGTTACTTCTTACCCACAGTGGGTGGCCAATGTGGTTCCTGTGCTGAAGAAAGATGGTAAGGTTCGAATGTGTGTTAACTATAGGGATCTGAACAGGGCAAGCCCCAAGGATTACTTCCCTCTACCTCATATTGATGTTCTGGTTGACAACACCGCTCAGCATAAAGTCTTCTCCTTCATGGATGGTTTCTCCGGTTATAATCAGATTAAAATGGCTCCCGAAGACATGGAGAAGACAACTTTTGTTACTCAGTGGGGTAATTTTTGCTACAAGGTCATGCCTTTTGGACTGAAGAATTCTGGGGCAACGTATCAGCGTGCCATGGTTGCTTTGTTTCATGACATGATCCATCATGAGATTGAGGTATACGTCGATGACATGATTGCAAGATCTCAAACTGAAGAAGAACATCTGGACCACCTTCAGAAGCTATTTGACAGGTTGAAGATGTACAAGCTGAGGTTAAACCCGAACAAGTGCACCTTCGGGGTGAGATCTGGTAAACTGCTGGGTTTCGTCATAAGCGACAAAGGTATTCAAGTGGATCCGGCAAAAGTGAAGGCTATACAGGATATGCCAGCTCCCAGAACAAAGAAAGAAGTCAGAGGCTTCTTGGGACGACTGAACTACATTGCCTGATTCATCTCGCACCTGACTGCTACTTGTGAGCCAATCTTCAAGCTACTGAAGAAAGATCAAGTAGTACGTTGGAACGATGAATGTCAGGCCGCTTTCGAAAGGATCAAAGAGTATCTCCAAGAGCCACCTATTCTGATGCCTCCAGTTGAAGGGAGACCTCTGATCTTATACTTGACAGTACTCGACAATTCAATGGGGTGTGTGCTGGGTCAGCATGACGATTCTGGCCGAAAAGAGCATGATATTTATTACCTTAGCAAAAAGTTTACTGACTGTGAGACCTGATACTCACTGCTCGAGAAAACTTGATGCGGTTTGGCATGGGCTGCTCGCCGGCTGAGACAGTATATGCTGACTCACACTACTTCATTTATATCAAAGATGGATCCAATCAAGTATATCTTCGAAAAGCCTGCCTTGTCCGGATGAATAGCGAGATGGCAGATGATCTTGACTGAGTATGACATCCAGTACACGACCCAAAAGGCAATCAAAGGAAGTATGTTGGCAGACCATTTGGCACATCAGGCAGTGGATGATTACCAGCCTATGAACTTTGAATTCCCAGACGAGAATATCATGATAGTGACTGATTATGAGACACCCGGACCGGATGAAGGACCTGAGGAAGGATCCCGATGGTCTATGTACTTTGATGGAGCTTCGAACGCTTTGGGTAATGGCATTGGCGCCGTGATCATATCTCCTAAAGGCTCTCATACTCCGTTCATCGCCCGACTATGTTTCAACTACACCAACAATATGGCGGAGTATGAAGCATGCATCATGGGTCTTCGAGCAGCAACTGACCTAAGGATTAAGTTTCTAAGTGTCTTCGGAGATTCCGCTCTCGTGATCAGTCAGATCAAAGGCGAGTGGGATACGAAACACCCAAACCTTATTCCTTACAAGGAGTATGTAATGACGTTGCTTCCCCATTTCGAGGAGATAACCTTTGAACACTTCCCTAGAGAGGAGAATCAGTTGGCAGACGTGTTTGCTACGATGTCTTCTATGTTCAAGGTCAATTGGGACAACGAAGCTCCCCGGATCATCATTGAAAAACTGGACGAACCTACGCATTGCTGTGATATTGAGACTGAAGAGGTAGCAGATAAACCCTGATTTCATGAGGTGAAGAGGTATCTTGAAGCTCAGGAATACCCCGAGGGTGCATCTGTTAATGACAAGAAGTTTCTGAGGAGGTTCGTAACAAAGTTCTTCATCAGCAATGGCATCCTTTACAAGCGCAACCATGATTCGACCTTACTGCGTTGTGTGGATAAGAATGAAGCAGAAAGGATCATGGCGGAGTTACATGAAGGTACTTTCGAAACTCATTCCAGTGGACACACCATGGCAAAGAAAATCCTTCGGGCAGGATATTATTGGTCCACAATGGAAGCTGACTGTTATCATCATTCTCGGACATGTCACAATTGTCAAGTCTATGCTGATAAGGTGCACATACCTCCAGTCCCTCTAAACGTCTTGACGGCACCTTGGCCTTTTGCAATATGGGGCATTGATATGATCGGCGAGATCAGACCTACGACATCTAATGGGTATCACTTCATCCTGGTAGTAATTGATTACTTTACGAAATGGGTTGAAGCAGATTCCTTTGCTACTGTAACCAAGAACATCATGGCACGGTTCATTCGGCACAATCTGATCTGTCAATACGGTGTACCAGAGAGGATCATTACGGATAATGGTACCAATCTCAACAACAAGATGATCACCGAGCTCTGTGAGCAGTTCAAGATACAGCATCACAACTCTTCTCCTTACCGACCGAAGATGAACGGGGCTGTTGAAGCGGCTAATAAGAACATTAAGAAGATTATGCAAAAGATGACGGTGACATACAGAGACTGGCATGAGATGTTACCATTTGCTCTTCATGGGTACCGTACCTCAGCGCGGACGTCAACAGGGGAAACACCCTACTCCTTGGTATATGGCATGGAGGCAATCTTGCCCATTGAAGTTCAGATACCCTCTCTTCGGATCATGAAGGATGCAGGTTTGAGTGAAGATGACTGGATTCAGACCCGACTTGATCAGCTGAACCTAATCGACGAAAAGAGACTTACTGCTATTTTATCATGGTCACACGTACCAAAAACGGATGATCAAGGCATTTAACAAGAAAGTTAGACGACAAGAGTATCAAGTTGGGGATCTGGTAATCAAGCGCATTATTCTACCTCAAGGTGATCCCAGGGGCAAATGGACCCCTACTTACGAAGGGCCATTTGTGGTTAAGAACATTTTCTCAGGAGGAGCTATGATTCTAACCACCATGGACGATGACGACCTTCCTCACCCCGTCAATGCAGACATAGTGAAAAGATACTACGCATAATCAAAGACCCGCTAGGTTGACTGGCCTAGGAAAAAATAAGGGCTTCCAGGAGAACCAAAAGGGTTCGGGCAAAAATAAGGGATGAAAATGAAAAATCTGTACACCCGGCAAGTAGAAAACCTAAAAAGGCGGCTTGGGCAAAAAAGGGTATCCCGGTGGACTGAAAACCCGAAAGGGCGGTCCAGGAAAAAATTAGGGATCAAAGCGTAACACTATGTCTCATTGGATCACCTTGCATCCAGACTTCGGTATCGACTATCAAGCTCGGACGGCACTAATCAATCTGATCTACCTTCAACCAAGTAGCAAAGTGATGAGATGCTCGAGGACATAAAGGCAATAGCAGAGTTGGAACCCAGTGGGATTATTCACATAGCTGTTTTGTTTAGTTTTTCACAAATTGTGTAAATTCTATTATTCGGCGGCGTTCTCTTACTAGGACGCCAGCCTCTTGTACAAAACGCCTATTTACAGGCCAAACTTCAAAATCAATACAATTCATTTTCAAATAAATTTCAAACTGTTTTTCCTTTATCTGTTTTGATTTGCAAAGAACGTCCAAGGTTCATTTTTGATATATGCATTTGACACTAATTGCTGCTCATAAATATTTACATGCGAAACAAAAATGACTACTGGTAATATCAGAAACAGGGGCAAATAAGAATTGTCTGAACTGTACAGTTGCTCTGTCCACCAGGTACAAAGGTAGATCCAACTGAAGAATAGGGCTAAGATACCTTCACTCCCAGCAGAGTAAGGCAGTAATGGTAGCTCTCCCCCAGCTGGGACTTGCAATTATGAACAAATCAACAATGCTCTCCCCAAGCAGAGTTGATCTACCATCAGCACTAAAAAGGCTTGATATCCCCGACAGTCTTAATTTTCCCTGGCAGAGTATAAGAATGTTCTCCGGTAGAATACAAGATACCCCCAGTGGAGTTAAAATTTTCCCAGCGCAGTCTGAAAAAGCTTCCCCAACGGAGTTGAAGCATCATCCCTAGTAGACTCTGGAAGTTTATCCCCAGCGGAGTACAAAATAAATCTCCCCAACCGAGTTCAAAGGATCATTCCCAGCAGAATTCAGAGGATTATCCCCACAAAAGTCTAACATGTTACCCCCAGTAACGTCGCCACTGAGAGATCGTCTCCAGCGGAGTTCTTCCCTTTCACAAACAGGAATTCAATCCTCAACACATTCAATATCACCAGTAACGATAATTCATCCCGACAGAATTTATCAGTGGAATCCTTAGCACAGCATCTCTTCCCCCACAAAGTAATCTCCTCATCAGTTTATTCCCCAACAGAGTTATCTTCTCCCGCAGGTTTATTCTCGCAATCACCTTCGTTCACCATCCCCAGCGAAAGCGAAAAATTCAACTCTTGTTTCCAACAACTGTCCAGGACTTACTTTCCCCAGCTAAAACATTACATTTCCATACATCGTGATACATGCATATACACATCATACCATACAATATCATTTATGTTGAGAGCATCATTGCTTGATATATATCATGCATTTCATACATCATGACATTGCATATGACTGACTCTTTACCATTTCAGGGAAAGACGAATCAGTAAACACCGCTGACTACTCATATGACCTAGTAGTCCCCTCAAAAGAAAAACTACATCTATGGAAGACTTTTGTCTGGTTCAGCTAAATCGATTTAAAGATTTTTCTGATTCTTATCCAGCCAAAGTTAATCCAAGACCTTCTCTGGTTCAGTCAGATCGACGCTAAGATCTCCCTGATTCGTATTCCAGTTGAGGATGTTCCAAGACTTTTGTCTGGTTCAGCTAAATCGATTCGAAGATTTTTCTGATTCTTATCCAGCCAAAGTAAATCCAAGACCTTCTCTGGTTCAGTCAGATCGACGCTAAGATCTCCCTGATTCGTATTCCAGTTGAAGATATTCTGAGACTTTTGTCTGGTTCAGTTAAATCGATCCTAAGATTTTTCTGATTCTTATCAAGTCAAAGTTAATCCAAGACCTTCTCTGGTTCAGTCAGATCGACGCTAAGATCTCCCTGATTCGTATTCCAGTTGAAGATATTCCAAGACTTTCGTCTGGTTCAGTTAAATCGATCCTAAGATTTTTATGATTCTTATCCAGTCAAAGTTAATCCAAGACCTTCTCTGGTTCAGTCAGATCGACGCTAAGATCTCCCTGATTCGTATTCCAGTTGAAGATATTCCGAGACTTTTGTCTGGTTCAGTTAAATCGATCCTAAGATTTTTCTGATTCTTATCCAGTCAAAGTTAATCCAAGACCTTCTCTGGTTCAGTCAGATCGACGCTAAGATCTCCCTGATTCGTATTCCAATTGAAGATATTCCAAGACTTTCGTCTGGTTCAGTTAAATCGATCCTAAGATTTTTTTGATTCTTATCCAGTCAAAGTTAATCCAAGACCTTCTCCGGTTCAGACAAATCGACGCTAAGATCTCCCTGATTCGTATTCCAGTTGAAGATATTCTGAGACTTTTGTCTGGTTCAGTTAAATCGATCCTAAGATTTTTCTGATTCTTATCGAGTCAAAGTTAATCCAAGACCTTCTCTGGTTCAATCAGATCAATGCTAAGATCTCCCTGATTCGTATTCCAGTTGAAGATATTCCAAGACTTTCGTCTGGTTCAGTTAAATTGATCCTAAGATTTTCTGATTCTTATCTAGTCAAATTTAATCCAAGACCTTCTCTGGTTCAGTCAGATCGACGCTAAGATATCCCTGATTCGTATTCCAATTGAAGATATTCCAATACTTTTGTCTGGTTCAGTTAAATCGATCCTAAGATTTTTCTGATTCTTATCCAGTCAAAGTTAATCCAAGACCTTCTCTGGTTCAGTCAGATCGACGCTAAGATCTCCCTGATTCGTATTCCAGTTGAAGATATTCCAAGACTTTCGTCTGGTTCAATAAAAATGGATCCTAAGATTTTTCTAATTCTTATCCAGTCAAAGTTAATCCAAGACCTTCTCTGGTTCAGTTAGATCGACGCTAAGATCTCCCTGATTCGTATTCCAGTTGAAGATATTCCAAGACTTTCGTCTGGTTCTGTTAAATCGATCCTAAGATTTTTCTGATTCTTATCCAGTCAAAGTTAATCCAAGACCTTCTCTGGTTCAGTCATATCGACGCTAAGATCTCCCTGATTCGTATTCCAGTTGAAGATATTCCAAGACTTTTGTCTGGTTCAGCTAAATCGATTCGAAGATTTTTCTGATTATTATCCAGCTAAAGTTAATCCAAGACCTTCTCTGGTTCAGTCAGATCGACGCTAAGATCTCCCTGATTCTTATTCCAGTCGAAGTTCAGACCTCCTATCAACAGTCTCCAAATGGCATCTGTAAACCCATTCTCGACATCACAAGGCTGATACCACTTCATGCGAGTGCAAATTTCTGGGCACTCTAGTGTTCAATCATCTTCCACCTTCGGATCACGAAAGGCACGAAAGCCAATCTACATCCTCAGGTTTAAGAAGATTGAACAGGGGCAGCTGTTGTACCCCAAAATTTTTCCTCCCATATTTCTCAAAACATGGCAAGAAAAATCTCCAAGTGGCCCAAGATTGCTCAAGAGTTGGACAATCAAGCTATCTCCTAAGGCAGTCAACCTCAAATTAGGGTTTTGTGTTGCATCAAGATCCTTGAATCCAAATGACCTCAAGTGCTCTCCATTTTCCTAATATGCTCTCAATATCATCCATATCAAATTTCAAGCCTTGCAGAGGAAGTTTGCTCAGTCAAATGCTCAAAAGGTCCAAAAATCGACTGTGCTGGGGCAAAAGTCAACTGTGACCTATAAACAGTCAAACTTCAAGATTTTTTGTCAACATTCTCATTTTTAAGGATATTTAATCATTTGATCAAGGGTTGATCATGATTCATCAAGGATTGCTCAAAATTCATCAAGACTCAAGAGTTGCTAAATTAGGGTTTTGTAGGAAAAGTCAACTCAACTTTGACCAAGCATAACTTTCTCATACTTTATGAGAAATGACCCATCCAAAGCTCATTTTGAAGGGGATTCAATTTCACACAATCCATCTTCATACCCCAAGATCAGAAAATGCACTCACAAAAAGTTACAAATTTAGACATTATAGATCATTTTTGAAAGTCAACAAAAATACCTTTTTTCCCAAAGCTTATAACTTGAGCATGGAATATCAAAATTAGATGAGACCAAAAGGGTTGGTTAGAGGACATCTCAAGATTTCTAAAAAGTCTAAGAACACTTCCAAAAGTTCAAAATTGAAGAAGTTATGCATTGTTTAGGTTGGGCATTTTTGCAAAATTGCCAAAAGTCAACTATCCCCAAAACTTCAAATTTTGTCAAATGGGCCCATTCTTTTCCACTTGATTTGGAATTGCCACATTACACACGTGTCCTAGCTTCAGCCTTGTGTCCATTTATCAATTTTATTATTTTATTTGATTTTTTAATGAATTATTTCATTTTTAATCAAATTAAATCCAATAAAATCCAAACATTGATTATTTGATCTCTTTTTGGCTATTTCAGGATTGAATCATCATCATCAAGTGTATCAAATTCGTATCAAGCATTCCATGTGCAAAAAGATTGGATTTTTGGCAAATTAGGCAAGTTATCAATGGTGAATCAAATCCAATCTCAAGGCATTGATGTGGAAAGATTCAAGACAAATTTGTTGACCTAATGCCTTCTATGATACTTATACAAGCCAAAGCACACGAAATTAGACCTAGAGGCTGCAAGAACACCAAGAACAAAACTTGAAAAAAGTGGAAAAAGTGCAAAACTGAAATCACACTTAGAGGCGTTTACAAAGGCAAAACTCAACACCAATCGATTGATGGGTGTCTACTCAACCTTCTGCAATCCAAAGCAAGCCTCCATACGCATCAAAACACACTGTAAGCATCCTGTTTCATGGCCCTGTATTTAAAATCGTAACTCCATATTCTTGCATTTTCTTAGCAAATCTTTGACATATTTGTGATGCTTATGAAATTTCTGAACTTTTGGCATTGTTTGATTGCATTTATATGGACTGTTACCCCATAGCTGAACCTAGGGTTTTGTAGTTTGTTTTTTGGGCATTTCTTTCACAGGAAAAATTAGCTCCATTGATGGACATAGACATGACCGGAGAAGGAAGACGAGCACAACCATGGTCTTGGGAGGAATTTTCATGGCCTAGAATTGATTTTAGGATGAACCTACGAATTTAGTTGCGGATCTAAATCCGCAGGAAAAATTGCAGGGCTGGAGGTTAGGGATGGAGACGTGGCAATTATCCAGTGGACAGTTCATAATTCGCGCGCTTCTTTTTTTATTTTCTGGCATTCTAACGCATTTTTATATATTATATTTCATTTGTGTTTTATTAACGATTGAAGCGAAGTGGTCCAATGGTCAGGGGGAGTGCTCTCAAGGCGTTGTTGGCTGGAGGTCAGGGGTTTGATCCCTGCCTCCAGCACTTTGCATTTTCCTTTATTTTGTCATGCAATCAGGTACAAATCAATGGTTGAAGCCTATCATATGTCCTCAAATATCAAAGCACCAGATGGCCCAAGGCCAGATCTGGTGATCCAGGTTAAATGTCCACCATGGGACCGAGTCAAAGGGCACATAGGGAATCAGGAAGGTCAACAGAGGCAAATTCAATTGGGCCATGGAATTGCTGAGTAAACCCCCTAATCAGGCCCACCCCCTAATTCTTTCTATTTCTTATTTATTTATTTATTTGCTTAATTATTTTTATTATTAATTAACCACTCAAATTTTTCCTTCATAAAATTAAAAACTAAAAAATATATTTTGTTTATTAAATTAATTTTCAGTATTTTATTTTTGTTAATAAATATTAATTTAATTAATTTAGTTTTAATTAAGAATAACTTTTAATATATTTTACAATAATTAAAATTAACTTAGACAATTAGGTTTTATTAACATTGATCAAATTTTATTTTTATTTCTTTAAACACCAAAAAAAACCCAAAAATATTTTTATTAATTAATTAGTTTATTAGTTTAATAATTAATCTAGTCTAATTTCTTTCTTAATTAAAAAATAACCAAAAGAATCTTTTCTTGAATAATAAAGGGTCAAAACCCTAAAAACTTGCGCCCGATCTAATTTCCCGCACGCGATCCATTTTATTTCAATATTGTATTTGTTTCCGGAATGTAATAGCTTAATAGGACTTTGAATATTTTTGTCGCTTTATTTATTTTCCGCATTTTAATTTCAAGGGTTGCTTTTGGCGATGTAAATACCCGACGCCTTGTAATAGTTAGTTTAATTTCCGCAATTTAATTTCCGCAACTTATAAACTGTTAGATGTTTGGTAATAGGGAATGCATGACAAGATCGAATGTTTAACTTAAAATCAACATAGATAACCATTGACATGTACAAAGACAAAATTAATTGAAAACAACACACTCGCACATGCGCACTCTTAGGGTACACCTCACTTGGTTGTCTTCGTAACGTGGTCATCGAGTATAGGAAGTTTTAGAGGTCGCCCTCTTGTCCAAAGATCATAGTTGCCTCGAAACGGTTGCCTCGGAAAAATGATCTAAGACATTAGGGTTACCGCTAAGGCGTCCTAACATTTCTTTAGTGACCACACGTCCCTTAATCGAATTGACCCTTAAAACTCCAACGACGGTGCTACCTACTCATCAATAGTAGGATAGCTTTGTCTAAAGGAAAATTGCATAGAACGATTCCTTTTTCGAGTAGGTAGATGGTTCTTAAGTTCTTGCTCTTTCTAAAACAAAGCAAACTTTTAACACTTACACTCCTTTTCAAACAAAAAACACTTTTCAAACCCACAAACACAAAGAAAGCAAATTTTGAAAACAATATGAGCAAGTACCTAAGAGCCCGTGCATAACCACGGATAGAAAGGGTGCTAACACATTCCATTTCTATAATCTACCCCCCGGACCCGAGAAACATCTCGAAAAAGGAATTTTTCTGTGTTTTTTTCCTTTCCTTGTTGGATAAAATAAAAGTCGGTGGCGACTCTTGCTTACCGCGACATTTTGCAAAAACAAACGAAAAACGCAAACCAGCATTCCAAAAACAGTCAGTTCTCTCCCACCGTATCACAAAGTGAAAAAGATTGCGCCCATTTGGCAAAATTTGAAGTTTTGGGCATAGTTGACTTTTGGCAATTTTGCAAAAAAGGTCAACTTCACCAATGCATAACTTCCTCAATTTTGACTCTTTGGAGGTGTTCTTGGACTTTTTAGAAAGCTTAAGATGTCCTCTAATCAACCCTTTCGGTCTCATACCAATTTGATATTCCATGATCAAGTATGAAGCTTTGACAAAAAATGTGTTTTTGTTGACTTTCCAAAATGACCTATAATGTCCAAATTCACAACTTCTTGTGAGTGCATATTTTGAACTTGGGAGCTGAAGATGGATTGTATAGAATTTCATCTTCAAAATGAGCTTCGTATGGGTCATTTCTTATAAAGTATGAGAAAGTTATGCTTGGTCAAAGTTGAGTTGACTTTTCCTACAAAACCCTAATTTAGCAACTTTTGGGTCTTGATGAATTATGAGCAATCCTTGATGAATCATGATCAACCCTTAATCAAATGATGAAATATCCTTCAAAATGAGAATGTTGACTAAAAATATTGAAGTTTGACTGTATGTGGGCCACAGTTGACTTTTGCCCTAGCACAGTCGATTTTCAGGCCTTTGAGGAATTGACTGAGCAAACTTCCTCTGCAAGGCTTGAAACTTGACATGGATGATCTTGATAACATATTAGGAAATTGGTAAGCATTTGGGATCCCTTGGACTCAAGTATCTTGATGCAACATGAAACCCTAATTTGAGATAGACTGCCTTAGGAGAGAGCTTGTCTGGCCAACCCTTGGACTACCTTGAGCAACTTGAGGATCTTTCTTGAAATGTTTTGAGAAATATGAGAGGGAAAATTTTGGGGTACAACACTACGGAGAAGAATCATTAATCAAACAGAGAAGAGTTTTTGTTGGTAAACTCGTCCTGTTTCGGGAATTCATACTGCCTGGTCATATAGACTGTTGCCGCGTCATGTTTCGGGAATTAATCTGTGACCTGTTTGAAAATTGATGATGATATTAGTCTGTTTGCAAATTGTACCTGAAAAGAAAAAAATTGGCTTTATGTAATGTCATGATATATGTAATGTATTGCGTAATGATGCTCTCAAAATAAATGAGAATTTTATATGCGTTTTGGTATGCATATGCTATGATGTATTTTGAAATGATGTATGGACACAATATGTCGTTGAAGCGTATCAATAGCTCCTTGTAATAATGTCTAGCTGGGGAAAATAAATCCTGGGGATTCCCGATTTATTTTGTTGGGACTTATTTCTGCTGGGACTTATTTTGTTGGGGATTCCCGATTTCTATTTGAGGATACTCTGCTGGGGATCTTAGACTTCTGCTTGAGGATAGAGGTATTCAAGGAGAGTCAGTCATTCACCGTTCTTTTTGTTGAAGGATTTTATTCTTACTTACCCTGATTGGGGATAAAAGAGATGGACATTCCTCCGGTGTGCTATTTGTCCATGTTTCAGATACCGTAGAAACACTTCTGGGGATAACAACTTTGATTAAGCCCTGCTGGAGAAGAGAATTCTGTTAGGGATATACAGCGTTGGAGTAATAAGCTCTGCTGGGGAATTAAATTCCTGTAAACTGTGTCGATGAGATAAACTCTAATGGGGATTGGAATTTTATAGGCTGCACTGAGGAAGTCTCCACTGTATGTTGGGGAAATGATCAAACTTCCTTATCCGCTAGGGGACCTATTGGGAATGATGATCAGGTCAAGATATCCACTAGGGATATGGAGGTGAACTGCTGGAAGACACCCCAATTTCTTCCTGAGGGCATATTAGACTTGTTGGGGAATATATCTCTGTCGGGGATGAGCTTCCGAAGATAGATCTGTAGAGATTGTTTCATGGAGATTGCTCTATGGGGATTTATGAATGACTTAAACATTATCCCAACTCCTAGAGTCTTCGATAAATGCTAATCCTACTTTTTATGCAAATATTTGTAAATGGTAATCATATTCAAATGCATATGTTCATTCAAAGTAACCATTGGACGTATTTGCAAATAAAACAGAGGAAGTAAAAAACAATTAGTTTTGAATTTTGAAATAGACTGAGTTGTATTGATTTTGAAAGGTTGCCTATGAACATGCAATTTTATACAAGGAGACAAAAATCCTAGTAAGAGGAAGTTATGAAATTAAAAAAAATACAAAGTGATGAACAATAAAAACAACTATGTGGAAATGATCCCATCGAGTTTCAACTCAGATGTTGCCTCTATGTCTTCAAGCATCTCATCACTTGCCATCGAAAGAAGATGGTTGGATTAATCTGTGCCATTTAATCTTGACGCTGATAACAAAACTTTTTGTAAGTAGATGATCCAATGGGGGCATAATCATATTCTTTAATCCCTAACTTTTGCCTGGACCGCCCTTTTGGGTTTTAAGTCCACCAGGATACCCTTTTTTGCCCAAGCCGCCTTTTCAGGTTTTTGACTTACCGGGTGTACAATTTTTTGTATATATATCCCTAATTATTTCCCGAACCCTTTTGGTTGGATGGGATGCCCTTATTTTTTCCTAGGACTGTCAACTTAGAGGGTCTCTTTTGTGCGTAGTATTTTTCGACTATGTTCGCGTTCACCGGGTGCAGAAAATCTTCACCGTCCATGGTGGTAAGTATCATAGAACCGCCAGAAAATATCTTTTTGATTAAAAATGGCCTTTCATATGTGGGAGTCTATATGCCCCTGGGATCACCTTGTGGTAGGATGATGCACTTTATTACCAAATCACCAGCCTGGTACACCTGATGTGTGACTTTCTTGTTAAAGTCCTTGATCATACGTTTTTGGTACATCTGACCATGACAAAAAACCGCGAGCATTTTCTCATCAATCAGATTTATCTGGTCTAGTCTAGTCTTAATCTAATCGTCTTCATCTAAACCTGCATCTTTCATAATCCTCATGGAAGGAATCTTGACTTCGACAGGTAAGACAACTTCCATATCGTAGACTAGAGAGAACGAGTTTCCCCAGTTGATGTACGTGCTGAAGTGCGATAACCATGAAGAGAAAATGGTAACATCTAATGCCAGTCTTTGTATCTCACCGTCATCTTCTGCAAAATCTTCTTGATATTCTTGTTGGAGGCTTCCACTACGCCATTCATCTTTGGTCGATACGAAGAAGAATTGTGGTGTTTAATCTTGAACTGCATGCATAGTTCTATGATCATAGTATTATTAAGATTAGTACCATTTTCCTTGATGATCCTTTCAGGTATTCCATACTGATAGATAAGGTTATACTTAATGAACTAGGCCACAACATTCTTGGTAACAGAGGCAAACGAGACTGCTTCTACCCACTTCGTGAAATAATCAATAGCGACCAGGATGAAATGATGCCCAATAGAAGAAGTAGGCTTAATCTCTCCAATCATATCAATTCCCCACATTGCAAACGTCCAAGGAGAATTCAAGACATTCAAAGGAACCAGAGGCACATGTATTTTGTCCGCATAAATCTAGCACTTGTGGCAAGTTCTGGAATAATGATGGCAATCAGTTTCCATGGTAGACCAATAATAACCCGCTCTTAGAATGTTCTTAGACATCGTATGCCCACTGGAGTGAGTACCAAAGACTCCTTCATGAATATCTTCCATAATCTTCTCAGCTTCCTTCTTGTTTACACGACACAGCAAAGTCGAATCGTTATTGCGCTTGTATAAGATTCTGTTACTCAGAAAGAAATTGGCCGAGAACCTTCTTAGGAATTTCTTATCATTGGTATATGCCCCTTCAGGATATTCTTGAGTCTCGAGGTATCTTTTTACTTCGTGGTACCAAGGCTTTTCTTCTACTCCATCAGTATCGATTTCGTAGCAATGTGCCGGTTCGCCTAGTCTCTCAATAGTAATCTGAGGAGCTTCATTGTCCCATATGACTTTGAACATAGATGAAATGATAGTTAACATGCATTCTAATTGATTCTCTTCTCGTGGGATGTGTTCAAAAGTGATTTCTTCGAAGTATGGAATTAATTTCAACACATGCTCTTGATAAGGGATGAGATTCAGGTGTTTCGTATCCCATTCTCTCTTAATCTGACTTATCACTAGGGTTGAATCCCCTATACATCCAAGAACTTGATTCTCATATCTATAGCAGCCTTGATACCCATGATGCACGCTTTGTATTCGGCCATGTTGTTGGTACAATCAAAACACAATCTGGCGGTGAAGGATGTATGGCAACCTTGGGAGAGACAATCACAATACCAATTCCATTACCAAGCGTGTTGGAAGCTATGACAAAAACCATAGTCCATTGGGATCCCGGCTTAGGTCCTTCATACAGTCCAGGTTCTTTATAATCAGTAATTAGCATAATATTCTCATTCGGGAACTCAAAATTCATAGACAGATAGTCATCTACAGCTTGATGAGCCAAATGAACTGCCAATACACTTCCTTTGATTGCCTTCAAAGTAGTGTACTGAATTTCTTATTCTGTCAAGACCATTTTCCATCTTGCTATTTTTTCGGAGATAGCGAGTTTCTCGAATATATATTTTATTGGATCCATCTTAGAGATCAACAAAGTAGTATAAGTCAACATATACTGTCTTAGTCGGCGAGCATCCCATGCCAAACCGCAACAAGTTTTCTCGAGTAGTGAATATCTTGTTTCACAGTCAGTAAACTTTTTGCTAAGGTAGTATATTGCATGCTCTTTTCAACCAGACTCGTCATGTTGTCCCAATACATACCCCATTGAGTTCTCTAACACTATTAGGTACATGATCATAGGTCTTCCTTCAACCGGTGGCATTAGAACTGGAGGTTCCTAAAGATATTCTTTGATTTTGTTGAAGTCTATATGATAATCATCATTCAACATCACTACTTGATCTTTCTTTAGTAACTTGAAGATCGGATCACAAGTAGTAGTCAAATGGGAAATAAATCTGGCAATATAGTTCAATCGTCCTAGGAAACCTCTGACTTCCTTCTTAGTACGGGGAGCTGAAATTTCTTGAATAGCTTTAACCTTGGCCGGATCAACTTCAATACCTTTACCAATGATGACGAAACCCAAGAGTTTACCAGATCTTACCCCAAAGGTGCACTTGTTTGGATTTATCCTAAACTTGTACTTCTTCAACCTCTCAAACAGCTTGTGCAAGTGATCAAGGTACTCTTCTTCAGTCTGAGACCTGGCTATCATGTCATCAACGTAAACCTCTATCCCGTGATAGATCATATCATGGAACAGAGCTACCATAGCACGCTGAAAGGCATCACTTTGTAATAGAAAGTGCCTTACTGTGTGACAAAAGTAGTCTTCTCGATGTCTTCAGGTGCCATCTTGATTTGATTGTAACCAAAGAAACCATCCATGAAGGAAAATACTTTGTGCTAAGCAGTGTTGTCAACCAGGACATCAATATGTGGAAGTGGAAAGTCATCTTTAGGGCTTTCCCTATTCAGATCTCTGTAGTCTATACACATATGCACCTTACCGTATTTCTTAGGTATTGGCACTACATTTTCAACCCACTGAAGATAGGACGTAACAACTAAGAGACCTACATTGAATTGTTTCATAACCTCAACCTTGATCTTTTCATACATCTTGGGACGCATACGATGAACCTTCTGATTTATAGGAGGACATCCTCCTTCATCGGTAGACGGTGAACCACAATGTTAGTGTGAAGCCCTAGAATGTCTTCGTACAACCAAGAAAAAATCTCAATATAGTCACGCAACATTTGGATTAACCTCTCTTGGACACTGTCTTCTAGGTCGCCCCCTATCTTAATTTCTTTTTTGTCCTCTTAAGTACTCAAGTTCACAACCTCAACTAGCTTTTCATGTGGTTGTATAGCTCTTTCTTCTTGATCTAATAGTCTAGCAAGTTCTCTAGGAACTTCATAATCTTCCTCACATTCGTCCTCGGCTTGGTAGATCGGATTTTCGAAGTCATAATTGGCAATAGCAGAATTGTTATCAATGGGATCCAGAGCGGATGTGGATTTGCAATTTCTTATGTGGGTGTGTATAAGAACACATAGCTATTTTGAAAGCAATAAAGTAAAAGAAAGACAAAGAGCGCATAATTTAAATGCAAATCGTTCAATGATTATATTAAATGAAAACATGAGAATGAAACATGACAACCCTAACAAATGGACCATTGTGCCCCGGGTAAGGCACAAGGCTTAAAATTGTTGTTCAAATTACATAACCAAAAACTTGGAAATAGAAAACAGAAAATGACATTTACTCCTGACTAAAGGAGATTGGTACAACGTCTTCAGCTGTCCAGTTGGTGAGCCCTTTGTCAGCAGTCGGGAAGATCTAATTGTCTAGGTCATTGTCGCTATCAGCGTCTTCTATATAATTTACCCCCTTTCCATGGTTCAGCATGGGAGCAGTGATCACATTAGGAGTCTTAGGAGGATCAAATTTAATCTCCTTAGAGTCAATCATATCTTAGATTTTATTTTTCAGAGCCCAACAGCCATTTGTGTCATTTCTGGGACTATTGGAATAATAGGTGCATCTTACATTGGGATTGTACCGGGGAGAGGAAGTGTTGGGATTCTGAGGAGGATCTCTCAATGTAATCAGCTCTGCCTTCAACAGGTGTTGCAATGCTTGAGACAATGACATATTTATTTTGGTGAGTTGTCTCTTGGGTGCATCCAGCCTACACTGGTTGCCTTATTGTTGATGTTGCATTGGTGTGGGATTGGAAATCATTACTGCCCCCACAGATTGATGGCGGTCACCTTTACTACGACTTTTCTGGCTGTACACATCATTAGCTTCTTTCTTCCTGTTAAATGACTTCTTCACAGTACTTGAAGATACAGCCACCTAAATTTTTCCGCTTCTGATTCCACCTTCGATATGTTCCCCTATTAATATCAACTCAGTGAACCCGACTAAAGAGCTTCTAATCAGATGATTAAAGAAATGACATGTCAAAGTTCCCATAAACATGTCAACCAATTCCCTATCAGACAAGGGAGGTTGAACTCTTCCTGATAGATCTCTCCATTTTTTATCATACTCTTTAAAGCCTTTGTTAGAGCCCATGGTCATACTCTATAGTTGCATACGGGTTAGTGCAAAATCAACATTATACTGACATTTCTTATAGAAAGCAGCAGCCAAATATTCCCAGGTATGGATATTGGTCCCTTCTAATTGATAGAACTATTCTAATTGTGTTCCAGACAGACTCTCTTGAAAGAATTGCATGCATAACTTCCTATCCGCAGTGCGTGGTTGAATCTTCCAGACATATGACCTCAAATGACGCTTTGGGCAAGAAACATCATCGTACTTTGCAAAAGTTGGAATTTTGAATTTATGAGGACTGATAACTCCCGAGACTAAACCTAAATCCTCAAAATCTAACCCAGACACTTTCTGGTTCTCCATAATATTTAGACGATCTTCTAGCTGCTTGTATTTTTCATCAGCAGAGGGATACTTTTCATTCAAATAATCTTCTCCTTCTTCTTCATCAGAGTATTTAACAAGACCATGGTTGCTTCTTTCAATTTCACCACTCTTATCGTCTTTATCTTGTTCGTCGTTTTCGTCTAATGGAATATTGGGATCCTGAACTCGCTTGACTAGACCTTTGAACCTTCTTCCCATGTTAAGGATACCGGCTGGTTTCTTTGTCTTTTTCTTCTTCTCTTTGATGATGAGTGCATTTAGTTCTTCCTACCCCTTGGCTAAGTTCTAGAACATCTGTTGGAATTGGGAATTCTGAGCTTGGAGATCTTTGACAGTCTATTCAAGAGCCATTTCTGCTGAAATAAACAGCAAGAAGATGAGAAAACATGTCTTGAGAACACGTGTTATGTAATGATATGCATGACATGTAGATGCATATGCAATATTTTCAAGGATCTCGCGAGATTAAAAATTTGAAAATGCATCTGGTTGCAGCTTTGTCTTGAAGAAATTTGAGTCTTTGTTTTTGAACGTCCTTCTATAAGAATCAAGCTCACCATATCAAGTGGGTCCTAGCCTTTGAATCAAGAGAACATACTTTGATCTTCGACGACATCTGGTTAAAGGAAAATAAATCCTCTTGCCCCTTGCTAGCAATATGGCTTATGATAATCCTACACCAAAGGTCTCTAAGATCCTTGAAATGGTTAGTAAAAATGTTACGATGTCATGATGTTATGTTCATGTTTAAACAAGTAGCAAACACAAATAAATCACACAAGAGCCTTAGGTTTAAAGGCTTGCATGAGGTCCATAGGTAAGTACCCTACTCTATTGAAGTTAAGTTGGCTCAACCTATCCTAAAATAGTAACCAGGTTCCAAGAATCTCATATCACAGATCTTTCTCGAAGGTTTTATTTTAGTACGACAACTGATTTGCCACCAAAACATCCCAAGAGACAAATCTCAATTAGCGTAGCTTCGAGTATCATCTAACTTTGGACTACACCAAAGCCGGCTATCTAACTACCTTCTAATGGCTAAGATGGGTCAATTAAGGTTCTAAAAGTAAGTTAGTGTTAATGACACCACGCAGAAGCCTAATGTTATCCTTGACTGACTCATGGAACATCAGTACAAACCAAACTGTCACATTAATTGTAGTCGTCATATTAACCATATCGGTCTATGTCGTACAGTCTTTATGATCTATTTCTACTTACCTAAGGCATCCCTAGATCCGAGTGTAGGACATTTCAAATAATAAACCCAAGCAAGCCCTTAAAGTTAAAGCAAACAAAGCACATAATTTAAGCAAGTAAAGTGATATAAACTTTTAAGGTAACCCCTCTTTTAGTTGTCCCCGGCAAAGTCCCCAGTTCTGTAATACGGTGGGAGAACTGACCTTTTTAAGCGTTTTATCGCAAATGTTGCGGATAGCAAGAGTCGACACTAACTTTTATTTTATCCAATATAAGGAAAGGGTGAAAATAACAGGAAAGACCTTGATAGATTTGAGTTCTGGGGTAAGTTATGAAAAGGGAAGGTGTTAGCACCCTTTTCATCTGTAGTGATCTACGGGCTCTTAATCGCTTAACTCACTTTTGAAAAACTTGCTTCGTGTGTGTGTGATTTGTTTGAAAATATTTCGAAAAGCCAAAGTATAACCAACTTTGTAATGGTTCTTGTATCAGTCCTTAAGAATGCATACAAAGTATTTTGAAGATATTTGTTTGAAAGTGATATGTGAAAAATGTTTTGTTTGTGAAAAATATTGTGAGCAAGCGATTAAAATTTCCTTACCCACTAAAGGTCATTTTTATTCTTTTCCTTCTCCAATAGAGATAATGTTATCCATAACATTAGTTGGTAGGTAACCCTATCTATTGGATGTGAAGGGATATGCGAAGGATCGTCGAATAGTCATTGAAAGCAACATGTAAGGATACTTTAGCAATTCGAAAGGACTGTGTGACCGGTGGAAATAGAACTGACTGTTTTTTAAGCTGGTTCGCGAAATGTCGCAGAAGCAAGAGTCACCACCGTCTTTTATTTTCTCCAACATGGAAAGGACAAAAGCACAGCAAAATTCCTTATGAGAATGTTTCTCGGTTCGGGAGGTAGATTTATAGAAAGGGAAGGTGTTAGCACCCTTTCTATCCATGGTTATCCATGGGCTCTTAGGTACTTGCTCATTGTGTTTTCAAAATGTTTGTTTTTCAAAGTGTGAGTGGGTTTGAAAAAGTTTCGTTTAAAAATTTCAGATTGACTCTTGTATCAGTCCTCAAGAGTGTTTGAAAAATTGTTTTGAAAGCTTTTGAAAGTGTCGGTGTGAAAAGAGTTTTGATTTGTTTTTTAGAGCAAGTATCTACGAGTCATCTACCTACCCTAAGGAATTAGGCTGTGTAAATGTCCTTAAGGTAGTGCCATCCCACCATTGAGAGGTAGGTAGCATCACCGTTGGATGTGTTCGGGTCAATTCGTTTGTAGGGTCAGTGTGGTCACCAGGGCTACAGTAGGACACCTTAGAAGCTACCCTTATGCCATTGATCCTTTTTAATTCCGAGGCAACCGTTTCGAGGAAACTGGATCATGTCATGGACATAAGGACTTACTAAAACATCCTATACTCGACGACCACGTTTCGAGGGCAAGGCAACAGTGAGGCGTACCCTAAGAGTGGTGTGTGAATTTGTGTATTGTTTTCAGTTTAACCATTATCTTTGATCATGCATTATGGTGAGCTACGCTTGTTTTTAATTGGCATGCATTCTTTCATACAAGTTAACAGTTAAGGGGGTGCGGAAAGTAGATTGCGGAAACGTAAATCCTACGCTATTACAAGGCGCGGGTCTATACATCGCCAAAAATTACAAAGACCCGTTTTTTTAATAAATGAATACGGAAAGTAAATAAAAACAGTAAAAGTCCTAATTACTATTACATATCCGGAGCAATTACATAATAATCGAACAAATTAAATGCGCGCGAATAAGAATCGGGAATGTCCAAGGGTGTTGATCCTTTTAAGAAAAGGAAATTAATTTTTTGGTCTTTTTGGTAATTAAAATGAAATGGGAATTG
This sequence comes from Vicia faba, assembly GCA_948472305.1. Lineage (NCBI taxonomy): Eukaryota > Viridiplantae > Streptophyta > Magnoliopsida > Fabales > Fabaceae > Vicia > Vicia faba. The sequence goes on along the minus strand of CATIWC010000309.1, from coordinate 117,813 downwards.
ATTAATGATTAATTAATTTAATTTAATTAAAAGAAAATATTTTTGTTTTTATGTTTTTTATGAAATAAGATAAAAAAGGAATTAAAATGTCAAAAGAAAAGCCTAAGTCTAAATTTGTTTTTATTTATTATAAAAGGGATAAAGTTCAAACCTAATTAAAACTAAATTAATTAAGGAGTTTATTTACAAAATAATTAAACCTAAGTGAAATTAATAAAAATAAAGTATTTACATTTTTTTGGTTTTTTTTTTTAGTTTGAAAATTAAGAAAGAAATTAAACCTAAATTAAAGAACTAAATTAAATTAATAAATTAATTAATTAATGAAGAAATAAATTATGACATATTTTGATTTTTTTTATTGTTTTAAGAAAGAAAATAAAATTAATTAAATTAGTATTTAATACCTAATTAAGTCTAATTAATTTTTAATATTACAAAAAATAAATTAGAGTTTCCTAGAATTTAAAACCTAATTAATTAATTAAATTTTATTAAAAAAAAGAATTCTGAAATTTACTGGGTAAAAATATTTTTGTGATTTTTGAAATAAAAAAGAAAATTAATCTTTGTTAATAAAAACAAATTAAATAAATTAAAATAAAATAGAAAAGAAAATTTAAGGGAAAAGAAAATGGGCCTGGTTTTTGTAGCAAAAGGGGGGGGGGGTGCGGATGGTAAAGCTGAGCCCAAACACTGATGGCCTCTTTTTGACTTTCTTCAATTCCATATGCTTGCTTGACTGACGCCCACGGTGGAAGGATGCACATGAGACGTTAGATTTGGATCAAGGGCAATCTGACGGCTGGATCTCATAAGCGCATGGTATGGACTGAGGCTTGAAGCACATGGAATTTACTAAGCATAGTCAACTGAAGTAATTGAGTCAGCAACCTGAATGGCCAATAAAAACACGGGAAACAGCCACGTTTGCGTCAAACAGAGTCAAGCAAAGTCAATGACGCCGGAGCGATACTCCGGTCGTCTTCTCCGGCAGGGGTGGTCCTGAAAACCTGCGAAAATAGTGAAATTGAAGCAAACAAAATAGCCAGATCCAATGATTAGGGCATGGCGATCATCATGGTGATGTTTTCGTGGTTTAATGCTACCTGTTCTCACCAAAACGAAACTCCAAGTAATATGAACCCTAGCCATGGTGATTTACATTTTGGCCATTAAAGACCCCAAGCGATAGTCCAAACCTGTTCTAAACATTCACTAGAACTCAATGGCATGGTCAGTAGGGATTGAATCAAGCTATAAATGAAAATACGATCCATGGAAATTTTGTAAAGTGTATGTTCATGTATATACAGTTTCAGCCTGCATGGTTATGTGAAAAGGGTGTGTTTATACCTTGTTTTACCTGTAGATCACGATAGGATGGACGGGAAGTCTTGTGGATGGTTGAGCCCTTGAATTCGATCTTGGTACACTTCTTTGGAAATTTGAAAAGAATTTGATCTTGGGAGGCCTCTCTCTCTCGTGACCCCTTTGTGGTAGCTTGTACATAGGTTATGTAAGGGATTTCAATCAGCATTAAGGGCCTTGAAGCCTTGCATTCATGTTTAAGATTTTGGCATAACCTCCATTGAAACACTTTCCATTTTTATGTCAAAATTTGAATTCTTGCTTGATTAGCCCTTTGCACGAATTTGGAATGGTCATTATGGTGTATCAAAGCATTTCAATACAAAATATACCCTTTAATTAATTTTCTTGATTTTTATTTGATTTTAAAAGATTTAAAATGAATTAAATCAAATAAAATTAAATAAAAATGGAAAAATTAATTTTAAATCTTGAAATAATTTGTGGGACACGTGGGAAGCATGGCCAAGCTGAAACAAGTGGAAAAAGTGGGCCCCTTTTGTCAAAAATGAAGTTTCAAGGATAATTGACTTTGGCCATTTCACAAAAATTTCCCAACTTCTCTAATGCATATCTTGCTCAATTTTGAAGCTATGAACATGTTCTTGGACATTTTGGAAAGGTCTTGAAGTCCTCTAACCAATGTCTTTGGTCCCATGTCATTTTTATTTACCAATCTCAAGTTATGGTCTTTGACTTAAAGTCCCTTTTTGTTGACTTTTGAAAATGACCTATAATGTTGAAATTGATAACTTTTTGTGAGAGCATTTCTTGGACTTGGAATGTGAAGATGAGTTGTAGGAAATTTCTCCCCCTTCAAGATGAGCATTGGATGGGATTTTTCTGATGAACCATGAAAAAGTTATGCCTTGGTCAAGTTACAGTTGACTTTTCAGCTGTCCAAAAATAGAAACTTTTGCATCTTGATGATTTTTGAGCCATGCTTTGAGAATCATGATCAAGACTTGATCAAATGATGATTGTGGCTTCGAAATAAGATGTTGACAAAAAATTTTGACTTTTGACTGCCAAATGACCATTTTGCCCCTACAGTTGACTATTGAGCAATTAGGCTTTTTGACTGTGCAACTTGACCTTGTGAGCCCTGAAACTTGACATGTAGGTGCTTGACAATGTGTATAGGCATATGTGACTTGATTGAGACTTTGAAAACTTTAACTTCCTTGCAAGAACCAAAACCCTAATTTGACTGGCTTAGGAGGATGGTTGACTGTGTAGCCCTTGAGTAGACTTTGAACCATTTGAGGTGATGCTTGTAAAAAATTTGAAGAATATGGGAGGGCAAATTTTGGGGTACAACAGTTGCCCCTGTTCAATCTTCTTAGACCTGAGGATGTAGATTGGCTTGTGTGCCTTTCGTGATCCGAAGGTGGAAGATGATTGAACACTAGAGTGCCCAGAAATTTGCACTCACATAGTTGAGTATCAGCAGTGCGGTGTAGGGAATGGGCTTACAGATGCCATTTGGAGAGATGATGGGTAGGAGGATGGGCTTATAGATGCCATCTGGAGGTGTGACAGAACCTTGTCGGGAATGGGCTTATAGATGCCATTTGGAACTGTTGGTAAGTGGATGGGCTTATAGATGCCATCTAGGTGTCGATCGCGCAACAGATTCCTTAGCGAGAACTTGCGTACCTGAGAAAGAAAGATAATTACCTGGCCTGTTACAGGAGTTGATCTTCAAACTCTTTATGCAGATATGCCCTGGCTGGATACAGGTATCAAAACTTTAAATTCTTCAGACGTGCCCTGGCAGGATACAGGAATCGAGTCCGGAGAATAGTCGTCAACAGATACACCCTGGAAAGATACAGGAATCGGATCTTCGAACTCTTCAGACGTGCCCTGGCAGGATACAGGAATCGAGTCTGGTAATGTAGTCGTCAACAGATACACCCTGGAAAGATACAGGAATCGGATCTTCGAACTCTTCAGACGTGCCCTGGCAGGATACAGGAATCGAGTCTGGTAATGTAGTCGTCAACAGATACACCCTGGAAAGATACAGGAATCGGATCTTCGAACTCTTCAGACGTGCCCTGGCAGGATACAGGAATCGAGTCTGGTAATGTAGTCGTCAACAGATACACCCTGGCAAGATACAGGAATCGGATCTTCGAATTCTTCAGACGTGCCCTGGAAGGATACAGGAATCGAGTCTGGTAATGTAGTCATCAACAGATACACCCTGGCAAGATACAGGAATCGGATCTTCGAACTCTTCAGACGTGCCCTGGCAGGATACAGGAATCGAGTCTGGTAATGCAGTCGTCAACAGATACACCCTGGCAAGATACAGGAATTAGATCTTCGAACTCTTCAGACGTGCCCTGGCAAGATACAGGAGTCGAGTCTGGTAATGTAGTCGTCAACAGATACACCCTGGCAAGATACAGGAATCGGATCTTCGAACTCTTCAGACGTGCCCTGGCAGGATACAGGAATCGAGTCTGGTAATGTAGTCGTCAACAGATACACCCTGGCAAGATACATGAATCGGATCTTCGAACTCTTCAGACGTGCCCTGGCAAGATATAGGAATCGAGTCTGGTAATGTAGTCGTCAACAGATACACCCTGGAAAGATACAGGAATCAGATCTTCGAACTCTTCAGACGTGCCCTGGCAGGATACAGGAATCGAGTCTGGAATTAGTCGCTCACAGATGTGCCCTGGCTAGCTACAGGTATTGAATCTGGAATTGCGACAGTTGATAGTAATCATCTTTGTATTGACCTTTGTCCTGAAAAGACAAAACGTTAGTTGTATGCAATGTCATGATGTATGACATGCATGATGTTCTTAGAATAAATTTGATTGTATGTTCATGATGCGTATGTGCATTCTATAATGTATGAAGATGTGATGTTTATGAAATGCATCTTCGTCTAGGAAAATAAATCCTTGACGGGTGCCAGGAAGTCAGATCCTGGGCTGGTATTGAAGAATAGATCTTTGTTTCCGTTGGGGATGATTGTTGCAAGAATACCGGTAGGAGAAGATGACTCCATTGAGGAATAAACTTGGCGAATAGATTACTCTGTGGGGAGTGAACTCTGTAGGGGAAAGATGTACTTTGCTGAGATATTGATGATAACTCCGCTGGGGATACCGTTGATGTGTTGAAAGTTTTAGTAGACTCCGCTGGGGATAGGAAGACTTTGCCGAGGACGATCTTTCCGTGGCTTTTGGCTGAGGATAACCCAGTTATATCCTGGTAGGGAAATAACCTTTGAATAAAGTCCGGGGGACGCGTTCGCGCTCTGCGGGGGATAAGCTTCCAGAATCTACTGGGGATAAGCTTCCTGCTGAGGAGATGGATTGAACTCTTCCGGGGAAACTTTTCAGATTGGACTGGACTTTCCTGGGGAAATTTTTGAGATGTACTGGGGAAGTGGCTCCACTGAATGTCTGTATACCGCCGGGGAACAATCTTAGATCAAGACTGCCGGGGATGCTTGTTAGGAATGTTTACATGCTCCTGGGGAATGTTTGAGATCTGCTGGGGATACCCAATTTCCTTAGTACTGACAGGATAACTCTGCTCGGGGAGAGTGTTGCTGACTTGCTAGGAGATACTGTGCCTTGCTCAGGGCTGATTGGAGACCAACTACTTGGGAGAATGGTTGAATCTTGTCTCACTCTCTGGGGAATTAAGGCATCTTGGTTATGTTCCTCAGCTGAACTTACCTTGGTACCTTGGTGGACAGAGCAATTAGATCGCCTGGACAACTTATTATTTCCCCTGTCTCTGAGGTGCGGGCAGAAGATACCTTGTGGAGGTGCTTGATGACTGCCGATTGACAAATCTTCCTCTGGTAGGCAAGTGACGAGATGCCGGGACATGGTCGTACGCTTTGATCCCTAACTTTTTCCTGGACCGCCCTTTCAGGTTTTCAGCCCACCGGGATACCCATTTTTGCTCAAGCCGCCTTTTCAGGTTTTCAACTTGCCGGGTGTACATATTTTTTCATTTTCATCCCTTATTTTTGCCCGAACCCTTTTGGTTCGCCGGGAAGCCTTTATTTTTGCCTAGGTGTGTCAACCTAGCGGGTCTTTGATTATGCGTAGTATTTTTTCCGACTATGTCTATGCTCTCAGAGTGTAGGGAGTTGTCAGTGTTATTAGTGTTGTGTTGTCAGACTACCAGAAGATCCTCGTTTGATCGTCCAATGCCCCAAGTGATCCAGATGGAGATTTGCCCCAAGCTGGTTGGTCTTTTGAGAGATTCTCCGAATCTTGACTGGACTGCCCCAGATAATAGGCAATGATCATGCCATGCCCCTTGATTGGAGGTACTCTTGTTCATTAGACATTCGTCGTGTGAATTTCTCTGTTGTTCAAACAAATAGTCATATGCAAGCAATTTTATATTAAAAATGTAAAGCTTATGTCTGTCTTGACGTTTTTGAAAATGCAGTTTTTAATTAAAACAAGTGATTTTGTAACATGTGATGTCAACTCGTTATTTTACCGCAAGCCTTAAGGAGTCAGGATACCTTTCGTGACAGTATGCTTTCAAACTAACCCATGCTTCAGCTAGGAATTTTAAGGGTTATAACGTGGCCTGGTTCACGGTTTAAGAAACAAAGGATAAAGGCTCGAATTTATTTATACCCACCCGCTCTTCGTGATGTTCTTCAAACCTAAACTCAGCTGATCGTGCGTTCGACCTTGTTTGAGTCTTCGCCCTGATATTCTGGTGATGGTTCAGATATTGATAGTTTATTTTGAATAGGCATTCATTTCTTTCTTTTTTTTTGTTGAGGGTTTGTTGGACCTCTTCCTTTTTTGATTTTGTTATCCCTGTTTTTTGCCTGAACTGTTTCTTTGTGGTTACAGTCAGCGGGATGTCCCAGTTTTGTAAGTCTCCTTCATAGGTTTTGACTTAATGGGCTTTTATTTTTGAAAGATAAGACTGCCTGTCTTTATGATTATTCGGAACCATCACTGTCTTTTGTTTGTTTGGTAAGGACCTCTTTGGTGCCATTTGTTATGCACTTGGATCAACTGAGAGAACTACCCTGCCCCAGGTTATGATTAAGGGTTTTAAATTTTGCGAAAAGAAAAACTCCTACTTCTTTGGCTCGAAGGGGTTGACGAGGGATTATCTTCCTTATTACTCCAGTGTTTAGGAATTGAAACAATGCCTGTACCTCATCAGTGGGGTCTGTCCAAAAGCATACTGTAGATCGTGGTATCGTTTTCGTCATCCTCCCTCAAGAGGCTTAGAATTATTAATTGAGAGTTGATATCAAAAAATGAAAGCAGTTTGAATATAGCGAATGCGAATATATTTCTTCCAAACAGACATATGCGATGCATTAATGAAATAACAACGTTTAACATGAATAAATGTTTGAACAATCAAAAGAAAATTACAACTTGAAAAATTCTAATGAACAAAAGTCTTCTAGTCTCAGGGCTTGTTACTTCAACTGGTGAATCCTGTAGGGATGATAGAAGCACTCATCCTGACCCACTTGGGTGAAATCCACTGCTCCTTCATTAATTAGGTCCTGGATTTTGTTCTTCAGAGCCCAGCAGTCAGCAATGTCGTGTCCAGGACTATCGGAGTGGTATGCACACCTTTTGTTGGGATGATAGTTAGGAGCAGAGATGTTGGGGTTCCGGGGAGGAGCCCTTAGTGTAATCAGATTCAACCTCAGCAGATGTTGTAGAGCTTGAGACAACGACATGTTGAGCTGGGTGAACTGCCTCTTGGACCTTCTTGGCTTACTCTGATCAACCTGTTGCTCTGGGCGAGGTTGATGTTGGGCTTGTGAAGTGGTAGCAATTTGGAGAGGTCTATTCTTCACCATACCAGACTCTTGTCCTCTTGGAAGCTGATCAAAGACCTGGTCCATGACTCGGACTGGTTGCTTCATGTTGGATCTGTCTTGGTGGAGTTGACTGATCATGGTCCTCAACTCTTCTTGCTCCCGAGCTAAACCTTGGATGAGAGCTCTTTGACCCAGCATTTGGGTTCTCAATGTATCTACCTCAGCTTGTAGACGTCTCAGCCGTTCGTCCTTGTCATCTTCGGGACTTTTCTTAGCCAAATTCCCCATGAGGAGTGTCCTTAACTCTTCCCGCCCCTTGGATAGGCTTAAAAAGATTTCCCTGAACTGAGTCTCTTGAGCATGAAGACCATGGTTATCTTGTTGGGAAGCCATTGCTGAAATAAACAGCGACAAAGGTAAGTGACCTGTCAAAAGGGTACCTGTAATGCAATGATATGTATGATATGCATGCAATGTTTTCAAGGATCTCGCGGGGTAAACAAGAAAATTGTTAGCATTTGAATTTTGTAGCTTGATTGAAGGAACTTCATTTTGTTGAGAGTCCTTCTTCAAGAGTCAAGGCTCACCATATCGAGTGGGTCATAACCCTCGACTCAAGTCATCAACTTTGTTTTGATTTCCAAACAACCCTGGCTAGGGGAACCTTCTTCAAGAGTCAAAGCTCACCATATCAAGTGGGTCATAGCCCCTGACTCGAGTTGTCATGTTTTGATCTCTGGACAACTTGGATAGAGGAAAATAAATCCCCTTTGCCCCTTGCTAGACATTGGTTCATCATGACCTGCATCACAGGCCCTTGAGATCCTTGAAATGGATTAGTCTTTATGCAGGATGCATGCAATGGCATGATGTTATGCTATGCATGGAGTGATGTAAGTAGGCCCTGTAATGAGTCCCAATTAAGGACTGTACACAAAACCTGCAAGAAAACTCATGTGGTCAGATAACAAGTATGCAAGTAGTTCAGTTTGAAGGCACACAAGTCACACAGAGAGCCCTTAGAGTTCAGGCCAGCATGAAGTTTGGGGTACTACCCTCTTGAAGTTGGTGGGTTAAGACATGTCCTATCAAAAGTAACCGGGTTCTAGAGGATCCCAATATCACTGACTACCCTCAATCAGTCATAACTCCAGCGTTGCAATCTTTTCTTGCAGCCAGAACCATCGCGAGAGTTTAGCCTCAATGGGTGTAGCATACTGCTGCGGTTCTATGGCCAAGTTGGGTCACATTAGGGTTCTAAGGTCGGTTGGTGCTTAATGACTCCTCAGAAGACCCATATTCTCCTTGTTACAACACAAGGGATATCGGTACAGACCAAGGTGCCACACCAACGTAGCCACTGCTTCACCCGTGTCGGTCTATGCCGGACAGGTCCCTCACAGCTTATGCTACCTAAAAGGGTATCCCCAGATCCGGGTTAGGATCTATGAAACTCCGATGCAAAGCCCACAAACATAAAGCAATCAAAGCAAAGCAATTGAAAACATAAGTATGATCTAATCCTAAGGTACACCTCACTTTTATAATATCCCCAGCAGAGTCGCCAGTTCTGTGACCGGTGGAAATAGAACTGACTGTTTTTTAAGCTGGTTCGCGAAATGTCGCGGAAGCAAGAGTCGCCACCGTCTTTTATTTTCTCCAACATGGAAAGGACAAAAGCACAACAAAATTCCTTATGAGAATGTTTCTCGGTTCGGGAGGTAGATTTATAGAAAGGGAAGGTGTTAGCACCCTTTCTATCCATGATTATCCATGGGCTCTTAGGTACTTGCTCATTGTGTTTTCAAAATGTTTTTTTTTTCAAAGTGTGAGTGGGTTTGAAAAAGTTTCGTTTAAAAATTTCAAATCGACTCTTGTATCAGTCCTCAAGAGTGTTTGAAAAATTATTTTGAAAGCTTTTTGAAAGTGTCGGTGTGAAAAGAGTTTTGATTTGTTTTTTAGAGCAAGTATCTACGAGTCATCTACCTACCCTAAGGAATTAGGCTGTGTAAATGTCCTTAAGGTAGTGCCATCCCACCATTGAGAGGTAGGTAGCATCACCGTTGGAGGTGTTCGGGTCAATTCGTTTGTAGGATCAGTGTGGTACCAGGCAACAGTAGGACACCTTAGAAGCTACCCTTATGCCATTGATCCTTTTTAATTCCGAGGCAACCGTTTCGAGGCAACTGGATCATGTCATGGACATAAGGACTTACTAAAACGTCCTATACTCGACGACCACGTTTCGAGGGCAAGGCAACAGTGAGGCGTACCCTAAGAGTGGTGTGTGAATTTGTGTATTGTTTTCAGTTTAACCATTATCTTTGATCATGCATTATGGTGAGCTACGCTTGTTTTTAATTGGCATGCATTCTTTCATACAAGTTAACAGTTAAGGGGGTGCGGAAAGTAGATTGCGGAAACGTAAATCCTACGCTATTACAAGGCGCGAGTCTATACATCGCCAAAAATTACAAAGACCCGTTTTTTTTAATAAATGAATACGGAAAGTAAATAAAAACAGTAAAAGTCCCAATTACTATTACATATCCGGAGCAATTACATAATAATCGAACAAATTAAATGCGCGCGAATAAGAATCGGGAATGTCCAAGGGTGTTGACCCTTTTAAGAAAAGGAAATTAATTTTTTGGTCTTTTTGGTAATTAAAATGAAATGGGAATTGATTAATGATTAATTACTTTAATTTAATTAAAAGAAAATATTTTTGTTTTTATGTTTTTTTATGAAATAAGATAAAAAAGGAATTAAAATGTCAAAAGAAAAGCCTAAGTCTAAATTTGTTTTTATTTATTATAAAAGGGATAAAGTTCAAACCTAATTAAAACTAAATTAATTAAGGAGTTTATTTACAAAATAATTAGACCTAAGTGAAATTAATAAAAATAAAGTATTTACATTTTTTTGGTTTTTTTTTTTTGAGTTTGAAAATTAAGAAAGAAATTAAACCTAAATTAAAGAACTAAATTAAATTAATAAATTAATTAATTAATGAAGAAATAAATTATGACATATTTTGATTTTTTTTATTGTTTTAAGAAAGAAAATAAAATTAATTAAATTAGTATTTAATACCTAATTAAGTTTAATTAATTTTTAATATTACAAAAAATAAATTAGAGTTTCCTAGAATTTAAAACCTAATTAATTAATTAAATTTTATTAAAAAAAAGAATTCTGAAATTTATTGGGTAAAAATATTTTTGTGATTTTTGAAATAAAAAAGAAAATTAATCTTTGTTAATAAAAACAAATTAAATAAATTAAAATAAAATAGAAAAGAAAATTTAAGGGAAAAGAAAATGGGCCTGGTTTTTGTAGCAAAAGGGGGGGTGCGGATGGTAAAGCTGAGCCCAAACACTGATGGCCTCTTTTTGACTTTCTTCAATTCCATATGCTTGCTTGACTGACGCCCACGGTGGAAGGATGCACATGAGACGTTAGATTTGGATCAAGGGCAATCTGACGGCTGGATCTCATAAGCGCATGGTATGGACTGAGGCTTGAAGCACATGGAATTTACTAAGCATAGTCAGCTGAAGTAATTGAGTCAGCAACCTGAATGGCCAATCAAAACACGGGAAACAGCCACGTTTGCGTCAAACAGAGTCAAGCAAAGGCAATGACGCCGGAGCGATACTCCGGTCGTCTTCTCCGGTAGGGGTGGTCCTGAAAACCTGCGAAAACAGTGAAATTGAAGCAAACAAAATAGCCAGATCCAATGATTAGGGCATGGCGATCATCATGGTGATGTTTTCGTGGTTTAATGCTACCTGTTCTCACCAAAACGAAACTCCAAGTAATATGAACCCTAGCCATGGTGATTTACATTTTGGCCATTATAGACCCCCAAGCGATAGTCCAAACCTGTTCTAAACATTCACTAGAACTCAATGGCATGGTCAGTAGGGATTGAATCAAGCTATAAATGAAAATACGATCCATGGAAATTTTGCAAAGTGTATGTTCATGTATATACAGTTTCAGCCTGCATGATTATGTGAAAAGGGTGTGTTTATACCTTGTTTTACCTGTAGATCACGATAGGATGGACGGGAAGTCTTGTGGATGGTTGAGCCCTTGAATTCGATCTTGGTACACTTCTTTGGAAATTTGAAAAGAATTTGATCTTGGGAGGCCTCTCTCTCTCATGACCCCTTTGTGGTAGCTTGTACATAGGTTATGTAAGGGATTTCAATCAGCATTAAGGGCCTTGAAGCCTTGCATTCATGTTTAAGATTTTGGCATAACCTCCATTGAAACACTTTCCATTTTTATGTCAAAATTTGAATTCTTGCTTGATTAGCCCTTTGCACTAATTTGGAATGGTCATGATGGTGTATCAAAGCATTTCAATACAAAATATACCCTTTAGTTAATTTTCTTGATTTTTATTTGATTTTAAAAGATTTAAAATGAATTAAATCAAATAAAATTAAATAAAAATGGAAAAATTAATTTTAAATCTTGAAATAATTTGTGGGACACGTGGGAAGCATGGCCAAGCTGAAACAAGTGGAAAAAGTGGGCCCCTTTTGTCAAAAATGAAGTTTCAAGGATAATTGACTTTGGCCATTTCACAAAAATTTCCCAACTCTCCAATGCATATCTTGCTCAATTTTGAAGCTATGAACATGTTCTTGGACATTTTGGAAAGGTCTTGAAGTCCTCTAACCAATTTCTTTGGTCCCATGTCATTTTGATTTACCAATCTCAAGTTATGGTCTTTGACTTAAAGTCCCTTTTTGTTGACTTTTGAAAATGACCTATAATGTTGAAATTGATAACTTTTTGTGAGAGCATTTCTTGGACTTGGAATGTGAAGATGAGTTGTAGTAAATTTCTCCCCCTTCAAGATGAGAATTGGATGGGATTTTTCTGATGAACCATGAAAAAGTTATGCCTTGGTCAAGTTACAGTTGACTTTTCAGCTGTCCAAAAATAGAAACTTTTGCATCTTGATGATTTTTGAGCCATGCTTTGAGAATCATGATCAAGACTTGATCAAATGATGATTGTGGCTTCAAAATAAGATGTTGACCAAAAATTTTGACTTTTGACTGCCAAATGACCATTTTGCCCCTACAGTTGACTGTTGAGCAATTAGGGTTTTTGACTGTGCAACTTGACCTTGTGAGCCCTGAAACTTGACATGTAGGTGCTTGACAATGTGTATAGGCATATGTGACTTGATTGAGCCTTTGAAAACTTCAACTTCCTTGCAAGAACCAAAACCCTAATTTGACTGGCTTAGGAGGATGGTTGACTGTGTAGCCCTTGAGTAGACTTTGAACCATTGGAGGTGATGCTTGTCAAAAATTTGAAGAATATGGGAGGGCAAATTTTGGGGTACAACAGACTGTCATCATGTTATTCATAGGCAACAAGGGACTAGATCATCTTTTCATAGGAAACTCAAGGGACATCGCGGGACTATGATAATTATTCGAAGGGACCATGATGATTTAATCGAGGGTCTTTTCTAAAGTACCCCTTACTTAGGAGGGACATGACCAAGTTTTCCGAAGGCAACAGAGGGAATTATCCTAGAGGTGTCAGTGTGCAGTGTATTGATTCAGTTATATTTATCTTGGAAGTTAGGATTTTCTATGTTTGAAGAAAATAAAATGCGAGAAAGTAAAGGCCTACAACTATTACAGGGCTTCGGGAGAGTTATATAATAATTAAAACCTTGCAAAAATTCAAATCTAACTATTACAAATTCGACCCGTGCAACCTATACAATTGTTTCTAGGAATTTAAATGCAAAAGATAAGTAATAAAAAAAAAGTTAGAAAGATTATTTTTAAAGTCCTAAAATTTAAAATATCAGAAAACAATTTTTTTTGCATATTTTTGGTTTTATTTTATATGTTAATAATTAAAAAAAATGTCTAATTTTAATTACAAATTAATTTAATTGCAAAAAAACCTAATTCTAAATTAATTAAATTAATCGAAAAACAGACTAAACCTAATTTTTAATTTTATAAGTTTTTCTGATTTTTTTTATTTTTTTCGATTTTAATTAAAAAAAAATTAATTAATAATAATTAAGTAATAAGAAAGGGAAAATGAAAAAAAAATAAAGCAAAAAGGGGTTTTGGCATCACTGGGGTTCGAACCCCCTCCTTTCTCTTTTGCCAAGCAAGAACACTACCACTGCGCCATGAAGCAAACCGAATTTTATGCCCTAACAATGGCATCTCGTGTTCCTCATGTTAAAACTTGCATGTAAGGCTTCAAACCCGTTCTAAACAATCATGCTAAGCGATCTGAATTGTTAGAATAAGTTTACAATGTGTATAATTTGTAATACGAATAATAAAAAATAATACAAACCGGACATGTCATGTATGCAAGTTTTAGGTACAAATAGGCATGGAAAGTTACCTATTCTTATCTTGGAGATGTTCTGGAAGTGATTTGAGGTGGTGGTTTGGGCTGAATCAAACCGAAACTTGAGATTCAATGGTGCAATTTCTTTGAAAATTTGTGATTTTTGAGACTTTTCTTGAGGCAAAATTTTCGTTTCATTGTAGTGTGATGGCTTGAGTATTTACAGTGGAGGAGATTTAAGTCACCAAATAAGGAAATAATCAAGTGATCATTGTTGTACCCCAAAATTTTCCCTCTCACTTATCAAGAATTAGCTCAGCTCAAGACACCTCCTTAAGCACTGATGATCAAAATTAGGGTTTGAGATTGCACAAGGATTTTTGAACTTCTAATGCCCCATATGACTTTCATGGATCATTATGGACCCCCAAAATTACTCATGACAAGATTCAAGCCTTGAATCACACTTTTGCTCAGACAATTAAGCAGTTGACCTAAAAATCAACTGCATTGGGGAAAAAGTCAACTATGGCCAATTTACAGTCAAACTTCATAATTATTTATCCATATCAACATTTTAAACTCATATGTAACATTTTATCAAGTTTGGACCATCATTCCTCAAGAAATTTGATCAAAATTTCAAAAGGGAAAAATGGTCAAAATTAGGGTTTTGATTGAGAAAGGGCAATTTCTGATTTTTGACCTAGTAAATGATCAATTGGTTTAAGTCATGATCTCAAGAGTCCAATTGCATAATTTTTACCTAATGACATAGCTCAAAACATTGCTCAAGTCCAATGGATTGACAGATGAATTTTCAGTCAACTGATCAAAAGTCAATTATATACTGAAAAGTCAAACTTTGACTTTTTGGTCAAAATCAAATGCCAAATATTAAAATTCATTAAAGAATGTAAAAATATGAAACTTATTCATCAAGAAATCAAAAATTTAAGATTTCATTTTGAAAAGTTAAAATTTCTAAACTTAGAAATTTTTCTAAGTGTTGGAAATTTCTTATTTTTTCATAACTTTGAGCAAAATTTTTACCATGATGCAAGTTGATACAAAAGAAACTTCCAACATGAAAGTTGTAGATCTCCATTAAATCTACAACTTTGCTTCACACAACTCCTTCCAAAAGTGCTTGGGTCTCAAGTTATAATTTTAAGAATACATGGTCATGAAACAAAACACTTAGTGAAATTTTGCCCTAATTTGGTCAGGATTTTGACCCAACTTCACGACACTTTTTCATATAGTTCCATGGGGAAACTTCAAAATCAATTCAAATATGGGTTATAGAGAACATTTCAAGCTTTCCAAAATGTCAAAGAACTCATGGATATCATATTTGAGCTAAGAGAATCAAAGCCATGAAGTTGGGGTTTCATTCTTATATTACAAGTCAATTTTGTGATGAATACTTGATCCAATCTTCAAGCATGTTGTACAAATCCTACTTTGCAGGCTTCTAACTTTAATTTCACTCCATAATTAAATGTCTACACAACTGTTAGAAGCTTTAATCTAAGCATTCAATGCATTGCCCAGGCTTAATACCATTTTAGGAAGAAAGGCAACATTGCCATTTTGGAAATGTGGCTTTTTTGCACAAAGTCAATTCTTGAGCCTCTCACATGTTCCCTCTGATCACACTTCGTCTAAAAATTCATAAGCAATGTGATAAAAGTGATTAAACCAATCTACATTGTTGTTACAAACTTTGAAACTTGATTTTCTCACTTTTCTTCAAAATCAAGTAACCTAGCAATTAGCTTGAGACTTGTACTTCTGACTGTCCAAAGCTCTAAAACTCTTTTGTTTATATATATACCAACCATTTTTTCCACAAGGACACGAAAGCTTAAGCCCTCAAACACCTTGAAATCAGAACTTGCACCAAAAACCTCCATTACTTGTCATTTCTGACCTTGAACCTCAAATACACAATCCACTCGTGCGTTTTCACTTTTAATCAATCACAAAGCTCCTATAACTCATATAGAGGCTATCCAAACCCTTACTACACAACTGTAACACAATTTACCATAACCTCCATAACCAAAAAACAAAGTCTGCATCTTGACATCTCCAGGCCATTTCAGCCACTCTCCAACCAAGCTAATCATTGCATTAGCTTCCTGGGACCTCAGTGGAGCTATTCTGATCATCATAACATCTTGAGAAGTGCTCATTTGCAGAACACGATTTTCAGTTTTGAGGTAAGTTATCTCAACTTTGAACTCTTCATACAAGTATTATTAATGTTTAATTTGTGAATGAAAAATGTAGACATCATTGTTCTGAAGCTAACCATGTCTTTAGATTTCATTTATATTGCTTGAGTAGTTAGAATTTTGAATCTGAACATCCTGGAAAAATTAGGTCAGAATTTGGTACCATTCAAAATTCATGTTCATTCTTGAGAATTAATTTAAGTTGTTTATATTTCTGGAATCGTGGTAAAATTTTACACAAGTTTCATGTTTACTTTGTTGCAAATGGTTGAGAAATGAACAAGTTACAGTTGATCTGGCTGGAGGTTGAAGATGAAGTGTAAATCAGGGTGCGTTTTGTATCATATATTTATTGTTTTACTTATGTTAACGGATGTATAGCCACCCCAGTGGTAGAAGCGCGCGCCTGTAACCTTTGAGACCTGGGTTCGAGCCCCAGTGGTACCCTTTTCGATTTTTTCACATTTTTCCATTCTGACTTTCTTTTTTTTGCAGGCGCTAGGCCTCCTTGGGCCTTGTTTTTTTTTGTTTTTGCTTGCTAACCCCCCTGTTTCATTTACACACTCGTGGCCCAGTTTTATTTTGTTTTTATTATTTTTTTTGTTTATTTGTTTTCTTCATTATTTTTCTAATACTAAAAAATCATAAAAAATACAACAAAAAATAGATTTACATTTTGACATAGTTTATTTATTATTCTCACACAAAAAATTATTTTATTAATCATACTTTATTTATTTTACTAATTATCTTTGTAAATTTAATTAAAAATAGGTTTTAGTTATTTTCTTTTACACCCATTGAAATATATTATTTTAAAACAAAAAAAAGACCAAAAATATTTTATAATACTATAATTTATTTTCAAGACAAAAATACCAAAAAAATACTTTTCTTATAAACTTAACTTCTTTTTTATCTTTTAATAGATTTAGGGTTTTATTTAAAATCTTTTCTTAGTAAATTTAGGTTTTACTTTTAACTATTATTTTCTTCTAGCTAATTAGGTTAAAATCAAAACCCCTTTTCTCATGAAAAATCAAACAAATATCTATTTTCTTTGCATTTACGTTCTTGCATATTTATCTATTTTTGTACATTTATTTATTCAATTTTTGTACCAATTCAATATGGTTGTAATAGATTAATTAGGTTTATTTTCTTGCAATCTCCATTTATAATTTTTACACCCCCTCCCACAAGTATTGTAATAGCATAGTGACTTTAAATTCCGCAATTTATCGCTTTATATATAACACGCTAGTAATTAGGGTTTGTATGGAAAGACTAAAATCAATACTTAGAAAACCCTAATTCAAGACAAAATCAAGCATGAAAACAATACACTTGCACACAAGCACCCTTAGGGTAAATCCACTTGGTTGCCTTTAGAAAATGGCCATATTACACATGTGAGATATCTTAGCAAAAACAAGTAAAGTATAAGATTATAGTCCCTCGATGGCGCTATCTAAGTTGCCTTTCAAATGATCTTGGTCCCTAAAAGAGAATGCTAAGATATCTTGCAACATTGCTAATCATAGTTATACGATGACCCACGCTCGTCCCATTTACATCCAAAGATAGGGTTACTTGCCAAATCAGTTGTAAGATAACAATGTCAAAGGAAAAGAAAATGAACAAGAAAGACTTTTGAGTAGGTAGAATATTCCTAATTACTTGCTCAATTTCAAAACGTCCTTGCTATTTTCAAAAACAAACACTTGCACTTTCAAAAAATCTTATGAACTTGAAAACATTTTCAAAAGATAAAACATCTTTATATACATTCTTACAAACGAGAATCATTACAAAGATTGCCTAAACAATGACCTATTTACAAAATACTTTCAAAAACTATACAAAGCATAATTTCAAACAAAAGCAAGTGATCTAGCAATTAACTAAGAGCCCATGGAAAACCATGGATGAAAAGGGTGCTAATACCTCCCCTTTTCATAATCTACCCCCCCCCCCCCCCCCCGAACTCAAGAAATAATCTCAAAGGTCTTTCCTGTGCTTTTTCACCTTTCCTTTTGGATAAAAGAAAAGTCGGTGGCGACTCTTGCTAACCGCAACATTTGCGATCAAACGCAAAACACCCAAGTCATTTATCCCACCATATCACAGAACTAGTGACTCTGTTGGGGATTATTATAAAAAGTGGGGTTACCTTAGGGTTAGATCACATTTACTTGCTTTCATTGTTTGACTTGTATGCTTTACGTTATGGTTCTTTGTTTGGGTTTGAATCCTCTACCCGGATTTAGGATACCTTATAGGTAAGTAGCAATATGTTGTGGAAACTGTGCGGGGTTTACCGACATGGTTTAAGTAATAGCTATGTTAGTGCGACATATTTGTGGGTATCGGTAGCCCTTGAGTTAATCAAGGAGAATACGGGGCCGCTGAGTGATGTCATGAAGCACTAATGAACTTTTAGAACATTTACTTGACCAACTTGGCCTTTAGGACGTAGTGAGATGACCGGCTTTGGTGCAGTCTGAAGTTGGTAGGTACTCGATACTTCACTCATTAAGGCTTGGTTTTTTGGGATATTTTGGTCGCCATTAAAGAGGCTTGTGCTGAAACAATGACCAAGGAAACAAACCGGTGATATTGATCTCCTCAGAACCCGGTTAATATTACTAGGACATGTATGAGCCAACTAAACTTCCAGAGAGTACTTACTTATGAGACTCCATGCAAGCCTAAACCTAAGGACTTGTTTGCTTTGTTTGTATATACATACTTGTACATAACATCATGAACATCATAACATCATATTCATTCACTAACCATTTCAAGGATTTATGGGATTTATCTTTGTTCTTGTTTTGTAGGACATGGATTCTATTCGCAGGAAAACTATTCAAGTCAATCTTGTAAGGATCCCTCCACAACTTAAAGAGCTAGCTTCAAGGATTCCATAAAATTCTCCATTCACCGAGAGACATGGTCTCCTACTCAACTTGGTCACTTCTAACACTGATGAAGACATGATGAAGGTGCTCTTTCAGTTCTTTGATCCTTTACACCATTTCTTCACATTTCCCGATTATCAACTTGTGCCCACTTTGGAAGAGTTCTCCCAACTCTTGAGGATTCCCATTCTTAATCAATTACCTTTCAACGGTACGGAAAGAGACCCAAAGCTAGAAGAGATTGCTCAAGCTCTACACTTGCAATCATCTGATGTCACAACTAATTGGGAGACAAGGAGTGGTGTCAAAGGTTTCCTAGCAAAGTTCTTGTTTGAGAAAGCCCAAAACTGTTGTAATTCCTTGGATTTGCAAGCCTTTGAGGAAATTGTGGCTCTCCTCATCTATGGGATGGTTTTGTTTCCAAATCCTGACCAACTCATAGATGTGAACGCCGTCAAAATCTTCATATCCTGCAACCCGGTGCCTGCTTTGCTAGGGGATATTCAACATTCTTTGCACACTCGCACTATGAGGAAAAGAGGTGTCCTTATATGTTGCACTCCTCTCTTGGAAATATGGTTTATTTCGCATCTTCCCCAATCTTTATTAAAAAACGAGCGAGGTTTAAGATGGTCACAAAGGTTGATGATGCTCAAACATTCAGACATCCATTGGTGTTCCCAATCTATAGAGAATGTTACTATTGTCAATCGTTATGGAGAATTCCCTAATGTCCCTTTACATGGCATTAGGGGAGGTATCACCTACAACCCCTGCTTAGCCTTAAGACAGTTTGGTTACGCTCGAAGGGACGACCCTCATGAGATGCTCATTCAAGGTTTGGTATTTGACTACGACAACAACGATCAAGGTCTTCGCCAGAGATTTTTCCGAGCTTAGAGGATGTTGAACAAGGTAGATATCAAGACATTGGGGCATAAGAATTCCATTCCTCTTGAGCCTTACCTCAAATGGGTACGAACTCGTGCTCAGAGTCTTATGATGCCTTATCCTTCCATTCTCCCGGTAATCATTGATCTTGTTATGGAAGGAGATGTTCCACACATTGTCCTTCATCCTGACATGCCCATCTCTCTTGAAAACTTACAAAGAGATTGGATACAACTCAAGGGGGAGCGAGCTACTTTTGAAGCCCAATTCTATTCTAGCAAGAAGAAGGTTTTAGAACTTACTAAGCAACTTCATGAGGAGCAGACTTTGAATGCCTACATCACACTAAAGAGGATGCGTACAACCTTTTTATCTTAGAGTTTTTGTATTTTTTTTGTTTCCCAAAGAGGCATTGATGTACTCAATCTTTAATTTATCAATATAACGTGTTTCCTTTTTGTCTAAAACAAATTTGAATCTTTAAAATCCTTGAAATCATTGCATATGCATTTACCATTCATCATAACATGAGCAAGTTTCTTACAACAAGTCTCCTCATCTTTCTACTGTTTACTTCAGTAAGATAGATCTCGAGCAAACAGTGAAGGACCTCCAAGCTCAAAATGCCCAGTTTCAACAGATGTTCTTAACTCTAGCTAAAGGACAAGAAGAGTTGAAGACTTTGCTGGTTGAAGAGAAAAAGAAGAAAAAGAAAATAATTGGAGTTCTGAACATGGGAAGAAGATTCCAAGGGCAAGCAAGACGGACCCTAGACTTTGGAACATCATCTGGCGAGAAAGATAGTCAAGATGGAAAAGGCAAGGAAGCAGTTGTCCATCCAGATTCATAAGAGGAAGAGGAAGAAGAATACTATTCTGAAGAACAATATCCTCCAGCCGACGACAAGTATAAGCATCTAGAAGAACGGTTAAGTGCAATGGAAATCCAAAAAGTGCCTGGATTGGACTTTGAGGAGTTGGGATTAGTATCGGGGATTGTCATTCCTCCAAAATTCAAAGCACCGGTGTTCTCCAAATATGATGGAGTTTCATGTCCCAAAATGCATCTCCAGTCCTATGTGAGGAAAATCCAGCCTCATACCACTGACAAGGATTTATGGGTACACTTCTTCCAAGACAGTCTGTCTGGAACTCAACTTGATTGGTTTTATCAGTTAGAAAGAGCCAATGTTCATAACTGGGAAGATCTTGTTGTTGCCTTTTACAAACAATACCAATACAACGCTGATCTTGCTCCCACCCGTACTCAACTCCAGAGTATGGCCATGGTTTCAAGTGAGGGATTCAAAGACTATACGTAAAAATGGAGGGACTTAGCAGGAAGGATCTAGCCTCCCCTATCTGAAAGAGAATTAGTAGACATGTTTTTGGGAACCTTGTTCGGACCTTTCTTCAATCACTTAATTGGGAGCTCTTCGGCGGGTTTAACTGAATTGATATTGACTGAAGAAAGGGTGAAAGCTGGGATAAAGAATGGGAAGATTCAAAAAGATGCACCCTTTGCTGCTGTAAGGAAACCATTCATTGGAAAGAAAGAAGTTGTTGTTGTATATCCTCAGAGAAATCAAGATAGGGATGAAAGTCGTCCAATGGTGGGGGCTATCATGATTCCTAAACCCGTACCTACTCAGCAAAGAAGCAACGAGCCAAGAATGGAAAGACCAGTTAGACAGTTCACTCAAATTAACATGACACTATCTCAAGTATTACCACATTTGTTAAGATCCAATCTAGTGACTTTGAAAAAAGCTCCAAAGAATCCTAACACAACCTCTCCTCATTATTATCCTAATGCCCGTTGTGCATACCATTCCAAGAGTCCCGACCATGACACTAACAACTGTTGGGCTCTGAAAAACAAAGTATAAGACCTTCTTGAAGCCAAAGAGATCGAATTCGACGCGCCAGAAATTCCCAATGTAATCACTGCCCCTATGCGGAAGCACAGCCGTAATGTCAACGTCGTTGAGGAAGATATGTTTGTTACTTCAGTTGATGAACTTGTGACCCCACTCCTGACTATCAAAAAGAAATTGTTGAATGCCGGTTGTGATACGGTGGGAAGAACTGACTGTTTTTTTGGAATACTGGTTTTCATTTTGCGTTTGTTTTTGCAAAATGTCGCGGTAAGCAAGAGTCGCCATCGACTTTTATTTTATCCAACAAGGAAAGGAAAAAAGCACAGAAAAATTCCTTTTTCGAGATATTTCTCGGGTTCGGGGGGTGGATTATAGAAAGGGAATGTGTTAGCACCCTTTCTATCTGTGGTTATCCACGGGCTCTTAGGTACTTGCTCAATTGTTTTCAAAATTGCTTTCTTTGTGCTTGTGGGTTTGAAAAAAATTTTATTTTTGAAAACTTTGTTTGAAAAGGAGTGTAAGTGTTAAAAAGGTTTTGTTTTTTGAATGAGCAAGTATCTAAGAACCATCTACCTACTCGAAAAAAGACTCATTCTACCCTAATTTCCTTTAGACAATGTTATCCCACTATTAATGAGTAGGTAGCACCGTCGTTGGAGTTTGAGGGTCAATTTAAATGAGGGACATACAATCACTAAAGCAATGTTAGGACGCCTTAGCGGTAACCCTAATGTCTTAGATCATTTGTTTGAGGAAAAATATCTGAGGCAACCATTTCGAGGCGACTATGATCTTTTAGATAAGAGGGTGACCTCTAAAACGACCTATACTCAATGATCGTGTACGAAGGCAACCAAGTGGGGTGTACCCTAAGAGTGCGCATGTGCGAGTGTGTCGTTTTCAGTTATTTTTATCTTGGTACATGTTAAGGGTGATCTAAGTTGATTTTAGGTTAAAACATTCAGTCTTGTCATGCCATCCTATTATCAAACATCTAACAGTTATAATTTGCGGAAATAAAATGCGAAATTTAAATTACAAGGCGTCGGGTATTTACATCGCCAAAGACAAACCCTTTAAAAATAAATAAAGTGATAAAAATAAATAAAAGTCCTATTTTCTATTACAATCCGGGAGCAAGTACATTATATGACAAAAGAAAGTAAATCGCGTGTGGGAAATTAAGTCGAGCGCATGATTAGGGTTTTGACCCTTTGGTTAGAAAAAATGTCTTTTTGTTTTTTTTTTATTTTAAGAAAGAAATTAACCTAAATTAATTACTAAATTAAATTAAATTAATTAATTAATAAAAATAAATTATTTTTGGGTTTTTGTTATTTTAATAAAGAAAATAAAATTAATTGAATTAATAATTAAAACCTAATTAAATCTAGTTAATTTTAATTATTTGCAAAATAGGTTAAAATTATTCTAGAATTAAAACCTAAATTAATTAATTAGTATTTATTAATAAAAAATAAAAGTTAAAATTTAATTGAATAAAAATATTTTTTGGTGATTTTATTTTATAAAAGACTGAATTTTAATTGGTTAGTAAATCAAATGAAAATAATAAAACAATTAAATAAACAAATAAAATAAATGACAATAGGGGAGTATGGGCCTGAATAGGTGGTGTGATTAGCAATTGGGAGGCCCAAAAGCGCTGGCCCTGGTTGACTTTTTGGATCTGGTGTGCACGCTTGGACTTTGCCTATGATGGACCTTCAGTTTTGGACCTTCAGATTTGGCCTTTGGCCATCTGGCGTTTGGAGGATGAAGGACCATGGTGGGCTGCACGCTTGAGTATGCATGTGATCATCTAAAAAACAAAATTATTAAGGAAATGGGGGGACCTGGGATTCGAACCCAGGTCCTGAAGGAAATTGCTTCGCTTGCCTTGCTACTACGCTGTGTTGGTCTGTTTGTTAATAATATACAAAGAAAACATAATATAACAAAAACCAATCATATGCCAGCAAAACAAAAAAGGGCGCGCTTGGTTTGAATGGATGTATGGGAGAACGACAACTCATCATCTCCTTCCTCAAAAAACTACAAATATTACCTACGGATTTTTGTCTGCAGCTAAAAACGCAGCATCATCCAAAAATCCTCCTCAGGCCTTGAAAATAGAATCTAAGACTAGGGTTGAGTTCGTCTCAACCCCCTGGACACAACCATGTCCATCTTGTAGCTTAATTTCACCTGAAAAGAAAATCCCTAAAAACGTCCAATAAACCCTAGCTATGGCGTTTTGCAGTACAGGTTATATAAACAAAATTGAATGATGCCAATAGCTTGGAAATGTTGTGAGGATTACAAATATGCCAATATTTTTCTCAAACGATGCAAGAATAAGCCAAATCGATTTCAAGAACAGGGCTATGTTTTGTGATACTTACAGTGCTTTAGAGTGCTTGAAAACGCGTGGTATGGATTGTAAAAGCTTCTAGAGATGATCAGCAGTCGATTGAGACAAGTCTCAAGTTCTGAAAATGCCTCTAACTTGGACTTTGATCTCTCACTTTTTTGTGAATTTTCCAAATCTGATTCTGCCTCTCTCTGCACTCTCCACCCTTATTGTGTATCCTTTGCCTTGCTTATGTAACATGCTTTGCATTAGGGTAGAAATCATGGATTGAATCCCTCCAAATCAATGTACATGAATATGATTTGATTCCCATTTACAAACTTGAAAAATTTGATTTGATTCGATCTTTTTGCAAATGATTTGGTGTGATTCGAGTTTGATGATGATAATGATGGTAATCAAAGCCTGAAACAGCCAAAAAATCTTATGTTATCAAAGTTTTGGATTTTATATGATTTTATTTGATTTAAAATGAATAAATTCAATTAAAAATAAAATTAAATAATAAAAATAAAATATGGGCTCATGGCTGAATCTAGGACACGTGGGAAACTATTCAAGCTCAAATCAAGTGGAAAAGAATGGGCCCATTTGACAAAATTTGAAGTTTTGGGGATAGTTGACTTTTGGCAATTTTGCAAAAAAGTCCAACTTAAACAATGCATAACTTCTTCAATTTTAAACTTTTGGAGGTATTATTTGACTTTTTAGAAAGCTTAATATGTCCTATAACCAACCCTTTTGGTCTCATCTCATTTTGATATTCCATTATCAAGTTATAAGCTTTGGTAAAAAAGGTGTTTTTGTTGACTTTCAAAAAATGACCTATAATGTCCAAATTTATAACTTCTTGTGAGTACATTTTTTGATCTTGGGGTATGAATATGGATTGTAGGAAATTGCATCCTATTCAAAATGAGATTTGGATGGGTCATTTCTAATAAAGTATGAGAAAGTTATGCTTGGTCAATGTTGAGTTGACTTTTCCTACAAAACCCTAATTTAGCAACTTTTGAGTCTTGATGAATTTTGAGCAATTCTTGATGAATCATGATCAACCCTTGATAAAATGATGAAACTCCTTCCAAATTAGAATGTTGGCAAAAAATCTTGAAGTTTGACTGTATATAGGTCACAGTTGACTTTTGCCCTAACACAGTCGATTTTTGGACCCTTGAGCAATTGACTGAGCAAACTTCCTCTGCAAGGCTTGAAATTTGGCATGGATGATCTTGATAACATATTAGGACATTGGGGAGCACTTGAGGTTATTTGGATTCAAATATCTTGATGCAACACAAAACCCTAATTTGGGGTTGACTGCCTTAGGAGATAGCTTGTCTGTCCAACTCTTAAGCAACCTTGAACCACTTGGAGATTTTTCTTGCAATGTTTTGAGAAATATGAGAGGGAAAATTTTGGGGTACAACACTGGTGTATTCCCAGGCTGTGATGAAAAAGCTGTCATTTCTGTTTATCCTCATCAACCAATTGTCCGTTGTTAAAAGCATGCGTTCAATGCCTAATAGATAACAAGGAGATTTCGTTCGAGAAGACTTCAATTCCAACTGTTTCTTATAATGATGTTTCCATCTTGACCATTTCCGACAATTCTTCCAGGGTCTCCACCAAAAGACCCGTTAGAATTACATCAGTTCCTAAAGTAGCTCCGTTGATAATTATAATGCCTGGACCAATTCCGTATTCGTCAGACAAAACCGTTCCATGGAACTATGGAGGTGATGTCTACTACCATGGTATCAAGCAAGAATGGCCAGCTGCTGAAGATTCAAGTTTTGAGAAAGATCACTTCGATATCAGTAACATCGCAGGGACTAGCAAGATCACTCGAAGTGGAAGGGTTTTCTCTCCAGAAATTGCTCCTCCAAAAGCTATTTCTGGACCTGTTGTTGTTGCTCCTCCAAAGGATATTCCCAGTCCTACAATCATCTCTACTAATACTCCTGTTGACAAAACTGTTACAATCCCTGTTATCACCCCTACTGACATTCCTACTGTCGATTCAACCGAGACTTGAGCAAAAGGTATTCTGGTTGAGCCTGTCCGGATGAAGGCACAATCAGTAGCTATCCCTGAGACCTCCCGAAAAGAGATGGAGGAAATTATAAAGATCATAAAAAGAAGCGATTATAACATAGTCGAGCAACTAGGGCAAACTCCATCAAAAATTTCCATGCTGGCTTTACTATTATGTTCCGAGGCGTATGCAAAGGCCTTGGTAAAGTTCCTTAAGACTGCCCATGTACCCCAAGAAACATCTGTCGATCAGTTCCAAGACTGCGTAGCCAGCTTGACTGCGGATAATGGTTTAGGTTTTTTGGATGCTGATTTAACGCCAAGAGGGAGGAAGCATAACGAGGCATTGCATGTCTCAGTCGAATGTAGGGGCACAACTCTGGCTCATGTCTTTGTTGACACCGGTTCGTCTTTGAATGTATTTCCTAAAAAGGCTCTTGATAGGCTTGACTGTGAAGGGTTGACATTAAAGCCAAGCAACATAGTAGTGATAGCCTTCGACGGCTCAAAGAGGATGGTGCATGGGGAAGTGGACATCCCCATAAAAGTTGGAACCCAAACATTTGATTCAACTTTTTATGTAATAGATATTTTCCCTTCATATTCCTGCTTATTAGGCCGAACATGTGTTGTACCCCAAAATTTCCCTCCCATATTTCTCAATACATGTCAAGTGAGGTCCTCAAATTGCTCAAGGAAGTCCAAGAGTTGACCAGACAAACTCTCTCCCAAGGCAGACTACCTCAAATTAGGGTTTCATTTTTCATCAAGATGCTTGAATCCAAAGGATCCCAAATTCTCACTATTGTCCTAATATGTTCTCAAGATCATCCATGTCAAGTTTCAAGCCTTACAGAAGAAGTTTGCTCAGTCAATTGCTCAAAAGCCTGAAAATCGACTGTGCTAGGTCAAAAGTCAATTATGGCCAATATACAGTCAAACCTCAAGATTTTTGGTAAACATCCCCATTTTGAAGTATAATTCATCATTTGATCAAGGGTTTATCATGATTCCTCAAGGTTTTCTCACAATTCATCAAAACCCAAAAGTTGCTAAATTAAGGTTTTGTAGGAAAAGTCAACTCAACTTTGACCAAGCATAACTTTCTCATACTTTAACATAAACGACCCATCCAAAACTCATTTTTAATAGGATGCAATTCCCTATAATTCATATTCATCTCCAAAGTTCAAAATATGCACTCAAAAAAAGATATGAATTTTGACATTATAGGTCAT
The DNA here is from genome assembly GCA_948472305.1 of Vicia faba. Taxonomy (NCBI): domain Eukaryota; kingdom Viridiplantae; phylum Streptophyta; class Magnoliopsida; order Fabales; family Fabaceae; genus Vicia; species Vicia faba. Next base: position 90,690 of record CATIWC010000309.1, on the reverse strand, counting down.
TTTGAAAAGTCAACAAAAACACCTTTTCGGTCAAAGCTTCATACATGAACATGGAAGACTCAATTGATATGAGACCAAAAGGGTTGCTTAGATGACATCCTAAGATTTATAAAAAGTCCAAGAACACCCTGCTAGGGTCAAAATTGAGAGAGAGATATGCATTGTCAAAGTTGGCAATTTTTGGGAAATTGTCAAAAGTCAACATTGATCAAAATTGCATTTTTTCCACATGGGCCCATCTTTTTAAGATTGCATCTCATTCCTAGCATAGTCCACGACCTATGGGACCCTCCATGCTTTATTTATTTATTTATTTAATTTATTTTGATTTTTATTCACTTAAAATTCAAATAAAATCAAATAAATCTAAATAAATCATATAATGTGTTTTAGGGATGATTTTTGCATTGAAGGAAGATCTTATGTGCTGTCAATTGAGAATCAATTCATGCAAGGCTAATTTGGGTGGGAAAAGATTGAATTGAAGCAAGTTTGGAAAGATATCATATGCCATGAAAGACCAAATCAAATCTTCATAATGGGCAAGATTGAATTCGTTGTTGTTAACCTAACATGTTGCATTACATATACAGAAGAGATCCAAGGCAAGAGAGGAGGTTGAACAGTCGTGCAGAGAAAGAAAAAAACTAAAAAATTTCAAGAAAAATTGCAGATCGAATTCCAAGTTAGAGGCCAATCCAATCCATTCTAACATTCCCAATAGATTGCTGGGCATCCCAGGAACATATCCCAATCCATTGCAAGCCTTTTCACGCTTGGAATTGTAAGTTACAGTCACCACGGTTTACTTCCAAACTCAATTTCGATTTCGTTGATTTACTCATCCTACGCATGTTTTGTTATATATTCATGTTCATCATTGAGTTTGCAAACTAATGGTACCACTTAATTACATTTTTAACGCCTGTACAGGATATTTCCATAGCTAGGGTTTTACGTCCTGGTTTAGGGCTTTGCAGTATAGGCTAAATTGGGCTTGAATTTTGGTGCCATGATACTCGTGAGGATGAGACGAGTTGATTGGCACCTTTGAATTTCATTTATATTGCTTGTAGAGAATTCTTGTGATGAACAGGCTTGTAGCTACAGCGAGCCAACCGTAGGTAAAATGCTGGTTACCTAAGACGACGGTTGGGAGGAGGAAGATGATGCGTGGCGCTCCCTGGTTGAGCAGTTTAAACTTTAGCGCGTTTTTTACAATAGCCATTATTTTTCTTATAGCATATTTTGTTTTTATTATATATACAAATAAGCAAAACAGCTCAGTTGGCAAGCAGGGATTGGAAGTATGCATAAGGACCTGGGTTCGATCCCCAGGTCCCAACCTTAGTTCATATTTTTCTTCAATAGGTAATCCAGCACGCTACACGTCGGGAGGATCACCATGTGCCATCAAGATCTGGCCATCAAACGCCTCCCCAGTCAGATCCAATGCCATTCCACTGAAGTCCCACCATACTCCCCAGGTCAATGCATGCGCTGAATCCAGCAAAGTCAAAATAGGCCATCAACCTTGGGCCCAGAAATTCTTATTCCAACCCCCTTTTCAGCAACAACACCAGGCCCATTTACTTCTTTTTTATTTCTTTTCTTTATTTTTATTCTTTTAATTTTCATTATTTACTTTAATTCACAAATTAATTATTTTTCATAAAAAATCATAAAATCAATAATTCACAAAAAAAATTAGGATTAGCCCTTTTTTATTATTTTTATCAAAATTAAGTTAATTAGGGAAATTGTAATTTATTTTCATAAATAAAATCAAGATAGAAAATTAGGTTATCTCTTGATTTAATTTTATTTTTTATTTTTCTCAATTAAATAAAAATACAAAAAAATAGGTTTTAGAATAAATTAGTTTATTTTTCTTAATTTAAAATCAATTAGAATTAGGATTTTATTTTTTTTAACTTAATGATTTCTTTATTTTATTTTTAATAATAAAACATGACAATTTTTTTTTAATCAATCGCAATTAGGTTTAGGCAAGGGTCAAAACCCTATTTATCTCGTATTCGATTCATCGCGCGCGCGTTATTTATTTTTGCCAATATTTTTTTAATTGTTCATGGTTTATAATAGTTTAATCTAGGTCTTTTTACTTATCGCTTTTTCCCGGGTTTTTGGCTATGTAATTAATCCCCTTCCCCGAATCCTTGTAATAGCGTAGATTTACTTTCTCGCATTTTTATTCCCGCAAATATTTGACTGTTTAGATGTATGCTAATAAGATTGTATGACAAGAATGCATGATAAATTAATACAGCTAGAAAACCCTAATGTGCAAAGACAAATAACTAAAAACAGATCACTCACACATATCACTCTTAGGGTATACTCACACTTCAGTTGCCTTCGGTAAACGATCATTAAGTATAGGGTGTCTTAGTGGTTTCCCTCCTGTCGAAAAAGATCAAGTGTCCCGTTCGGATGTTGCCTCGGAAATGTTGCCTCAAAAGTGTTGCCTTGAATATGATCTTGAGACTCTAGGGTTATCACTAAGGTGTCCTAACATTGCTTTAGTGGTCATACGTCCCTTTCGAATTGACCCTTACAACTCCAACGACGGTGCTACCTATTTCTCAATAGTAGGATAGCGCTGTCTAAAGGAAATAAGAATAGAAACGATCTTTTTTCGAGTAGGTAGATGCTAGTAGGTATTTTCTCAAGTCAAACTTTTCACACTTACACATTTCAAAACAATTTTCAAAACAACTTCGTCACACCTTTGAGGACTGATACAAGGGTTATCACGAAATCAAAACTTTTCAAAACAAAGCACATACACAATGCTACACTCATTGAGACCATACTCTCGAGATAGTTCCGATGGAGGATGGTCAGTGATATTGAGATCCTCTAGAACTCAGTTACTTTTTCTAGGACTGGTTTGAACCAACTAAACTTCAAGAGGGTACTACCTTAAAACCCATGCAAGCCTAAACCTAAGGCTGTTTGTGTGACTTGTGTGCTTTCAACTTGAACTACTTGCACAGTTTTATTATCTGACAACATGAGTTCCTTGCAGGTTTTGTTTACAGTTCTAATCCAATAACTTGGATTTCTTGTCGGGTTTACTTGCTTACATCACCTCGCACTTTTGCTTAAATGCATAGCATACACATCATAACATTATACCATAGCATTTCCTTAACCATTTCAAGGATCTCAAGGGCCTATGGTGCAGGTTATGATGAACCAAACGTCTAGCAAGGGGCAAGGGGATTTATTTTCCTCTAGCCAATTCTGTCTAGAGATCAAAACACGATAACTTGATTCAGTGGCTATGACCCGCTCGATATGGTGAGCTTGACTCCTGAAGAAGGACTCCCAATGACACGAAGTTTCTTCAATCAAGCTGCAATCAAATTCTAACAGTTTCTTGTTTACCCCACGAGATCCTTGAAAACATTGCATACATATATCATACATATCATTGCATAACAGGTCTTCCAGTACAGGTCTCTCATGTTCTCGTTGTTTATTTCAGCAATGGCTCTCAAACAAGACAACAGAGATCTTCAAACTCAAGAAGCTCAGTTCAGGGAAATATTCCTAAACCTATCCAAGGGGCAGGAAGAGTTGAAAACACCCCTCATTGAGAACTTGGTCAAGAAAAGTCCTGAAGACAATAAGGACGAACAGCTGGAACAACTGTAAGCTGAGGTAGGTGCAATGAGAACCCAGATTCTTGGGCGGATGACTCTTATCCAAGGCCTAGCCCGAAGACAAGAAGAGCTGAAAGCCATCATCAACCAACTTCGTCAAGACGGATACAACAGTATGAAGCAAACAGTCGAGGTCGGGGACCAAGTCATTGATCAACCTCCAATAAGACAAAAGGTTGGTTTAGGGAAGAGTGGACCTTTCCAAATTGCTACTACAACACGGGTCCAACAACAACCTCTCCAAAAACAACGTGTTAATCAGAGTAAGCCAGATATGCACAAAAGGCAGTTTACCAAATTCAACATGTTGTTGTCTCAAGCTTTGCAACACCTATTAAGGATGAATCTGATTACGTTGATAGGACCTCATCCGAATCCCAAGACTTCTTCCCCTAACTACAATCCTGATGCAAGGTGTGCATACCCTTCCAACAGCTCGGGGCATGATACTGATGACTGTTTGGGCATTGAAAAATAAAATTCAAGACCTGATTGATGAAGGAGCGCTATAATTTGCACAAGACGGTCAGGCTGAGTTCTTCTTCCATCCCTCCAAGACATACCATCTGAAGTGACAAGTTGTTGGCTCCTAAATTCGACACCTTTGTTTTATTGATGTCAGCCATTAAAGCTGAAGGATGTTTTCGACTGGCTAAGTTTGTCGAAATGCCCGTCGAAAGATGGCAAAGTACTTAGAAGATTTCTTCCCAGGGAGAAGTTGGTTGCCTTCGACGTCGAAGGAGTTTCTCGTCGAAGATGTCTCTCGACGAAAGTGTTCGATGGTTCAGAGTGGAGCAGTTTGAAATTCAAGCGTTTGGAGGGAAAACGGTTTCCAGCAGTTACCACGTGCAGCGTGCAAAGATCTGGAGCGTCGAACGTTGAGAACGTGCCAAGTGGAATCATCTCGAAGCAGTGTAACTGCCCGACGGTTACTTGGGATGTTTTAGTATAAATAGTAGTAGACATGTAGTTTCTCGCGTGTGTTCACAATTCTATACAAAGTCACTCATATAGATTCGAGTACCCAGCGTGTGAGAAAGAATTGTTGAGAAATGTATGTGTGAAACACCAACTTTATTAATCAAAGTCATTTACTTTTCCAGAAATTTACTTGCTTTCCTCTTTACATTCCTGTCGAAGCCTTTTACTTTAAAGCCTTGTTTATTTTACCAAGTCTTTCCTTCATGCAATTTACTTGAAACCTCTTTATTTTATGTAAAGCCTCTTTATTTAAAGCCTTATCCAATTTAATCCAAGCTTCAAAATCAACCTATGTCCTAGGATCAATCTGATCGATCCTGCGAGTAACCAAATAAGTAACCATTTGGAGGATCAGCGGTTGTTTACCAAATACCAAGGTAAACAAATTGGCACACCTGGTGGGACCGTGTGTTGATTGTTGAAAATAATCTCATCTTTTCGAGGAGTGTTGTATGTTATTGAGAAGTGGTAGAATATACACAAATGATAACAATACTGCCAGAAGAAGGGAAGAGATGGCGAATCCGCCAAACAATAACGAAATCCCACAAACGAATGTGGGAGCAACGGTTAATACGACCGTAAGTGAAGCGACAACTGTTGGTTCGACACCAGCAGTAACGGTCACAACCACGGGGCCAATACCTTCGTTAACAGGCCCCAGGATGCCTTTGGGAACTCCCCCACCAAGGGGAAATTTAGGCACAAGGCCTTTGGTTCCCCCAGGATTTATTCCATTCTATGGTATGCCAACTTCTGAAGTGGCAAGCCTGACGAATGTTGCGTCCACTTTTTCAGACCCTTTAGTGAGTGCCTCTTCGCCACTCCAAGGCTCTGGAGTAGGCATGGCGAATAGAAATAGGACCCAACTCTTAGGAGGAACGTCCCAAGTAGCCCATGGCCTTACAAATGCCTCGACAGCAGTCTTGAGGCAACAAATGGACGAAAGCAACCATGATATGGTGCAAATGTTGGCACAGACTTTGAGTACGGTGCTAAACCCTCTAATACAAAACACTACTCAATCGAATCAGCAAGTGACAGCGCAAATGGCGCGTTTGGCTGATTTCTTTGGAGTACCCCAACCTATTCGACAGCCCCAAAGGGCGCAAATAAGGGGAAACCAGGGGATATTCTTAGAGGAAGAAACCACCATTAACCAGGCTCAACAGCCTGTCGAAGAAAACCTTAGGGCACGATTAGAACAACCTGTCGAGGAACCTAGGGTAATAACCCCAGAGGTAAGGTTAGTTAACAGAAACCAAAATGCTGACGAAGTAGTTCAGCATATCCAATACCAAAACATGGGTTTGGAAAACAATCTGGCAACCATGATTGAAAGGATCATGACTCAGAATGGGATGAACATGGGCTTTCGAAGGCCCAACTTTACATCTCCATTGTCAGAATACGTGTTACAGACAGACTTACCTCCTAGATGCAAAGTCCCCAAATTTACTAAGTTCTCTGGGGACACGACAAAATCTACTGTCGAGCATGTGGCGAGATACTTGATCGAAGCGGGTGACATTTCGAATAACGAAAACCTAAGGATCAAGTACTTCCCAAGTTCTTTAACAAAGAACGCTTTTACTTGGTTTACAACTCTCCCCCCCAATTCGATCCATCATTGGACCCAGTTGGAAAGATTGTTCCATGAACAATTCTACATGGGGCAAACCAAGATAAGCCTGAAAGAATTGGCCAGTGTAAAGAGACGTTTCACTGAACCTATAGACGAATATCTAAATAGGTTTAGGTTGCTTAAGGCGAGATGTTTCACACAAGTGCCAGAACATGAGTTAGTCGAAATAGCCGCAGGCGGTTTAGATTATTCCATTAGGAAAAAGCTAGACACCCAATACCTGAGAGACATGGCCCAACTGGCCGATAGAGTTCGACAGGTAGAACGCCTCAAAGCTGAAAAAGCAAAGGCAACGAAAACTCACAAGAGAGAGAGGACGGCGTACGTGGAGATGGATGACGAAGATCCAGAATCCTTCGACGATACTTTAATTGTCGAAGAAGGAGAAGTCGATCTAGCAGAATTGAAACAAGGGCCACCATACTCTTGTAAACTGTTAGTCCCCTCAAGTGGGAAAAATCCCATTGGTCCAGAAAGGACCAACGATAGGTTCCCAAAAAAGACTTATAGTTTTGACATCACAAAATGTGATGAAATATTCGACTTGCTGGTTAAAGATGGCCAAATGATAGTACCCCCAGGGGTAAAAGTGCCTCCTCTTGATCAAAGAAAGAAGAGAGGTTTTTGCAAATATCATAATTTTTTGGGCCATAAAACTTCTCAATGTTTTCTTTTCAGGAATCTTGTGCAAGACGCTATCGAAGAAGGGAGATTGAAGTTTGCTGACAAATCCCCCATGGCTGTCGACTCAAATCCGTTGCAGGCTGAAGCCCACTATGCTGAGCCCTCTGAGGTGAACGTGATAGAGGCAACCAAGAGCCAGTCGAAGAAGCCAGGAATTACCATGGTCGAAGTCTCAAAGGACCACATCAACATGCCAATCTTTGGCAGTTTTTCTGGAAATTTATCCAGGAAGACGATTGAAGCTGTTCAGAAAGCGGTCGAAAGCCCGAAGTTGGAGACCGCTGAAGCACAAAAAACTGGATCAAAACCCGGTTCCCACTTGGCCACAGTTCAAGGCCAGACGGAGAATCTGGAGATACAAATGAAGCAGTTAACTCTTGCTAACAAAGATACAATGAATATCAACATGGTCGAACTTTCTGACCCAAAAGCATCAGAAGAGGCCATGAGGCAAGAACAAGCTAATAAGACTGCTTTCCCTAGGGAAAACGAAAATTTGGCAGATTTTCTACAAAGATGCCAGAAAAAGAAATCAGAGGTGATGTTGTGTCCAAGATGCAGTTCGATCTTTGACAAAAAAGCTGCTGAGCACATTCAAGGCGTAAGAGCAGCGAATAAGAGAAGGGAAAATGTTGATCTTCGACATGATCCCAGAAGAGCCTCCCAAAGAGGTTCTAACCAAGAAAAGAGGCCTTTGACTTTTAGGCCTCCCACAAATGTGCCAGTAGATACTTGGTACAAAACCTCTGGTCGAAAAAGGCCAAGTGAGGAGAGATGGCACTCTTTCGACGTGCCAAGAGGTTCCTCTTTGACTCAAAAGAAAGAGCCTCAGGTAGCTGCACCTAAAGTTGCACAAGTGTCAAGCAACTACAAAGGTAAAAATCCCATGTCTCGATCTCAATGGAGGAGATACCAAAGGAGACGAAAAGCTGAAAGGGAGGCTGCCAACGAACCAAAGGCAGAAACCAGTTCGAATGTTCCTCAAAGGAAGCAGAGGAAACCTCTAGAAAGAGAGCCAGTAACCAACAGGCTAGTTTGGCCTAACCAAAGTGAAGTCGAAGACGAAGACGATGCTGAGTCTGATGATACTTTGGATATAATGGTGAATATAGTCTCAGTGCTGCCCAGAGAATTCAATCGACAAGTAGAGGTCGAAGCAAGTGACTGGGAAGTGGAGCAAGAAATGGCCAAACATAGGCCAGTGTGCTATTTTGTCATGGACAATGGCACCACTGAGGAACAAAATGGGTTCTTCGAGCCACCTACAGAGGCGATGAAAAATCACCTCAAGCCTTTATTCATAAGGGCTAAACTCGAAGAAACTACTGTGAATAAAATATTGGTGGATTGTGGGGCAACCATCAACATTATTCCTCACTCTATGCTAAGGAAAATTGGCAAAAGGGATGAGGACATTAAGCCTCACAACATGGTCCTGTCGAACTATGAGGGCGGCATAGGGACCACTATGGGAGTGATCCAGCTAGACATCAAAGTAGGGTCTATCCTTCGACCAACGATGTTCATGGTCATATCGGCCAAACCTAACTACAATCTTTTGTTAGGCCGTGAATGGATTCATGGTGTTGGAGCGGTGCCATCATCAATGCATCAGAGGCTGCTCCTATGGCATCCAGATGGGATGGTCGAAAACATAGAGGCAGATCAAAGCTATTACCTTGGCGAAGTGAATCACCTAGGTTTGGCAGATTTCGACAAGAACTTGGCTCACATAGGGTCATGTCCAACACCTGACTTCGACATGGCGCCAGCGCCAAACACTTTTTGTTCCCTATACCTGCATCCTGAGCATGGTTTCCAATGGGACAGAGAAGACTTGTCCCACATAGACTTCAGTGGGTTAACTGATATCCAGCCAACTGGTTGGGGAAGTGAATTCAGTGATAATGACTGAGTCACAATCTTTGAAGCGAATTTCGGCTTATGTAGCCGAAACTAAGATGATAACGGCTCTCGAAGCCGAAGTAAAGTACATGGCCACACAGGATAATGATCAACAATTATCTGCTGTAGGTCCAGGAAAGGATTTCGATCCAATGCCTCCTGATATCATGCCAGAAGAAATGCAGAAACAGAGGCTCGACGCCATCTATGACGATGAGCCTTTGGGCTTCGAAAAGGACCCCTTGGCGAACAACATTAAGATGTTAGCGCAAGACCCTTTAGAAGAAATCAACTTAGGCGAAGGATCAGAGAAAATGCCAACTTACATCAGCGCCAAAATCGATCCAGAACTTAGGTTGGAAGTAATCCAATTGCTGAAAGAGTTTAAAGACTGTTTTGCATGGGATTATGACGAAATGCCTGGTCTCGACAGAGGATTGGTAGAACTTCAGTTGCCAATCAAACCTGGGAAGAAGCCAATCAAGCAAAATCCAAGGCGCTTCGCTCCAGAAATACTGTCGAAGATCAAAACGGAGGTCGAAAGACTTCTGAAATGCAAATTCATCCGTGTTACAAGGTATGTCGAATGGATTGCAAACGTTGTGCCAGTGATTAAGAAAAATGGTACGTTAAGGGTGTGCATAGATTTCAGAGATTTGAATGCTGCCACACCCAAAGATGAATATCCTATGCCTGTGGCGGAAATGCTAGTCGATTCTGCCGCTGGCTATGAATACCTGAGTATGCTCGATGGTTATTCAGGATATAATCAAATATTCATTGCTGAAGAGGATGTGTCGAAAACAGCTTTTCGATGCCCTGGGGCCTTAGGCACTTACGAATGGGTAGTGATGCCTTTTGGCCTAAAGAACGCTGGGGCAACGTACCAGCGAGCAATGAATACTATCTTCCATGATTTTATTAACACTTTTATGCAAGTATATATTGATGACATTGTTATAAAATCTGTTTCCAGGAAGAATCATATTGACCACCTTCGACAATCATTCGAAAGAATGAGAGAACATGGTCTGAAGATGAACCCTTTGAAGTGTGCGTTCTGTGTGAAAGCTGGAGATTTCTTGGGCTTCGTTGTCCACAAGAAAGGAATCGAAATCAACCAGAACAAGACAAAGGCAATTTTGGAAGCAAAAGCGCCGTCGAATAAGAAGGAACTGCAATCCCTCTTAGGCAAGATAAATTTCTTAAGGAGGTTTATATCTAATCTAAGTGGGAAAGCTCAGGCCTTTTCACCCTTACTTCGACTGAATAAAGAGGGGTTCGAATGGGGGCAAGAGCAACAAGAAGCCTTCGACAAAATCAAAGGGTATCTCACTAAGCCACCTATTCTGGTGCCTCCTTGTAGCAATAGGAGTATGAGATTGTACATAGCTGCGTCTGACAAAACTATGGGAAGCATGTTAGCCCAAGAGGATGAGAATGGAGTCGAAAGACCCATTTATTATCTCAGTAGAGTTTTGAACGATGCAGAAAATAGATATAGTGAAGTTGAAAAATTGTGTCTATGTCTGTATTTCTCTTGTACAAAACTCAAGCAATATATAAAACCAGTTGATGTGTATGTTTCCTCTCATTTTGATGTTTTCAAATATATGTTGTCGAAACCTATCTTGCACAGTCGAATTGGCAAGTGGGCATTAGCATTAACTGAATACTCCTTCACCTTTATGCCTCTTAAGGCAGTAAAAGGACAAGTGGTTGCAGACTTCATAGTCGACCACTCAATTCAAGTCGAGGATATTAATTATGTGGAGATAGAGCCTTGGAAATTCTACTTCGATGGTTCCAGCCATAAAGATGGAACAGGGGTAGGAGTCTTGATTATTTCTCCAGATAAAATTCCAACAACATTCAAGTACAAAATATCAGGTTCTTGTTCGAACAATGAGGCTGAGTATGAAGCTCTAATTACTGGCCTTGAGATATTGTTGGAATTGGGGGCAACTCGAGTCGAAATAATGGGAGACTCAGAGTTAGTCATTAAGCAAGTCACAAAGGAATATAAATGCATAAGAGAGAATCTCATTATGTACTTTGTGATAGCGAATCGTTTATTGAAAAAATTTGAAACGGTTAATATTCGACACATACCCAGAGTCGAAAATCAAATAGCCAACGACTTGGCACAGATTGCATCTGGGTATAAGATTTCAAAAACGAGATTACAAAGAGCAATCGAAGTTCGAGAAAAGATAAAAGCAACTTGTCTATCACCATCAGACTTGGAATCGACGAGACTAGGATATGCTGATCAAAGTAACTTCGAAATTTCGTTCATAGATAATTTATCGGAGCAAGATTGGAGGAAACCCATTGTGGACTATCTTCAAAATCCAGGAGCTTCGACAGAACGAAAAACAAAGTACAGGGCGTTGAGTTATGTACTCATGGGTAATGAGTTATTCAAGAAAACGCCTGAAGGGGTATTGCTGAAATGCTTAAGTGAAACTGAAGCATACATAGCCCTTTCGACTACGCATGCTGGGGCATGTGGGGCTCACCAAGCAGGCCATAAGATGAAATGGTTGTTGTTTCGACAAGGACTATATTGGCCCACTATGCTGAAAGATTGTGTTGAGTTCGCCAAAGGTTGTCAAGAGTGTCAAGTCCACACAGGCATCCAACATGTACCAGCAAGCGAACTTCATTCGATAGTGAAGCCTTGGCCCTTTAGAGGATGGGCGTTGGACCTCATTGGAGAGATTCGACCAGCATCATCAAAGAGCCAGAAATACATACTGGTAGGCATTGATTATTTTACTAAGTGGATCGAAGCTATCCCTTTAGTCAATGTAGACCAAGAAAATGTCATTGAATTTATTCAAAAGAACATTATCTTTAGGTATGGAATCCCTGAGACGATAACAACTGATCAAGGATCAGTTTTCACTGGTCAAAAGATGCAGGAATTTGCTCAGGAAACAGGTTTCAAACTCCTAACATCAACGCCTTATTATGCACAGGCGAATGGTCAAGTCGAAGCAGCCAACAAAGTGGTGATTGGCTTGATAAAGAAACATGTTGGGAAGAAACCAAAGAATTGGCATAAAACGTTAGACCAGATTTTATGGGCTTGTCGAACGTCCCCAAAAGAAGCCACTGGTACAACACCGTATAGGCTAACTTTTGGCCATGATGCAGTGTTGCCAGCAGAAATTTGTCTTCAATCTGCAAGGGTTCAGAGGCATTATGATATTCCCTCTGAAATTTATTGGAACATGATGCTAGACGAACTGGTGGATTTAGACGAAGAGAGACTGCGCGCTCTTGACCTACTCAGGCTTCAGAAGAAAAGAGTGGAAGACTCTTATAATAAAAAGGTAAAACCTAAGGTATTTTTGCCTGAAGAACTAGTTTGGAAGGTAATTCTTCCCATGGATCGAAGGGATTGAAGCATGGGGAAATGGTCACCCAAATGGGAAGGACCATTCAGAGTTATCCAAACTTTTTCTGGTGGAGCCTATGAAGTCGAAGAGTTAGGTGAAGATAAAAGGCTCTTGAGAGTAAATGGTAAATATTTGAAAAAATACAAACCTACACTCCAAGAGATAAAAATAAAATAATAAAATAACAAGACTAAATTAACCATAAAAATGCCAAAATGGAAATTTTATAAATTTCAGCCAAGATGGCAATGTTGTCGAATATAGATTACAAAATATGGTTACAAAAGCTGAATAAATCAAAAGGGAATAGAGTCCTTGAGTCGAAGGTACTTGGCTTGCTGCAGCTCCAACCTTTTCTTGCACCAGGCGTTCTCCTGCACAATCTTGGCAATCTGAGCGTCGAAGCCTTGGGCCTTCTCAGCGAATTCCAGGCCTTGTTTGATTTCAGTTTGACTCTCGGTGTCTGGGATGGTCGAAAGAAGTTCCTCCTTGCGTATAGTGTTGGCATTTATCTTCGCCTCTATTTCTTCGATTTGTGCCCTGAAGGAAGCATTCTCTCGATCAATGGCATCGACTTCTTCCTGCGTAGACGCTTTTTGCTTCGACAACTCCGCAATTCGAGAAGTCGTATCCGAAACAGCAGTCCACGCAGAGGAGCTTTTGCCATACAACACCTCGAGCTGACTATTAAATCCCCTTTGGCGCCTGTAATCTGCTGAGACTTGATCAATCATAGAGTGTAGCTCCATGATCAAGCCTGAAACTTCTGGAGCTACAGCCAACAAGTCGACAGCATTCAAAACATCCCTCAAGTATGATGGAGCAGTGGGGTCCCCCTCTAAAGCCTTCATCAAGTCCTTCTTGAAAAACTGGGCCTTAACCTTCGCCAAAGCTTCATCAAGAGGAGAGGTTTCAGTGGACTTCCCCGACAGGGTAGGAATCTCCTGACTAGCATCGGATGAACTCTTGCTCTCGATGATTGCGTTGAGATAGCTAACAGGGTCAGTTTGTTTCAAGAGTTCTAAGTCCTCTTTCGACCTGTGCTTCGTTGAGGTAACCCTTGCAACAGCATTGTCTTGGGTTTGAGGCTGTTGAGTGTTAATTGTCTCGACTTGTTCCCCTTCGACTCGGACTGGGGCAGTACCAGCGTCATCTTGGTGCCCTTCGCCAGCGTCACCTTGGTGCCCTTCGCCAGTGTCACCTTGGTTCTCTTCGCCAGCAGCACCTTGATTTTCTTCGCCAGCATTGCCTTGGTCCCCTTCTTCATGATTCTCTTCTGACAGATCCACCACCTGAACCGCTTCTGGCTGTTGTTCTTCCGTTTGAGGATCTTCTGCTGGTTTTTCTACCGTCTCAGCATTGGCCTCATTTATTTCGGTATGGGCTTCGTCAGTTTCCAAACCTTTTTCTTGTGGCCTGCTGAGTTCAGCAGACTCCAGTGTTTCAGAGGTCCTGGGCGGAGAGCTTTCGGTGGTGTCCTGAGAAAGGAAAGAAGAAAAATCTTTAGAAATCGAAAGAGACATAATCGAATGTAGGTATCTACACCTAAGTTATAAAAAGGTTTAAAAGATTACCTGTAAGTTAGCTTCAGCCCCAGGGCTGGAATTGTCGCTTTCGACAGGCTTGTTGAGAAGAACGTTTAGTTCCTCCTCCGTTGGCTCCTCAATGATCACTGGAGGTGGCCTGGGTTTTCTTCCAGCAACCTTTATTCTAATGGTTCGACCCTCAGGAGCAGGAGCAGGAGCGTCCTTCGTCAGCTTGCGCCTTTTTAAAGGAGCAGGAGGAGAATCACCTTCTTCATCGCTCTCAGATTCGACCACCAGTGCTGGCCGTTTCTTGGGCGAAGGTGCCTAAAAAACCAATGGGAATTCGATTTAGCAATTGCATCGAAAGTCAAAAATCGAAAGCCAGGAGGAAATAATGAAAGTCTGGTTACCGATATAGAAGGCTTCTTCGAAGAGCCTTCCCCCTGTTGGTTGTTTGTGGTCTTCGCCGGCGCTGTAGTCTTCGCCGGCGGTGGAGGTTTTGTTGAAGGGCCTCCTCCCTGTTGGCCTTCTGTAGCCTTCTTGGCTACAGGCTTTCGAACAACTGAAAGCAAATAAAAAAGTTAACAGGCTAGCAGTCGAAAAAAAGACAAAGTAATGTAAAAGGATGAACTTACATTTCTTTATTTTGTCCAACACAAGGACAAAAGATTTCTGAAGATCATCCATGAAGTCCTTCTCGTCGAAGAACTCCTCAGCATAATAGCTTTTCCACCACTCCTCGAAGGATGGTGAGCAAAGAAAATTGAGCTGGTAGTCAAACAACGAGAGAACTGTTCGACCAGCATATCTTCCGATATGCTTGATGGCAGCTTCTTCGGTGTAATCATTGCAGAAGTACAACATTGACTTCTCTCTTGGAAAAATCGGAGAAGGTAGGGTTTGGATAATACCAAACTGGCGAGATACCAGGTTTGGTTGGTATGCAATCAGACTCAAGTGAGTCTTAGAGCTCCTGAATCGAAGAGGCATGATCCTTGGTGTGAGGAACGCCTCCCACAGTATTGTATGTTCGTCAACATTAGGACCACTTGACGTCCTTGGATGTGGCCTTCTGAACCATGCTGGGCCTACCTGCCGTCGAGCAAACGGAGCCATAGTTGAAACAAACTCTTTCCTTCGAGCAAACATCAGAACGAAGTTGGTGAAGGTTTGCTGAAACTCCAGTCCATCTTCCATAGGCGTCAACAGAGCCAGCCTGGTTCCTTCGACGCGTCTGTTCGCTATCTCTGGAGCCTGCTCATTTATCTGAACCTTCTTAGGCAAGAAAGATTCGAAAGTGGCATTGAGCCACAGTTGGAGCAGCCAAAAAGGCCCAGCAAGTAGCAAACTGGCCCTGTTCTCGATAATTTTTAGAAGAGTTGCCCCATTGCTGATCGAATCATAGAGGCTAGCCAGAATCAGTTCTGCCAAACAGATATTTTGGCGATGATGCAGTTGAGTAGCGAGAGTGACCATCTTTTTGGTCACCTGTAAAGACTTCGAGCAAAATACAAAGCGAGTCAGCCATAGGGCTAGAAACGCTATGTGTTCGACATCCGACACAGCATCTGTCGACCTGTCGTGATAGTGGTTGGTGAAAGTGGTGTATGTTGGTTTGGTGTCAGAGAATCCAATTTGGTCCTCCGACATCTCCTCCGGATCGAAGTAGTCCCCGGTGGGTCGAAGGCCGGTGATAGCGGCCACATCGAAGAGTGTAGGAGTCAACATCCCACAGGGAAGGTGGAAAGTAAAGTGGGAGTAGTCCCAGAACAGCAGAGAAGCTATCAACATCTCCGGAGAATAGTTCAAACCTGTCTTCGACAGCATCACCAGGTCGAAAATCCCCATTTCCTTCCAGATCGAAGCTTGGTGCTTCTCCATCTTTTCCAACCAAGCAACGTAATCAGGAGTAAGGCTAGGGCCAGACCTGAAAGCCCTAACGCCTCTGTTGAAGAAGCGGAGGTCGATTTTTTCATGCGCAGGGTCTTCATTGTCTTCTGCGTCTTTCTTGGCGCATGCAACCGGTTTGAGTTTCTCAACTACCGGAAAATAGCTCTTGATCTTCATAGCCTCAGAGATACTTGGATACATGGGGCCAGACATAGCAAAGATCTGGTTGGAGTATCCAACCGGGATCATAAGGTGGCGTGAGTAGGCATCGTGAACGGCGATGTCCAAGGGTTCAGGAACCCTTCGTTTGTCTGTAGAAGTTACTACTGGAGCAGTGACGAAAACCTTAGGTTTAGCGTTTTCAGATGGTACAGTAGCGCCAGGAGCATTGGAAGCAGATGCCATTGTTAGTGTTGAGGTTGAAGTGAGGTTGAAGACGAAGTGAAGGAGGAAATGTTTTTGCAAAGATGACAAGTTGTATGAAAACAGAGAAGTTTGAAAGCTAGATGGCGTAAAAAGTCCCACAATGGGGTACTTACTTCTATTTATAGTAGTGGGGGAAAATCCCCAAAACCGAGGACATTAAATGCCATTTAATTATTGCAGGAGCTAGTGGGACGCGTGGCAGCCCCCTGTTGTTTTAGCCGTTCTGCAGAAATAGAGGGACGCAGCGTGCGTCCTCGTTTTTGGGAATTGTCATAATGACAAATTCTGAAATGACGTTTGGTACTGCACGCCGTACTGAAAGTGACGTCCTAGGTACGGATAAATGATGGTTTTCTTGGGATTGCCAATGGTTGGTAGAAAACAACAAAAAGTGCACAAGTTAATTTGTGACTAAGCGTGAAAAGACAGGTGTCGAATGGCGTTTCAAAGAATGCCTTTTTCTTTCAGAGTCGAAATAAGGCATTCTTGGGGGGCAATTTGTTGGCTCCTAAATTCGACACCTTTGTTTTATTGATGTCAGCCATTAAAGCTGAAGGATGTTTTCGACTGGCTAAGTCTGTCGAAATGCCCGTCGAAAGATGGCAAAGTACTTAGAAGATTTCTTCCCAGGGAGAAGTTGGTTGCCTTCGACGTCGAAGGAGTTTCTCGTCGAAGATGTCTCTCGACGAAAGTGTTCGATGGTTCAGAGTGGAGCAGTTTGAAATTCAAGCGTTTGGAGGGAAAACGGTTTCCAGCAGTTACCACGTGCAGCGTGCAAAGATCTGGAGCGTCGAACGTTGAGAACGTGCCAAGTGGAATCATCTCGAAGCAGTGTAACTGCCCGACGGTTACTTGGGATGTTTTAGTATAAATAGTAGTAGACATGTAGTTTCTCGCGTGTGTTCACAATTCTATACAAAGTCACTCATATAGATTCGAGTACCCAGCGTGTGAGAAAGAATTGTTGAGAAATGTATGTGTGAAACACCAACTTTATTAATCAAAGTCATTTACTTTTCCAGAAATTTACTTGCTTTCCTCTTTACATTCCTGTCGAAGCCTTTTACTTTAAAGCCTTGTTTATTTTACCAAGTCTTTCCTTCATGCAATTTACTTGAAACCTCTTTATTTTATGTAAAGCCTCTTTATTTAAAGCCTTATCCAATTTAATCCAAGCTTCAAAATCAACCTATGTCCTAGGATCAATCTGATCGATCCTGCGAGTAACCAAATAAGTAACCATTTGGAGGATCAGCGGTTGTTTACCAAATACCAAGGTAAACACAAGTTCTCATAAGAAGGCTTTTCGTTCATTAGAATTTTCAATGTGTAATTTTCTTTTGATCTGTTTGAACATTTATTCATATCAAACCTCGTTATTTCATCAATGCATTGCACATGTTTGTCTTGAATCAATTCATTTGTATTCACTATTTCAAAAATGCGTTCTTGTTTCCTTTTGTGATATTCAACTCTTGATTAAAAACTATAAGCCTTGGAGGGAGGATGACAAAAATGATACCACAATCTCTATAGTATGCTTTTGAACAGACCCCATCGACGATGTACATGTGTTGTTTCAAATCCTAAACAGTGGAGTTATAAGGAAGATAATCCCTAGTCAACCCCTTCGAGCCAAAGAAGTAGGAGTTTTCTTTTCACACAAATTAAAACCCTTAATCATAACTTGGGGCAGGGTAGTTTCTCAATTAATTTAGATGTGCATTCAGTCACAATATTCTACTTCATACATAATGAATGGCATCAAAGGCGTCCTTCCAAAACAAAAGACGGTGATGGTTCTGTATAATCGTCAAGACAGACAGTCATTATCTCTCGAAATAAAAGCCCATTAAGTTAAAACCTATTAAGGAGACTTAAGAGAAAAATTGGGGCATCCCGCTGACTGTAATCACAAAAGAAACAGTTCAGGCAAAAATTAGGGATAACGAAAACAAAAAAAAGAGGTTACTACAACTCCTCGAAAAAAAGAAGATTACAAAAATGAATGCCTTTTCAAAACAAAGGTTCAATTTCTGAATCATCACCAAGTATCAGAGCAAAGATTCCAGACTCAATCGGGATCTAAACGCGTAATTAACTGAGCATAGGACTGAAGAACATCACGGAGAGCGGGTTGGGTACAAATAAAATTTGAGCCTTTATCCTTTGTTTCTTGAACCGTGAACCAGGCCACGTTATAACACTTAAAAGTCCTAGCTGAAGCATGGGTTAGTTTGAGAGCATACTGTTACAAAGGTATCCCGACTCCTGTAGGCTTTGTTACAAATCCTGAGTTGATATCACATTATCGCAAATTTCGCTTTACTAC
The DNA here is from genome assembly GCA_948472305.1 of Vicia faba. Lineage (NCBI taxonomy): Eukaryota > Viridiplantae > Streptophyta > Magnoliopsida > Fabales > Fabaceae > Vicia > Vicia faba. Next base: position 72,202 of record CATIWC010000309.1, on the reverse strand, counting down.
ACAAAACACATTTTCAAAAAAAAATTCAAGACAGACATGAGTTTTGCATTCTTTAAATGACATTATTTGCATATGACTAATTGTTTGATAGTAGAGAAATCTGCACGATGGATATTCAATGAACAGACATCCTCTCAATGGACATAATCACCTCAGCGGGAAAGACACTTCCAAAAATAGGTCTTCTATAAGCAAGGGGCATGACCTGATGTTTAAACACACCTGGGGCAGTCTCTCCAAAAGTACCAGATAGCTAGGGGCAGATCTCCATCTGAAACACTTGGGGCATTGGGCATGAATCCCAACAATGAATCATGTACGATTAAACAAACATCTTCTGGTAGTGTGGAAACACTTACTACTATGGACAATGACAACTCCCTACATCCTGAGAGCGTGGACATAGTCAAAAAACACTACGCATGAATAAAGACCGGCTAGGTTGACTAGCCTAGGAAAAAATAAGGGCATCACGGTGAACCAAAAGGGTTCGGGCAAAAATTAGGGATAAAAACAAAAAAGATATGTACACCCGGCAAGTCGAAAACCTGAAAAGGTGGCTTGGGCAAGAAAGGGTATCCCAGTGGACTGAAAATCTGAAAAGACAATCCAGGTAAAAGTTAGGGATTAAAGCGTACGACTATGTCCCGTTATCTTGTCACTTTCCTATCAGTAGAAGACTTATCATTCTGATCGGCAGTTACCAAGCACCTCATAAGTTGGGATGGCACACAATCCACAAGGCCCCCGCAGGCACTTTCTCCAGTAGGTACAGGGGCAGAAAAGTCTTGATGCAAAGTCATTATCATATCATCAGCATGCGTCCCAGTAACATCTACACTCCCCACAGAGTAGAGGCAACTAAAGTTTTGATCTCCGCCTCCACAAATAGGAGTTACTTTCCCCAGCCAAGCTCTTTCGGAGAGCCGACGTCTATATTCCCCAGCCGAATTTTGTAATCGCAAGCGGTTCATAAAGTTTTCTCCAGAACAGAGTTTATTTATCAGAATAAAGAAGCTCAATCCCCGACAAAGTTTATCCCTTCAGCTATGGAAGCCTCTCTCTCCAAAAGAATTATTTCCCCAAGCAGAGTTTATTTCTCTCACCAGCAGAAATTCAATCTCTGACAGAATTCGTTATCACCAGCAACGGTAACTCATCCCCAGCTTAGTTGTTTCTCCAAGTCAGCAGATCTATCAACAGAATATCTCCTCTCTAACAGAGTTATTCCCCGCAGAGTTATCCTCAGACAGAGTTTCGTCCGGCAGAATATTTACCAGCCAAGGGACAAATCCCCAACATAGTCATCTTTGTTCACAATCCCCAACAGAAGTAGAGGAACTATGGCTTTTCATAGCCTTCAAGAATACCACTTCTCATACTCTTCAAACAACAAGGGATTTATTTTCCTGGACTCAGATTATTATGTCAGCATTTCATATTCATATATCATGACATGTGCATACATTAAATATAACATAATCTCAGTTATTTTGAGAACCTCATCACAATGCGTCTCATGCATCACGCATAACTAACCCTGTATTTCTTTCAGGAAAGACAGTTATTATCAACAATTTCCAGCAGGTACATGATTAACACTCGAAACTAAATAGAGTAATCATCGGCGACAAATGCAACCCTATCCAGGTTCCTTCTCGCAGCCCTACTATCCAGGCTTTCATCTCGAAGTGACCCTACTATCCAGGTTCCTTCTCACAGCCCTATTATCCAGGCTTTCATATTGAAGCAACCCTACGATCCAGGTTCCTTCTCACAGCCCTAATATCCAGGCTTTCATCTCGAAGTAACCCTACTATCCAGGTTCCTTCTCACAGCCCTACTATCCAGACTTTCATATCGAAGTAACCCTACTATCCAGGTTCCTTCTCACAGCCCTACTATCCAGGCTTTCATATTAAAGCAACCCTACGATCCAGGTTCCTTCTCACAGCCCTACTGTGATCGGTGGAAATAGAACTGACTATTTTTTAGCTGGTTTCGCGAAATGTCGCGGAAGCAAGAGTCGCCACCGTCTTTTATGTTCTCCAACATGGAAAGGACAAAAGCACAGCAAAATTCCTTATTCGAGAATGTTTCTCGGTTCGGGAGGTGGATTTATAGAAAGGGAAGGTGTTAGCACCCTTTCTATCCATGGTTATCCATGGGCTCTTAGGTACTTGCTCTTATGTTTTCAAAATTTGTTTGCTTTTCAAGTGTGTGTGGGTTTTGAAAAAAGTTTCGCTTGAAAAATTTCTAAGTAACTCTTGTATCTGTCCTCAAGAGTGTATGAAAAATTTGTTTGAAAAACTTTTAGAAAGTGTGAGTGCGAAAAGTTGTTTTGTTTGTTTTGAAAAGAGTAAGTACCCATGAGTCATCTACCTACCCTAAGGAATTAAGTTGTGTAAGAGTCCTTTAGATAGTGCTATCCCACCATTGAGAGGTAGGTAGCACCATCGTTGGAGTTGTTCGGGTCAATTCGATTATCGGGACAGTGTGGTCACTGAAGCAATGGTAGGACACCTTAGAAGTAACCCTAATGTCCTAGATCCTTTGTATCCGAGGCAACTGTTTCGAGGCAACTGGATCTTTTGGACAGAAGGGTGACCTCTAAGACACCCTATACTTGATGACCACGTTCAAGGCAACCAGTGAGGCGTACCCTAGGAGTGGCATGTGCTTTGTGTGTTGTGTTTCAGTTAATGTTTGTCTTGTACATGTTATTTTGTGAGCTACAGATTGGTTTTATTTACATACATTCTTTCATGCATTTTTTAACTGTTAGGGGTGCGGAAAGTAAATTGCGGAAATATAAATTCTACGCTATTACAAGGCGCGGGTCTATACATCGCCAAAAATACAAAGACCCGTTTTGATAAATAAGTACGAGAAATTAAATAAAGCGGTAAACCTAATTACTATTACATTCTTGGAAGCAATTACATAATAATCAAAATAGAATGCGCGCGAATAAAAGTTAATCGGGAATGTCCTAAGGGTTTTGACCCTTTTAAGAAAAGAAATTGAATTTTTTTTGTCTTTTTTGAATTAACTGCAATTAATTAAATAAAGCCTAATATAATTAATTAATTTTAAAAGAAAAATGTTTTTTTTATTTTTTATGTTTTTTATGAAATAAAATAAAAAGAAATAAAATTAAAAGTTAATTTTACCTAATTCTAAATCTATTTTAATTATTAAGAAAAGAAGTTAAAATTGCCTAATTAAACTATTTTAGTTAATATTTTATTTACAAAATAATTACTTAAATTAATAAAGTATTTTTTTGGTTTTATTGAATTTTATTGTGAAAAATTAGTTATGAGTTAATTAAATAATAATAGTTAATAAATATAATTAGTAAATAAAAAAAAAGAAAAGAAAAAATGCAAGAACCATGGGGGGTATTGGGCCAGATGGAGGTGTGAATGGCATTTGAGGCCCATTTGTATCTTCAGCAACGTTGACTCTGGGAATTGAGTGGAACACTGTTGACCAGGCGCATGGTGTTCTTGCTTTCTGGGCCTTTGGATCTGCATCTATGGACACATGGCGCGCTGATCTGTGAGAGCACATGGTACTCACCATTTGGAAGCCTGCACAGGAATGTATTTGAAAAAATAGCAATGAATTATGGGGGGACCTGGGAATCGAACCCAAGTCCCAAGGGTCTATACACGTGCATCCAAGCCACTGAGCCAAGCGTGTTTGTTTGTTAGTATAATGAACAAAGAAAATTAAATATGAGAACAAGCATTATTTTGGAAACTAAAAAATCTGCGCGTTTATTTGAACTGGCCAACCACATGGAGGCACGTCCTTCATCTTCAACCTTTTCCTGTAAAACATAAAACACATAGCGGGGGTTTTAAACCCCCACAAAACAAAACTGTGAAAAATAGCGACTAGGCGCTCGTTGCATATAAAAAGGGCGCGAGGTATGCTTCATGTTCGTCTCATCGCGCTGAGTTTGACCATATAGGTTTGGAGTCCTGATTTTGCAGTATAAGAAAAACACCAAATTGAAAGCTTTGGAACCCTAGCATCCGTCCATGGTGGTTTTCAATTTAAGGCACCATTCTCAAATTAAATCATGTCAAAAGCTTCAGTACCATGTTAGCAACACAAATCAATCAAGAAAATGAATTAAAAACGCATGGAATATGATATGTAGATTTGGAAATATATGCAAACCGTGTGACTTGTTGTCTTTGATTCTTTGCGTATTTGGACTGGTTCTTGATGCCAATGGATTCCTGGAGACTCAGGCAAGGTGTTTGAATCCTTTTTAGGCTTTGAAATGCACTGCAAATAAGAATTCAGTTTCACAATATTTCTTGAATTTTTGCAATATGGTTATGCTGCCTCTGAGTTTTCTGGGTCCTGTATCATGTATGGACCAATTGCATATATGTTTCTGAATAATAATCAATCAATATCATGAGCCTTAAAGCCTTGTAATGAAGTTTTGATTTTCTCCATAATCACCATTGAAACAACTTGCCATATTTGCTCCAAATTTGAATTCTATGCTTGAAATAGGCCTTACACGAAATTGGTATGTGTTTCATGATGCATCAAGGTTATTCAACACAAAAGATACCCCTTAATTAATTTTCTTGATTTTTATTTGAATTTTAAAGATTTAAAATGAATTAAACCAAATAAAATTAAATAAAAATAGAAAAATTAATTTTTAATCTTGAAATAAATCATGGGACACGTGGATGGCATGACAAGGATGAATCAAGTGGAAAAAGTGGGCCCTTTTGTCAAAAAATGAAGTTTCAAGGATAGTTGACTTTGGCCATTTCACAAAAATTTCCCAACTTCTCCAATGCATATCTTGCTCAATTTTGATCATATGAACATGTTCTTGGACATTTTGGAAAGGTCTTGAATTCCTCTAAACAATTCCTTTGGTCCCATGTAATTTTGATTTACCAATCTCAAGTTATGGTCTTTGACTTAAAGTGCCTTTTTGTTGACTTTTGAAAATGACCTATAATGTTGAAATTGATAACTTTTTGTGAGAGCATTTATTGGACTTGGAATGTGAAGATGAGTTGTAGGAAATGTCCTCCCCTTCAAAATGAGCATTGGATGGGATTTTTCTGATGAACCATGAAAAAGTTATGCCTTGGTCAAGTTACAGTTGACTTTTCAACTATCCAAAAATGGAAACTTTTGCATCTTGATGATTTTTGAGCCATGCTTGTGGAATCATGATCAAGACTTGATCAAATGATGATTGTGGCTTCAAAATGAGATGTTGACCAAAAATTTTGACTTTTGACTGCCAAATGCCCATTTTGCCCCTGTAGTTGATTGTGGAGCAAATAGGGCTTTTGACTGTGCAACTTGATGCTATGAGTCTTGAAACTTGGCATGTAGATGCTTGACAATGTTTATGAGCATATGGGACTTGATTGGGCCCTTTAAAACCTCAACCTCCTTGCAGGAACCAAAACCCTAATTTGACTGGCTTAGAAGGATGCTTGATTGTGTAGCCCTTGAGTAGACTTGAGATGATGCTTGCCAAAACTTTGAAGAATATGGGAGGGAAATTTTGGGGTACAACAGTTGCCACTGTTCAATCTTCTTAGACCTGAGGATGTAGATTGGCTTGTGTGCCTTTCGTGATCCGAAGGTGGAAGATGATTGAACACTAGAGTGCCCAGAAATTTGCACTCACATAGTAGGGTATCAGCAGTGTGATGGCGGGAATGGGCTTACATATGCCATTTGGAGAGATGATGGATAGGAGGATGGGCTTATAAATGCCATCTGGAAATGTGACAGAACCTTGTCGGGAATGGGCTTATAGATGCCATTTGGAACTGTAATGGGAGGATGGGCTTATAGATGCCATCTAGGTGTCGATCGCGTAAGAGATTCCTTAGAGAGAACTTGCATACCTGAGAAAGAAATACAATTACCTGGCCTGTTACAGGGGTCGATCTTCACTCAGTCACTCACAGACATGCCCTGGCTAGATACAGGTATCGAATCTGGAACTTTAAAAGGTTGATAGGTTGTCTCTACTGACAGGTTATCTCAGAAAAATCTTTGGGATTTAACCGAACCAGAGGAGGTTTTGTCTTTCTTGACGAGTTGTCTCTTTGGACGGGTTATCTTCATGGACGGGTTGTCTTTAACGACGAGTGATCTTCAATGACGAGTTGTCTTCAATGACGAGTTGTCTTCAATGACGAGTTGTCTTTAATGACGAGTTGCCTTAAATGACGAGTTGTCTTTAATGACGAGTTGTCTTCAATGACGAGTTGTCTTCAATGACGGGTTGTCTTCAACGACGAGTTGTCTTCAATGATGAGTTGTCTTCAATGACGAGTTGTCTTCAATGACGAGTTGTCTTTAATGACGAGTTGCCTTAAATGACGAGTTGTCTTTAATGACGAGTTGTCTTCAATGACGAGTTGTCTTCAATGACGGGTTGTCTTCAACGACGAGTTGTCTTCAATGACGAGTTGTCTTTAATGACGAGTTGTCTTCAATGACGAGTTGTCTTCAATGACGAGTTGTCTTTAATGACGAGTCGTCTTCAATGACGAGTTGTCTTCAATGACGGGTTGTCTTCAATGACGGGTGTCTATACTGACGGGTGTCTATAATGACGGGTTGTCTTCAATGACGGGTGTCTATATTGACGGGTGTCTATATTGACGGATTATCTTCTTTGACTTTAGGAAGTAATTTAACTAGACCTGTCTTCTTTGATTGGATGAGCATCAGAAAAACCTTTGGGATTTAACTGGACTTGTCTTCTTTGACTGGATTTGTTTTTTTTGACTGGATTGGTCTCTTTCGACTGTATCTGTCTTCTTTGACATAGATGATCATTTAACTGTATCCTTCCTGAAAGGTAAGGTCGGTCACATGCAATGCATGACATGGATCAAGCGATGATGTTCTCAACATAAAATGAGATTGTATGATGTGTATATGCATGTATCATGACGGTGCGATGTTTATGAATGTATTCTCGTTTAGGAAAATAAATCCTTGACGGATACCAGGAGTTTATTGAATCCTGGGCTTGATGTTTGAAGAGTGGAGTTCTTCGTTTCCACTGGGGATGATGGTTGCAAGAATAAACCGGTAGGAGAAGATGACTCCGTTGGGGTAATAAACTTGTTGGAGAGATTACTTTGCGGGGAATACTCTGTGGGAAGAGATACTTCGCTGAGGTTTTGAAATTGATGATAACTCCGCTGGGGATACCGTTGATATGTTATGTTGGAAGATTTGATGAACTCCGCTGGGGGATGGGAAGAGCTTCGTCGAGGACGATCTTTCCGTGGCAATTAGCTGAGGATAACCCAGTTATAAGCTCTGGTGAGGAATAACCTTTGAATAATGCCGGCGGGGACGCGTTCGTGCTCTGCAGGGGATAAGCTTCCAGAATCTACTGGGGATAAGCTTCCAGAGTCTACCAGGGAGATTGATTCAACTCTCTTGGGGAAACTTTTGAACTGTACTGGGGAGTGGCTCTACAAGGGTGTCTGTATTCCTCCGGGGAACAATCTTATCTTAAGACTGTCGGGGATGCATGCTTAGGAACATCTGTATACTCCGCTGGGAATGCTGAGATTTGCTGGGGGTACCCAACCTCCTTAAGACTGACTGTAGACTAACTTTGCTTGGGGAGAGTGTTGCTGACTTGCTGGAGATATAGTGCCTTGTTAGGGCTGACGGGAGACCAACTCTGCTTGGGGAGAGTATTGTTGAACCTTGTCTTACTCTCGGGGAGTGGAGGTATCTTGGTCAAATTCTTCAACTGAATCTAACTTGTACCTGGAGGGAAGCAGTTGTACAGTTTGGGCAACTCTTATTGCCCCAGCTTCTGTGGGAGAAGATACCTGTGGAGGCGCTTGATGACTGCCGGTTGACAAATCTTCTTCTGGTAGGCAAGTGACGAGATGACGGAACATAGTCGTGCGCTTTTGATCCCTAACTTTTGCCTGGACCGCCCTTTCGGGTTTGCAGTCCACCGGGATACCCTTTTTTGCCCAAGCCGCCTTTTCAGGTTTTCGACTTGCCGGGTGTACATATTTTTTCATTTCATCCCTTGTTTTTGCACGAACCCTTTTGGTTCGTCGGGAAGCCCTTATTTTTGCCTAGGTGTGTCAACCTAGCGGGTCTTTGATTATGCATAGTATTTTTTCGACTATGTCCATGCTCTCAGAATGTAGGGAGATGCCCCTGTTGTTGTGTTGCCATGCGACCAGAAGATGTTTGATCAGGCAAGATTCGTAGCTGGAACTCATGTCCAATGCCCCAGGCGGAGATTTTCCCCAGGCTATTAGGCATTTGAGAGATTCTATGAATCTTGACTGGACTGCCCCAGATGATGGATAATGATCATGCCCTGCCCCTTGATTGGAGGTGCTTTTGTTCATTAGACATTCGTCGTGCGAACTTCTATGCTGTTCAAACAAATAGTCACATGCAAGCAATGTTATATTAAAAATGCAAAGCTTATGTCTGTCTTGAAATTTCTGAAAATGCATTTTCAGTAAAATAAGCAAATTTTGTAAAATGTGATGTCAACTCAGTATTTTACAGCAAGCCTTAAGGAGTCAGGATACCTTTCGTAACAGTATGCCTTCAAACTAACCCATGCTTCAGCTAGGACTTTTTAAGGGTTGTAGCGTGGCCTGGTTCACGGTTTAAGAAACAAAGGATAAAGGCTCAAATTATATTTGTACCCACCCGTTCTTCGTGATGTTCTTCAAACCTAAACTCAGCTAATCGTGCATTAGACCTTGTTTGAGTCTTTGCCTTGATATTCCGGTGATGGTTCGGATGTTGACAGTTTATTTTGAATAGGAAGTCATTTCCTTTTGTCGAGGGTTTGTAGGGCCTCTTTCCTTTTTTTTTGATTTCGTTATCCCTATTTTTTTTTCCTGAACTGTTTCTTTTGTGGTTACAGTCAGCGGGATGCCCCAGTTTTGTAAGTCTCCTTCATAGATTTTGACTTGTTGGGCTTTTATTTTGAGAAATGATGACTGCCTGTCTTTATGATCATTCGGAACCATCACAGTCCTTTGTTTTGTGAGGACCTCTTTGGTGCTATTCGTTGTGCACTTGGATCAACTGAGAGAACTACCCTGTCCCAGGTTATGATTAAGGGTTTTAATTTTCGAAAAGAAAAACTCCGACTTCTTTGGCTCAAAAGGGGTTGACGAGGGATTATCTTCCTTATAACTCCAGTGTTTAGGAATTGAAACAATGCATGTACCTCCTCAGCGGGGTCTGTTCAAAAGCATACTGTAGATCGTGGTATCGTTTTCGTCATCCTCCCTCAAGAGGCTTAGAATTATTAATTGAGAGTTGATCATCACAAAAATATGAAAACAGTTTGCATATAGTAAATATGAAATAATTACTTCAAAACAGACATGTGTAATGCATTAATGAAATACAGCGTTTGACATGAATACAATGATTTGAACAATCAAAGAAAAATACAACTTGAACATTCGAATGAACAAAAAAAATTTCCAATCCTAGCCATATTTTGGCAATGGAGCAGCGGTCACATCGGGAGTCTCTGGAGAGTCGAACTGGACTTCCTTTGCGTCGATCAGATCCTGAACCTTGTTTTTCAAAGTCCAACAATCTTATGTAGCATGCCCCGGGCTGTCAGAATGATAGGCGCAGCGAACATTGGAGTTATACCTTGAAGGTGTCCTGTTGGGATTCTTAGGAGGGTCCCTTAGAGCAATCAGCTTGACCTCCAACAAGCGTTTCAGTATTAGTGAGGATGGCACACCAGTCTCCGAGAAATGTCTTCCAGACGTATTTTGCTTACGCCAATTACCCTGTTGACGCTGGTGAGGTTGATGCTGGGCTTGTGACCCCGAAGCAAACTGAGGAGCTTTTCCCTTGTCTTCTTTCCCCACAGGTGGTGGAATGATGGCTTGCTCTTCAACCTTTGATGTTTGCCCCAGTTGGTTATCCCGAAGCAGTTGGTTGACGAGAACCCTGAGCTCTCCTTGTCTTTGAGATAAGTCTTGGATAAGATCCATTTGCCCCAGCATCTGGGTTCTCATTACATCCACCTCAGATTGCAGATGTTTCAGTCGTTCGTCCTTGTCGTCTTCGGGACTCTTCCTGACCAAATTCCCCATGAGGAGTGTTCTCAGCTCTTCCTGCCCCTTGGATAGATTTAGGAGGATCTCCCCGAACCGAGTCTCTTGAGCATCAAGATCCTGGTTGTTTTGTTGGGAAGCCATTGCTGAAATAAACAGCGAAGATGGTAAGTGACATGTCAAAGGAGTACCTGTAATGCCATGATATGTATGTATGCATGCAATATTTTCAAGGATCTCGCGGGGTAAACAAGAAAATTGTTAGAATTTGAATTTTGTAGCTTGATGGAAGGGACTTCATGTTGATGAGAGTCCTTCTTCAAGAGTCAAGGCTCACCATATCGAGTGGGTCATAGCCCGTGACTCAAGTTATCAACCTTGGCTAGAGGAAAATAAATCCCCTTTGCCCCTTGCTAGACATCATGACCTGCATCACAAACCCTTGAGATCCTTGAAATGGATTAGTCCTTATGTAGGATGTATGCAATGGTATGATGGCATGATGTTATGCTATGCGTGGAGTGATGTAAGTAGGCCCTGTAATGAGTCCCAATTAAGGACTGTAAACAAAACCTGCAAGGAACTCGTGTGTCAGATAACAAGCATGCAAGTAGTCAAGTTTGAATGCACACAAATCACACAAGACAGCCCTTAGAGTTTAGGCCAGCATGAAGTTTGGGGTACTACCCTCTTGAAGTTGGTGGGCTCAAAAACCTGTCTTATCAAAAGTAATCGGGTTCTAAGGAGCTCAATATCATTGGGTTGTTTTCTATGTTCATTGTTTTGATTTAGCCACTGGACTGGCAATCAAAATATTCCAAGAAAACAACCCTCAATGAGTGTAGTATCGAGTATCAACCAACTTCGGACTGCATCAAAGTCAGTCATCTCACTACCCCTAAAGAGGCCAGGATGGTCAAGTAAGGTTCCTAAGGTCAGTTGATGTTTCACGACACCACGCGGCGGCCCCGTACTCTCCTTGACTTGACTCAAGGGTTACCGGTACTCACCAAAGTGCCACATCAACATAGCAAACTGCTTCAACCGTGTCGGTATACCCCGCACAGTTCCCTCACAGTTCGTTGCTACTTTCTAGAAGGTATTCCCCAGATCCGGGTTAGGATCTATGAAACTCCCAAGACAGGCCCAACAACATTAAAGCAAACAAATCAGGCAATTGAAAACACAAGTGATCTTAGTCCTAAGGTACACCTCACTTTTAAGTATTCCCCAGCAGAGTCGCCAGTTCTGTGATCGGTGGAAATAGAACTGACTGTTTTTTAGCTGGTTTCGCAAAATGTCGCGGAAGCAAGAGTCGCCACCGTCTTTTATGTTCTCCAACATGGAAAGGACAAAAGCACAGCAAAATTCCTTATTCGAGAATGTTTCTCGGTTCGGGAGGTAGATTTATAGAAAGGGAAGGTGTTAGCACCCTTTCTATCCATGGTTATCCATGGGCTCTTAGGTACTTGCTCTTATGTTTTCAAAATTTGTTTGCTTTTCAAGTGTGTGTGGGTTTTGAAAAAAGTTTCGCTTGAAAAATTTCTAAGTAACTCTTGTATCTATCCTCAAGAGTGTATGAAAAATTTGTTTGAAAAACTTTTAGAAAGTGTGAGTGCGAAAAGTTGTTTTGTTTGTTTTGAAAAGAGCAAGTACCCATGAGTCATCTACCTACCCTAAGGAATTAAGCTGTGTAAGAGTCCTTTAGATAGTGCTATCCCACCATTGAGAGGTAGGTAGCACCATCGTTGGAGTTGTTCGGGTCAATTCGATTATCGGGACAGTGTGGTCACCGAAGCAATGGTAGGACACCTTAGAAGTAACCCTAATGTCCTAGATCCTTTGTATCCGAGGCAACCGTTTCGAGGCAACTGGATCTTTTGGACAGAAGGGCGACCTCTAAGACACCCTATACTTGATGACGACGTTCGAGGCAACCAGTGAGGCGTACCCTAGGAGTGGCATGTGCTTTGTGTGTTGTGTTTCAGTTAATGTTTGTCTTGTACATGTTATTTTGTGAGCTACGGATTGGTTTTATTTACATACATTCTTTCATGCATTTTTTAACAGTTAGGGGTGCGGAAAGTAAATTGCGGAAATATAAATTCTACGCTATTACAAGGCGTGGGTCTATACATCGCCAAAAATACAAAGACCCATTTTGATAAATAAGTACGAGAAATTAAATAAAGTGCTAAACCTAATTACTATTACATTCTTGGAAGCAATTACATAATAATCAAAATAGAATGCGCGCGAATAAAAGTTAATCGGGAATGTCCTAAGGGTTTTGACCCTTTTAAGAAAAGAAATTGAATTTTTTTTGTCTTTTTTGAATTAACTGCAATTAATTAAATAAAGCCTAATCTAATTAATTAATTTTAAAAGAAAAATGTTTTTTTTGTATTTTTTATGTTTTTTATGAAATAAAATAAAAAGAAATAAAATTAAAAGTTAATTTTACCTAATTCTAAATCTATTTTAATTATTAATAAAAGAAGTTAAAATTGCCTAATTAAACTATTTTAGTTGTTAATATTTTATTTACAAAATAATTACTTAAATTAATAAAGTATTTTTTTGGTTTTATTGAATTTTATTGTGAAAAATTAGTTATGAGTTAATTAAATAATAATAGTTAATAAATATAATTAGTAAATAAAAAAAGAAAAGAAAAGAAAAAATGCAAGAACCATGGGGGGTATTGGGCCAGATGGAGGTGTGAATGGCATTTGAGGCCCATTTGAATCTTCAACAACGTTGACTCTGGGAATTGAGTGGAGCACTGTTGACCAGGCGCATGTTGTTCTTGCTTTCTGGGCCTTTGGATCTGCATCTATGGACACATGGCGCGCTGATCTGTGAGAGCACATGGTACTCACCATTTGGAAGCCTGCACAGGAATGTATTTGAAAAAATAGCAATGAATTATGGGGGGACCTGGGAATCGAACCCAGGTCCCAAGGGTCTATACACGTGCATCCAAGCCACTGAGCCAAGCGTGTTTGTTTGTTAGTATAATGAACAAAGAAAATTAAATATGAGAACAAGCATTATTCTGGAAACTAAAAAATCTGCGCGTTTATTTGAACTGGCCAACCACATGGAGGCACGTCCTTCATCTTCAACCTTTTCCTGTAAAACATAAAACACATAGCGGGGGTTTTAAACCCCCACAAAACAAAACTGTGAAAAATAGCGACTAGGCGCTCGTTGCATATAAAAAGGGCGCGAGGTATGCTTCATGTTCGTCTCATCGCGCTGAGTTTAACCATATAGGTTTGGAGTCCTGATTTTGCAGTATAAGAAAAACCCCAAATTGAAAGCTTTGGAACCCTAGCATCCGTCCATGGTGGTTTTCAATTTAAGGCACCATTCTCAAATTAAATCATGTCAAAAGCTTCAGTACCATGTTAGCAACACAAATCAATCAAGAAAATGAATTAAAAACGCATGGAATATGATATGTATATTTGGAAATATATGCAAACCGTGTGACTTGTTGTCTTTAATTCTTTGCGTATTTGGACTGGTTCTTGATGCCAATGGATTCCTGGAGACTCAGGCAAGGCGTTTGAATCCTTTTTAGGCTTTGAAATGCACTGCAAATAAGAATTCAGTTTCACAATATTTCTTGAATTTTTGCAATATGGTTATGCTGCCTCTGAGTTTTCTGGGTCCTGTATCATGTATGGACCAATTGCATATATGTTTCTGAATAATAATCAATCAATATCATGAGCCTTAAAGCCTTGTAATGAAGTTTTGATTTTCTCCATAATCACCATTGAAACAACTTGCCATATTTGCTCCAAATTTGAATTCTATGCTTGAAATAGGCCTTACACGAAATTGGTATGTGTTTCATGATGCATCAAGGCTATTCAACACAAAAGATATCCCTTAATTAATTTTCTTGATTTTTATTTGAATTTTAAAGATTTAAAATGAATTAAACCAAATAAAAGTAAATAAAAATAGAAAAATTAATTTTTAATCTTGAAATAAATCATGGTACACGTGGAAGGAATGACAAGGATGAATCAAGTGGAAAAAGTGGTCCCTTTTGTCAAAAAATGAAGTTTCAAGGATAGTTGACTTTGGCCATTTCACAAAAATTTCCCAACTTCTCCAATGCATATCTTGCTCAATTTTGATCATATGAACATGTTCTTGGACCTTTTGGAAAGGTCTTGAAGTCCTCTAACCAATGCCTTTGGTCCCATGTCATTTTGATTTACCAATCTCAGGTTATGGTCTTTGACTTAAAGTGCCTTTTTGTTGACTTTTGAAAATGACCTATAATGTTGAAATTGATAACTTTTTGTGAGAGCATTTATTGGACTTGGAATGTGAAGATGAGTTGTAGGAAATGTCCTCCCCTTCAAAATGAGCATTGAATGGGATTTTTCTGATGAACCATGAAAAAGATATGCCTTGGTCAAGTTACAGTTGACTTTTCAGCTGTCCAAAAATGGAAACTTTTGCATCTTGATGATTTTTGAGCCATGCTTGTGGAATCATGATCAAGACTTGATAAAATGATGATTGTGGCTTCAAAATGAGATGTTGACCAAAAATTTTGACTTTTGACTGCCAAATGACCATTTTTCCCCTGCAGATGATTGTGGAGCAAATAGGGCTTTTGACTGTGCAACTTGATGCTATGAGTCTTGAAACTAGGCATGTAGATGCTTGACAATGTTTATGAGCATATGGGACTTGATTGGGCCCTTGAAAACCTCAACCTCCTTGCAGGAACCAAAACCCTAATTTGACTGGCTTAGAAGGATGCTTGACTGTGTAGCCCTTGAGTAGACTTGAGATGATGCTTGCCAAAACTTTGAAGAATATGGGAGGGAAAATTTTGGGGTACAACACCTACTATCCAGGCTTTCATCTCGAAGTAACCCTACTATCCAGGTTCCTTCTCACAGCCCTACTATCCAGGCTTTCATCTCTAAGTAACCCTACTATCCAGGTTCCTTCTCACAACCCTATTATCTAGGCTTTCATCTCGAAGTAACCCTACTATCCAGGTTCCTTCTCGCAGCCTTACTATCCAGGCTTTCATCTCGAAGTAACCCTACTATCCAGGTTCCTTCTCACAGCCCTACTATCTAGGCTTTCATATTGAAGCAACCCTATGATCCAGGTTCCTTCTCACAGCCCTACTATCCAGGCTTTCATCTCGAAGTAACCCTACTATCTAGGTTCCTTCTCATAACCCTACTATCCAGGCTTTCATCTCGAAGTAACCTTACTATCCAGGTTCCTTCTTACAGCCCTACTATCCTAATATGTTCTCAAGATTATCCATGTCAGGTTTCAAGCCTTACAGAAGAAGTTTGCTCAGTCAATTGCTCAAAAGCCTGAAAATCGACTGTGTTAGGTCAAAAGTCAATTGTGGCCAATATACAGTCAAACCTCAAGATTTTTGGTCAACATCCTAATTTTGAAGTATCATTCATCATTTTATCAAGGGTTTATCATGATTCATCAAGGCTTTCTCATAATTCATCAAAACCCAAAATTTGTTAAATTAGGGTTTTACAGGAAAAGTCAACTCAACTTTGAGCATGCATAACTTTCTCATACTTTATCAGAAACGACCCATCCAAAGCTCATTTTGAAGAGGATTCAATTCCCTACAATTCATATTCAGCTCCAAAGTTAAAACTATGCACTCACAAAAAGATATGAATTTTGACATTATAGGTCATTTTGAAAACTCAACAAAAACACCTTTTGGGTCAAAGCTTCATACATGAACATGGAAGACTCAATTGAGATGATACTAAAAGGGTTGCTTAGAGTACATCCTAAGCTTTCTAAAAAGTCCAAGAACACCCTCCTAGGGTCAAAATTGAGAGAGATATGTATTGTCAAAGTTGGCAATTTTGGGGAAATTGTCAAAAGTCAACATTGATCAAAATTGCATTTTTTCCACATGGGCCCATATTTTTAAGATTTCATCTCATTCTTAGCATAGTCCATGACCTATGGGACCCTCCATGCTTTATTTATTTAATTTATTTTGATTTTTATTCACTTAAAAGTCAAATAAAATCAAACAAATCTAAATAAATTATATAATGTGTTTTAGGGATGATTTTTGCATTGAAGGGAGATCTTATGTGCTGTCAATTGAGAATCAATTCGTGCAAGGCTAATTTGGGTGGAAAAAGATTGAATTGAAGCAAGTTTGGAAAGATATCATATGCCATGAAAGACCAAATCAAATCTTCATAATGGGCAAGATTGAATTCGTTTTTGTTAACCTAACATGTTGCATTACATATACAGAATAGATCTAAGGCAAGAGAGGAGGTTAAACAGTCGTGCTGAGCAAGAACAAAACTAAAAAATTTCAAGAAAAAGTGCAGATTGAATTCCAAGCTAGAGGCCAATCCAAGCCATTCTAACATTGCCAATAGATTGCTGGACATCCCAGTAACATATCCCAATCCATTGCAAGCCTTTTCACGCTTGGAATTGTAAGTTACAGTCACCACGGTTTGCTTCCAAACTCAATTTTGATTTTGTTGATTTACTCATCCTACGCATGTTTTGATTATATATTCATGTTCATCATTGAGTTTGCAAACTATTGGTACCACTTAATTGCATTTTTAACGCCTGTACAGGATATTGCCATAGCTAGGGTTTTACGTCCTTGTTTAGGGCTTTGTAGTATAGGCTAAATTGGGCATGAATTCTGGTGCCATGATACTCGTGAGGATGAGACGAGTTGATTGGCACCTTTGAATTTCATTTATATTGGTTGTAGAGAATTTTTGTGATGAATAGGCTTGTAGCTACAGCGAGGCAACCGTAGGTAAAAGGCTGGTTACCTAAGATGACGGTTGGGAGGAGGAAGATGATGCGTGGCGCTCCCTGGTTGAGCAGTTTGAACTTTAGCGCGTTTTTTCCAATAGCCATTATTTTTATTATATCATATTTTGTTTTTATTACATATACAAATAAGCAAAACAGCTCAGTTGGCAAGCAGGGATTGGAAGTATGCATAAGGACCTGGGTTCGATCCTCATGTCCCAACCTTTGTTCATAATTTTCTTCAATAGGTAATCCAGCATGCTACACGTCAGGAGGTTCACCATGTGCCATCAAGATCTGGCCATCAAACGCCTCCCCAGTCAAATCCAATGCCATTCCACTGAAGGCCCACCATACGCTCCAGGTCAATGCATGCACTGAATCCAGCAAAGTCAAAACAAGCCATCAACCTTGGGCCCAGAAAATCATATTCCAACCCCCTCTTTTTCAGCAACAACACCAGGCCCATTTACTTCTTTTATATTTCTTTTCTTTATTTTTATTCTTTTAATTTTCATTATTTACTTTAATTCACAAATTAATTAATTTTCATAAAAAATCATAAAATCAATAATTCACAAAAAAAAATTAGGATTAGCCCTTTTTTATTATTTTTATCAAAATTAAGTTAATTAGGGAAATTGTAATTTATTTTCATAAATAAAATCAAGATAGAAAATTAGGTTATCTCTTAATTTTATTTTCTTTTTTCTTTTTCTCAAATAAATAAAAATACAAAAAATAGGGTTTAGAATAAATTAGTTTATTTTTCTTAATTTAAAATCAATTAAAATTAGGATTTTTTTTTTAACTTAATGATTTCTTTATTTTATTTTTAATATTAAAACATGACAAAAACATTTTTTTAATCAATCGCAATTAGGTTTAGGAAAGGGTCAAAACCTTATTTATCTCGTATTAGATTCATCGCGCGCGCGTTATTTATTTTTGCCAATATTTTCGTAATTGTTTATGGTTTGTAATAGTTTAATCTAGGTCTTTTTACTTATCGCTTTTTCCTGGGTTTTTGGCTATGTAATTAATCCCCTTCCCCGAATCCTTGTAATAGCGTAGATTTACTTTCTCGCATTTTTATTCCCGCAAATATTTGACTGTTTAGATGTATGCTAATAGGATTGTATGACAAGAATGCATGACAAATTAATATAGCTAGAAAACCCTAATGTGCAAAGACAAATAACTGAAAACAGATCACTCGCACATATCACTCTTCGGGTATACTTACACTTCGGTTGCCTTCGGTAAACGATCATTAAGTATAGGGTGTCTTAGTGGTTGCCCTCCAATCTAAAAAGATCAAGTGTCCCGTTCGGATGTTGCCTCAGAAATGTTGCCTCGAATATGATCTTCAGACTCTAGGGTTATCACTAAGGTGTCCTAACGTTGTTTTAGTGGTCATACGTCCCTTTCGAATTAACCCTTACAACTCCAACGATGGTGCTACCTATTTCTCAATAGTAGGATAGCGCTGTCTAAAGGAAACAAGAATAAAAACGATCTTTTTTAGAGTAGGTAGATGCTAGTAGGTATTTGCTCAAGTCAAAATTTTCACACTTACACATTTTAAAACAATTTTAAAAAAAACTTTGTCACACCTTTGAGGACTGATACAATGGTTATCACGAAATCAAAACTTTTCAAAACAAAACACATACACAAGCAATTTTAAAAAGATGAGAAAGTACCTAAGAGCCCATGGAAAACCATGGATAGAAAGGGTGCTAACACCTTCCCTTTCTATAATCTACCCCCCGTACTCAGAATATCTTGAAAAAGGATTTTTTTCTGTACTTTTTCCTTTTCGATTGGATGAAATAAAAGTCAGTGGCGACTCTTACTTACCGCGACATTTTGCAAACAAAAGACGCAAAATGCAAACCAGCATCAAACAGTCGGTTCTGCCACCGTATCACACCATGGATTCACAATGCTGGTGTCGTTTCTTCTACGTTGCATCAAATGCTGAAATATCCAATTCAAGGGGAAATCATCATTGTTCAAGGAGAAGAAGAGTGTATGGTCAGCCATTTAAATTCCTTCAGATATGTGGAACTAGATGGTGAATTTATTGAAACTCCATTCCAGCATTTTGAAGAAGTCCCACAGACTGTGGCAGTAACCAAGGTTGTGTCTCAGGTCCCCAAGATTACAAGGCCTCTGCTCAAGATGTCATCTTTAAAGGATGCCAAAGCAGTGATAGAAGAAGGTGGGTGCACTATTTGGGGACAGCTCCCAGATATCCCATACAAATCTGACAAATTTGGTTTGGGTTTCACTTCAGGTGCCCAGAAAGTTGTACGCTGCACTCGTGCCGGAGGACCACCCTTGAAGATTAGCAACTGCGAAGTCAATATAGTAGAGGATGATGAAGACAACTATAACCTGGAGGATTGGATTTTCCCAACTGTCAGTGGGGGGCTCAATAATTTGGAAGCTAGAGATTTCGTCCCAATCACATTTATCCTACAATAATTTGTCTTTACATTTTGTCGAATCTGTTATATTAAAATAATTCAGACTCTTAAAACCTTGTGCCTTACCCGAGGTACAATGGTCCATTTGTAAGGGTTATCATCTCATTTCCATATGACATCAATGAATCATGGACGTTTTTTCATACAAACTTTATGCTCATTGTTTTTCTTTTTACATTTTTATCCTTTTCAAAGATAGTTATACTATTACACACACTCACACTCACAATGTAGGTCTACATCCATTCGGGATCCCATGGGTAACGATTATGCTATGGCCTTTTGTGACTCTGAAAATCTAATCTACCAAACCGAAGACGAAGGTAAGGAAGATTGTGAAGTACCAGGGGAACTCGCCAGGTTACTACAACAAGAAGAGAGGACCATACAACCCCACGAGGAACCAGTGGACACAATCAACCTAGGTACCTAAGAAGACAAAAGAGAAGTCAAGGTGGGTGCCAATCTGGAACCCAATGTTAAAGAACGTACAATTGAGTTGCTACACGAGTATGTTGATGTCTTTGCCTGGTCGTATGAAGACATGCTAGGACTTGATGCAGATATCATGGTACATTGTCTACCAATAAAAGAAGATTGTCCACCGGTAAAACAAAAGGTTCATTGAATGCGACCAGACATGTCAGAGAAGATTAAAGAGGATGTCATGAAACAATTCAACACCGGATTCTTGGCCGTCACCTCCTATCCGCAATGGGTTGCCAATGTTGTTCTCGTGCCCAAAAAGGACTGCAAAGTATGAATGTGCTTGGACTACAGAGATTTGAATAGGGAAAGCCCTAAGGATGATTTCCAACTTCCCCACATTGATATTCTAGTTGACAATACAACACAACACAAATTGTTTTCCTTCATGGACGGTTTCTCAGGCTACAACCAAATCAAAATGGCGCCTGAGGACATGGAGAAAACAACCTTTATCACACAGTGAGGCACATTCTGCTACAAGGTTATGCCATTCGGGTTGAAGAATGTCGGGGAAACCTATCAACGTGCCATGGTAGCTCTATTTCACGACATGATACACCACGAAATAGAGGTCTATATGGACGACATGATAGCTAGATCTCAAACAGAAGAAGAGCATCTTGACCATTTACAGAAACTCTTTGAGAGATTAAAGAAGTACAAGTTGAAGTTAAACCCAAATAAATGCACATTTGGGGTAAGGTCTGGTAAACTCCTAGGCTTTATCGTCAGCAATAAGGGTATTGAAGTAGATCCTGCCAAGGTGAAAGCGATACAAGAGATGCCTGCTCCTCGTACCGAGAAGGAAGTCAGAGGATTTTTGGGACACTTAAACTACATTTCCAGATTCATTTCTCACCTGACAGCTACTTGTGAACCAATCTTCAAATTACTGAAGAAAGATCAAGTAGTTAAATGGAATGATGAATGCCAAACTGCTTTCGATAAGATCAAAGAGTAATTACAAAAGCCTCCTGTTTTGATGCCACCAGTCGAGGGAAGACCATTGATCATGTATCTAACTATTTTGGAAAATTCAATGGGGTGTGTGTTGGGGCAGCATGACGAGTCTGGCCGAAAAGAGCATGCTATTTATTACCTGAGCAAAAAGTTTACCGACTGTGAAACAAGATATCCACTGCTCGAGAAAACTTGATGCGCTCTGGCATGGGCTTCTCGCCGGCTAAGACAGTATATGTTGACCCATACTACCTTATTGATATCTAAAATGGATCCAATAAAATACATCTTTGAGAAGCATGCCCTTTCTGGGAGAATAGCGAGATGGCAGATGATCCTGACAGAATATGACATGCAGTATACTACCCAAAAAGAAATAAAGGGCACTGTACCAGCTGATCACCTTGCTCACCAAGCTGTGGAAGACTACCAGTCCATGAAGTTCGAATTCCCAGATGAAGACATCATGATGGTAAATAACTATGAAGAATTCAGGCCACATGCCTGACCTGAACAAGGATCCCGATGGACCCTGGTTTTTGATGGGGCATCCAACTCACTTGGAAATGGTATTGGTTATGTACTTATATCTCCTGAAGGATGTCATACTCCCTTTACGGAAAGACTCTGCTTCAACTGTACAAATAACATAGCAGAATACGAAGCGTGCATTTTTGGTCTCAAAGCTGCCATAGATTTGGGGATCAAATCCTTAAATGTATTCGGAGATTCAGCTTTGGTCATCAGTCAGATCAAAGGGGAATGGGACACCAAACACCCTAACCTTATCCCTTACAAAGAACATGTGCTGACATTGATCCCATATTTTGAGAAGATTACCTTCGAGCATTTCTCGCGCGAGGAAAATCAGCTAGCAGACGCACTAGCCACAATGTCATTCATGTTCAAACTTAAATGGGATAACGAGGCTCCCCAGATCACCGTCACGAGATTAATATTGAAGAAGTAATGGACCAGCCTTGGTTTCACGAAGTCAAGAGGTATCTTGAGGCTCAAGAATATCCAGAAGGAGCTTCAGTCAATGATAAGAAGTTCTTAAGGAGATTCACTGCTAAGTTTTTCCTTAGTAATGGCATTCTTTACAAACACAACCATGACTCGGTGTTACTTCGGTGCGTAGATAAGGTTGAAGCTGAAAAGATCATGGCTGATCTACATGAGGGAACTTTTGGCATCCATTCTGTGATACGGTGGGAGAACTAACTTGAGGTTTTGGGTTTGTGCTCGCAAATGTTTCGGTTTAGCAAGAGTCGCCACCGAATTTTTATTTTATCCAAAGGAAAGGTCAAAAAGCACAGGAAATACCTTTGAGATGTTTTCTTGGGTTCGGGGGGTAGATTATGAAAAGGGAAGGTGCTAGCACCCTTTTCATCCATGGTTATCCATGGGCTCTTAGTTACTTATTTAGATCACTTGCTTTTGCTTTTAAATTGTTTGAAATGGTGCTTTTGTGTGTGGTTTTGAAAGTATTTTTAAAAGAGGCCTTTGTCTAGGCAACCTTTGTAATGATTCTTGTTTGAATGTATACAAAGGTGTATTGTCTTTTGAAAAATGTTTCAATATTTGAAAGTTTGTTTTGGGAAATGTTTTGAAATTGTGTTGTGATGTGTTTTTGAAAATAGCAAGGATGTTTGCAAGTTTGATCAAGTAACTAGGAGCATCTACCTACCTACTCAAAAGTCTTTCCTACATTTTTAACCCTTTGACATTGTTGTTTTACCATTGCATTTGGTAAACAACCTTGTGTTTGGATGTTAAACGGGACAGGCGCGGGTCATCGTATGACCATGATAGCAATGGTGCTAAGTATCTTTAGCAAATTTTTGAGGGACTAAATCATTTTTGTATAGGAAACCAAGATAGCGTCATCGAGGGACTATGTTCTTTTTGTTTTGATTTTGTTTTGCCAAGACACCTAGCATGCATACCATGGCCATTTTTAAGGCAACAAGTGGATGAAACCCTAGGGGTGCTTGTGTGCATTGTGTTGTCATTTTCATGCATTTTGTCTTGTATTAGGTCAAGCTACTTGTTTGATTTTGGATTTTTGCATACAAACCCTAATCTTTCTATCATGGCATATTTGAAAGCAATAAAGTGCGTAAAAGTAAATCTACAACTATTACAACATGATTATGGGGAGGGGGATACCAATTTGAATAGGGGGATATTTGCAAGAAAATAAAACCCTAAGATTATTACAACCATATTGAATTCTTTGCATAAATAAATAAATAGACAATATTTAAATAAGCAATTAAATATAAATATGCAAAAAATGTTTTTTTGTGTTTTATTTTATGTATGTAAAAATGAATTATTTAATGTCCTAAAAATAATAATAAAATAAAATATTATTTTTGAGAAGGGTGGAAACCCTAATTTATTTTAAGAAAAATATACATATTGTAATTATTTATTTATGTATTTATGTATAAAGAAAATAAATAAAATATATATACAAAATGTTAAAAAATTAAATGTGTGAGAAAAATACTATTTAAGTATATAAATAATAAAAAAAATAAAAAAATAAAAAAATATAATATTTTTTATATTATTTATAAATTTATTCTAAGAAAATGAAAGTATATATTGTTTAATAATTATTTCTATGTCCAAAAAATAAATAAAATAATAAAATAAAATGTGAAAATTTAAGAAAGTATTTTTAATGATTTTTTATATTTAGAAAAAATAATAAAAGTCAGAAACTAAAAAAAGAAATGAAAAATATGGAAAAATAATTTAAATGGGCCAAGGGGGTGTAAACAGCAAGCTAAGGGGTGCAAATAGCATAGAATAGCCAGGCCCAGCCCATATGGCCTTCATCTTCAACCTCTGATCAAACAAAAAACGCGCGCCTTGTTCAAACCTGGAAATCCTGCATACGTGCTCAAAAGAAAAAACTTGCAACATGAAAGTTATAGAGCATAATCACACGATTCTAACCATGTAAAAAACTTAATCTAACTCTCAAAGACCAGAGAGAATTTCTCTGGCCCTAATTTCTAACCTAGTTTTTTCAGAAAGTTCATCATTCAAATTCTCCCAGCTCAGTTAACTTAAATGAAATCTATGCATATGTACAGCTCAAGGGCAATGAGGACTACATTTTTTATTCACAAACCTAAGCCTAATGATTCCTAAATAGAGAGATAGAAGTTTGAACTTTACATGTTTCAGTCAAGCTCGAGTATAGCAATGCAGGGGTTTTTAGTGAGGCCTGAGATGCTTGTGAGCTTGCTTGAAGTTCCTTTGAGCTTTCCCAATGCTTAGCTAGCTTTGAACTTGCTTGAATCTCTGTATAAAACTCAACCTGCAAACTCAAAATTCAGAAATGGTGAAGTGTGTAAATGGAGTTACAGTGACTTGGGGATGGTTGGGATAGCTTAGGTAGGTTGTACGGAGTGTGTTGGAACTGGTTTGGGACAAAACGCACGAGGCAATGAGAAGATTGAAGTCAAACTGCAGAATCTGCCGTGTTTTGCAAGATTTTGGTGTTTTTGTGTACAAGGGTGTTTGAGAGGTTGCTAGCTCGTGTTTATGACCTAAGGCAATATGCAAAACTTGTTTTAAATGTTTACAAACTTTGGTTTTATCAGATACAAGAGTTGTTGACCTTTTGCAAGGTTTCTTGGTTTTTAAGCAAAAGTGAGAATTGACAATGCAAAGGCTTGTACAATCTAGCTTAGGGTCTTCCAAGAGTTGGTACCAATTGCCTGATATTAGTGAACTTTGTTTGCTGCAAAAGATTGGGTCCTTGGCTCAAGATAAGCAATTTGACATAAAGCAAGCTTTATGTAAATGGTATTGCCACCTTTATGCCATAAATGGAATAAACCTTTGTGTAATCCTCTAAATCTCAGAACAATGCCTCTAACCAAAGTGTTTGCATTAAATTTATGAGTTTGGAAGGGTTTAAGGACCTGTAAACAAGTACAAACAAGGCTGGACAGAATTTGCAACTTGTAGCATAGTGAAAAATGCCATGGACCAAAGTGATATTTTGCCAAATTCAAACCTTCGATTCTCCCTAACCATAAATGATCTTTGAGAGTTCTTGGACATTTTGGAAAGCTTGTTACATGCTCTACAATCTATCATTGAAATTCAATTTTATATTCCAATTGGAACTATGTGAAAAATTGCCATGAAGATAGGTCAAAATCCTGCCTAAACTAGGGCAAAATTTCACTAAGTTAGAAAGTTTTTGGATCCTTGTTCATAAAATTACAACTTGAGATCCAATCATCTTTTGGGAAAACTTTGTGAATCAAAGTTGTAGATTTTGTGGAGGAATACAACTTTCATGTTAGAAGTTTTGTTTGAATCCAATTGCATCATGGTGAAAATATTGGGAAAAGTTGGGAAAAAATAAGAAATTTTCATAACTTAGAAATTTTCTAAGTTATGAAAATTTTCCATTTTAAACCCTAATTTTCAAAATTAGGTTTCTTGGTGAACAAGTTTCATGTTTTGACACATCTTGATGAAAAATTACCCTTGGCACTTGATTTTGACCAAAAAAGTCAAAGTTTGACTTTTCAGTGTACAGTTGATTTTTGATCAGTTGACTGGAAAATTCATCTGTCAATCCAATGCAATTGAGATCTTTTGGACCTTGTGATTAGGTCAAGATGATGCCATTGAGTCCTTGAATACATGCTTGAACCCAATTTTCCATTGGCTAGGTGAAAAATCAGAAATTGCCCTTCTACAGTCAAAACCCTCAAAATGACCATTTTGCCCTTTTGATGATCTGATCAAATTTCCTGAGGAGTTGTGGTCCAAACTTGATCAAATAGTTCATATGAGTCTATAATGTTGATATGGATAAAAAATTATGAGGTTTGACTGTAAATTGGCCACAATTGACTTTTTCCCCAATACAATTGATTGCTAGGTCAACTGTCCAATTGACTGGGCAAAAATTTGATTCAAAGCTTGAAACTTGGTAGGGGCAATCTTATAAGTTCAATATGAAGTATGAAAGTCACTTTGAGCATTGGATGTCCAAAAATCCCTGTGCAAACCCAAACCCTAATTTCAGGTTATCAGTGCAAGGAGATGTCTTGAGCAGAGCAAACCCTAATCCTGTCTGGAGTCCAAAGAGTCTTATGAGGGGAAATCTTGATAAAATGAGAGAGAAAATTTTGGGGTACAACAGTTGCCCCTGTTCAATCTTCTTGAACCTGAAGAGTTAGATTGGTGAGTTCGCCTTTCGTGACTCGAAGGTAAAAGAGGATTGGACACTAGAGTGCCCGTAAATTTGCACTCGTCAGAATGTAGTTGAGTGAATGGGCTTAAAGATGCCATTTGGAGATGATTGAATCTTGCTGGAGATTGGCTTAAAGATGCCATCCAAGAATGTTTGTTGAAAATTAAGAGAATGAACATCTGAATGGTATCCGTATCTGGAACGTATCTGAGTTGTATTTGGAGATCGTATCTAAATGAATAACAGAATGTCTGTCGTGTCTAGAGTGTATATGTATTGTATCTAAATCTGAAATCTGAATAGGCGACAGAAAGATATCCGTGTCTGGAGCATCTCTGAGCTGGGGAAACATTTGAATAAGTGACAGAATGGAAACCGCGTCTGGTGCGTATCTGGACTGTATCTGAAGTTGAGATCTGTATGAGTAGCAGAATGATTTCCGTGGGGAGTGTATCTGAATTGTAACTGGTATCTGAATAAGTGACAAAATGACTTTCGTGTGAATGATTTCCGTGGGGAGTGTATCTGAACTGTAACTGGGATCTGAATAAGTGACAGAATAACTTCCGTGTCTGGAGTGTATCTGGACTTGAAATTGATAGTTGAATCTGAATGAAAAATAGAATGGCTTCCGTGTCTGGAGCGTATCTAATATGTATCTGATTGTTGAAGTCTGAATGAGCGACAGAATGGCATCCGTATTTGGAGCGTATCCGTACTGTATCTTGACTTTGAATTCTAAATGAGTAATAGAATGACCTCCGTGTCTGGGGTGTATCCATAATGTATCTGAATAAGATATTTGAATGAGTAACAGAATGACTTCCATGTCTTGGAGTGTATTTGTACTGTATCTGAAATCTGTGAATATTTGTTAAAGATAACTTTTGATCTTATCCTGAAAAGGGTAAAATGTTAGCTAAAACACAAAGTTATGTTGCATGAAATGTATGATGTAATAAAATGTCTTGTTGAGGAAAATAAATCCTGGACAGCTGGAGATAATAAAATATTTGACTGCTGCTGGGGAAGATAAATCCTTGACCGCTGTTGGATATTCAAAAACTTTGATTGCTGAAGATGAGAAATCCTTGGACCATTGTTAGGGATAGAAAATCCTTGGCAACTTGTGGGGATTAACAAGAACTCTGACAACTTCTGTAGGGATGTGAGAATCCTTCATGACTTTCCTGGGAATGTAGAGATCCTTCAAATCTGCTTGAGAAACCTGCTTGGAGAATCCAGAGAATTTTGATGACTATGGTTGGAGATTACACAATGGGAATCCTTACTTGGCTGGGGAATAAGGAAACTCTGACGATCTCTTACTGGGGATTAGATGAAAGAAAACCTTGATCTACTGAAAAATAAGGAAGACTTTGATGGCTTCTGTGGAGAGTTAAGAATGAGAAACTTCGATCTCCTAGGGAAATGAACCCTTGGGGGCTTCACTGGAGAAGTGAGAATGAGAATCTTCGATCTGTAGGGGATTAAAAATTCTGACAAATTCATGTTGCGAGTAATGAAGGCTCTGGCAACTTCACTGGGGAATCCAAACTGAGAATCTTCAATCTACTAGGGAAAATAAATCCCTGGGGACCTCAAACTGGAGTTAAGAATGAGAATCTTCATTCTGTTGGGGAGTAAAAACTCTGTGGGGAATAGCTATATTGCTGGGGAGTAGCTTTCTTGCTGGAAAGTAAGTTCAAGACTCTCTGGGGGAAAGTTGATTCTTGTTTGGAAAAAGTTCAGGAGTTTGGGTTGTATACCAATCTACTGGGGAATTATCCTTAGTTGGGGATAAAAAATTAATTGTTATCTGGGTGATTCCCAGATTTTAAGATGATTTGCTGGGGAATCTGGAGAAAACTGGATGATTTCCGCTGTAGATTGGTAGTTAGAAATTTGACTCCGTTGGGGAAGAAGGTTTCATCTTTGCTGAGGATTCATGACCCAAAGTTTTGCTCTGTTGGGGATTGGAAGTTTGAAGATTGTAGCTCCGCTGGGGATCCAGATGATGTACTGCAGGAGATTTCTCTTGGAATAGCCTAAAGACGTTTTCCTATACTTTCAACCTGTCAGTAATTATTCTTTCACATTTCGTTTATTTGTAAACAGTGACTATATTCAAATGCATATGCTCATTTAATAAACCATTGGACGTTTTCAAATAAAACACACACTATGCCAAAATTGACTTTAGACAGCGCCACATAGACAGCGCTTATGCCTAAAGTACTGCTATAGGTTTTCAGAAAAATTAATAATTAAAAATTAAAGGAGAAGCGCTGCTAAAGGTATACTATAGACAGCGCTTATTATAAGCATTGCTATAGGCCTTACCATAGACATCGCTTTCTTTCCCTAAGCGCTGCTATAGGTTTTTAGTAAAAAAAATTAAAAAATTAGAATAAGCGCTGCTAAAGGTTATACTTTAGACAACGCTTACTAAAAGCGCTGCTAAAGGTGTTATTCTAGGAAGCGTTGCTAAAGCCTAAAGCGCTGCTAAAGGGTATACCTTAGACAGCACTTTCCAGAAGCGCTGCTAAAGGGTATACCTTAGACAACGCTTTCTAGAAGCGCTGCTAAAGGCATTACTCTAAAAGCGCTGATAAAGCCTAAAGCGTTGATAAAGGTAATACCTTTAGCAGCGCTTCTTGAAAGTGTTGTCTAAGGTAATTAAATAGTGTCTTAATCCCTAAATTGGTTATCAGATTTCCAGAAATCCCAACAGACTCTATATCACTACGCAGCCGCTCCGGCGAAACCGCACAGATACAGAAACAGCCACACACCACCACCTCCATGCTCAGCCTTCCTCAATGACTCAACCTCCATAGCTCGTCCCCATCACATCACCTCTGCGAGTTCTCTCACACCACTAACTTTACGGATTATCGGCAGCCACTCAGTAAGCTTTGAACCATCATCTTCTTCTCCAACTCGTCTCCTCCCATTCACCGTCTAACCGTGGTTCTTCCTCCAACTCTTCTCCAACTCGTCTCCTCACCGTCCAACCGTACTTTGGTGCTTCTTCCTCCGTGCAGAAGCAACTCTCTCCGGTGTTCCGATAACAACAACAGGTCAGTTCCGATAACACCATTTATGCACTTTTACATTATTAAGTTGTTCTTTTCTATTGAATAAAAATGTGGGTGGTCATGATACTAACTAGAGCTGGGTAGGAAGGAAACAATGCTTTTGTGAATAAGTTAAATAACCGAACTGAAACCATAGTTAACCAAACCATAACTTGCTGAACCGAACCGTAATTAACTACCCTTACTTATGATATGGTATTCCTTAGTTATGTTGGAACTTTAGATCAATTTTTATATTTTCTCCGAATTGATTTTTTAGAACTCAAATTTATTTTAAATCCGTGTATACTTTGTGTTTTGACAGAAACGCATTATATCGTTTTGTACCCTAATTAGTGTTTTTGTTTAACTTAGATAATAGTTAAAACCATGGATAAAAAATGGATGTGTGCTGATCGATTGTCAAAAGAGTACGAGAATGGGGTATTAGAGTTTGTTAAGTTTGCTGTTGAACACGCTGAAGACCCGAATAGAATGAAATGTCCTTGCTTGGGTTGTTGTTATGTGGGTCGGGTTGACGCAGATGGATTGAAATCGCATTTACTAATGTGCGGAATTGATCGAAGTTATACGTGTTGGATATTTCATGGTGAGAAAAGCATCGAGAATGTTGAACCGGGGGTGAAAAGTAATGCGACCTATGTTTCGTACGACAATGCCACGGATACATATGATTGTGATCGAGTCGAAGAGATTGCAGAAGCACTTGAAGAAGATCTTCAAGATTGTCCCAAAATGTTTGAGAGGTTGGTAAGCGATGCGGAGAAACCGTTGTATAAAGATTTCCCCAAATTCACAAGATTGTCTGCGGTATTAAAATTGTACAACTTAAAGGCACGCAATGGATGGTCGGATAAAAGTTTCACAGAGTTATTAGCCCTTTTGAGAGATATGCTTCCTGAGGATAATGTTCTTCCTAATCGAACCTACGAGGCCAAAAAATGTTGTGCTCTATTGGCATGAGCTATGATAAGATACATGCATGTCTAAATGATTGTATTTTGTTTCGAAACGAATATGCATCATTGAATGAGTTCCCAAAGTGCGGTTTATCTCGATATAAGAAAAAATTATCTCCAGCGAAAGTCTTATGGTATTTTCCTATTATTCCGAGATTTAGACGCATGTTTCATAGTGAAACCGATGCTAGACACTTAACTTGGCATGCAGATGAAAGAATTATTGATGGAAAGTTTCGACATCCGGCAGATGCACCACAGTGGAAGAAAATCGATAATGATTATCCTGATTTTGGAGGAGAAACAAGAAACCTTCGCTTGCCATTATCTACGGATGGAATGAACCCGCATGGTCTTCAAAGTATCTCACATTCCACATGGCCTGTGATTCTTATGATTTATAACCTACCTCCATGGCTATGTATGAAGCGCAAGTACATGATGTTATCTATGTTAATTTCTGGGCCTAAACAACCAGGGAATGACATAGATGTATACTTTAAACCTTTAATCGAAGATTTGAAGATTTTGTGGGAGAACGGTGTGGAGGTTTATGATGGATATAGGAAAGAAAGTTTCAATTTGAAGGCGATGTTGTTTGGCACAATTAACGATTTTCCAGCATATGGAAATCTATCGGGTATAGCATTAAAGGTGAAAAAGCGTGTCTTGTCTGTGAAGATGGAACCGATACGACACGATTGAAACTTTGTCAGAAGAATGTCTTTATCGGTCATCGTAGATTCTTAAATTCAAAACATCAATATCGTGGATAGAGAAAATCGTTCAATGGAAATATCGAACAACGTAGAGCTCCACCTGGATTGACAGGTGATCAAATTTGTGAAAAGGTGAAACATGTGAGTATTCAGTTTGGCAAGCCTTTTGCACATAAAGTTGTCACGGGTGGGTGGAAGAAGAGGTCAATTTTTTTTGAATTGCCATATTGGAAATCTTTGTACGTAAGATATTTTCTTGATGTTATGCATATTGAAAAAAATGTATTTGAAAGTGTTATTGGTATGCTACTCAATATAAAAGGAATGTCTAAGGATGACCTTAAAGCAAGAGAGGACATGGTAGAGATGGGAATAAGAACTGAATTAGGACCCGTGAAGAAAGGAAGACGAACATATCTACCACCTGCTGCTTATACTCTATCTAGAAAGGAAAAGAAAATATTGTGTAAGTTTACGAGTGAAGTTAAAGTTCCAGAAGGTTACTCCTCAGAAATTAGAAGACTCGTGTCCATGAAAGACCTCAAGTTAAAGAGTCTGAAGACACATGATTGCCATGTCATAATGGAACATTTTCTACCAATAGGTATACGTTCTATTTTTCCAGGTCAATTTGTAGTAAGGTGATCGATCATGAGATCTTACCAGTATTACAAAAAGAAATCGTTATTACTCTGTGTGACCTTGAAATGTATTTTCCTCCATAATTTTTTGACATTATGGTATATCTTGTTGTTCATCTTGTGAAAGAGACACAATCATGTTAATTTGTCGTCCTATACTTGACCACTCTAATTTTATGATATTTAGATTATTCCTGCTAAAGAGATTGAAGCTGTAAGTAGGGGTAAGGAGCCTGTAATTAACAACATTCCCACAGAAACAAAGAGTGTTGCTAAGAGGACCGGGGCTAGAAAGAAAACTACTTCACAATATAGGTCATGCCTTCAGACATATATAAGCTTCACAACTATTTCGCAAGGTGGTACTTCTCTTATACCCTTGGATGAAGGGATTTATGGTTCTGAAGGCATGACAGTAATTGGTAAGGAGGATTTGGAAGAAATTTTTGGACACTTGACATTAGGCATTGTTGTTATCAATACATACATCAGGTATACTCCAATCAACTTTGTTTAATTAATTGCAGAATTTATTTACTCATTTCAATGAATAATTAATGTTAATGATGTTTTTATTTAAGGTTTCTGTATGACAAGTTGATTCGCCCGCGTGGATTGGAGTCCAGATTCGCTTTCATAAATCCCAACGTTGTCCACGCAGGGTCAATCATCTCAAAACCAGACGAAGTAATAGCATTTGTGCTCAGTTTATTTATGGCCAGCAAAGATACAGGAAAATTGTTCTTTTTACCATATAATACTGGCCCCAAGTAAGATTTTCATTCTAAATTTCCTCTAATATAATTTTTCGTTTTTTAACGTTGTGCAGAAAATTTGCATCTAACCTTTGTTTAATATTCCAGTGGACACTGGTTATTGGTTGCAATTAATCCTGTGAGAGAAATTGTATATTATCTGGATTCATTGGGCAATGATTGGACAACATACCCAGATATGAAGAAGACGATTGACACGTAAGTGAGATTGTTCCAAAATATTACTGTGTATATTTAATTATTTATGTGTGATAGTTCTAAATATTCGTTATTATTTTATTATAGCATTCTATAAAGTTTTCGAGCACAAAGAGATATTCAAGTACCAAGGAGTAGAGTCAATAATATTTCTTGGATCAAAGTGGAGGTATAGATTTTCACAATTTTGATTATATAGCGATGATACTTGATAAAACAAGTTAAGGTGTATATCTTGATGTATATCCGTATTTTCTTTCCATGTGTAGTGTCCTCGTCAGCGCAATGGTGTAGATTGCGGTTATTTTATGTTGAGGTTTATGAAATAAACTATTCTTTTGGACCGATTAGAGATTCCATCCACGGTATGAATTTCTAACTTAGGAATTATTTTAATATTTCTCATAAAATGACTTAGTATTTTAATTAAATCATACTATGTTATATTATTATGTAGTACTTTGATGAATTCAAGTGTGCTTCATACTCAAAAGATCAATTGGATGAACTTATGAAGGATTGGTGCCAATTTGTTATGGAGTTGAGAGTTTTATTATAAGGTATAACTTTGAGTTTTGAGAATATAATATATGTCATTATAATTGTGTTACAATATTATTGTTTTTGTTGTTGTTATTTGGTAACTTGTATGAATTTTGATTTTTTGATTTTGTTTTAGGTTATATAGGTGCAGCTAGATGTAGAAGATAGAGTTATTTTGTAATTCATTGTTGATTTTGTTTCATTGTTGTATATACTAATGTTGTTGTTGTGTATATTGTGCAAAAAGGATTGAAGAGATGAATATTGATGTTGTTATAATATTGTTTCATTGTGGTATATTGATATTGTTGTTGTTTAAAATGTTATAATGAAGCTATAAATTCTGGTGCAAAAATGGTGAGATTAAATTTGATAGGCAGCGTTTTGTTTTAAATGAAAAAAAATTATATTTAAAAAAATAATAAGGAAAAGTGCTGCTAAAGGGGGGGAATAGACAACACTTTTAATGAGAAGCGTTGTCTAAAGTGTTAGAAAAAAAATTATATTAAAAAAATAATAAGGAAAAGCGCTGCTAAAGGGGGGGGGGGGGGGGGGGGGGAATAGACAACGCTTTTAATAAAAGCGTTTTCTAAAGTGATTGAAAAAAATATATTAAAAAATAATAAGGAAATGTGCTGCTAAAGGGGGGGAATAGACAACGCTTTTACCAAGCGCTGTCTAAAGTTCCACATTAAAAGCGTTGTCTAAAGTATAAGCGCTGCTAAAGGGGGGTACCTATAGCAGCGCTTTTTAAATTACATAAGCGATGTCTATACCTTTAGCAGCAGAGGTTTTAGCAGCGCTTTTAAGCACTGTTAAAGGCCTAAAAAAGCGCTGTCTAATCCCTTGTTTGGCATAGTGACAAGCGTAAAAAAAAAAAAAGGCAAATAGTTTTCTGCACTTTGAAGTATCTTTGTATTAACTTTGTGTAAGTATTTTGTACAAAGGAGACAGATATCCTAGTAAGAGAATGTTGTCATAAAATTGAGAAAAATTTATACAACGAAAGATGGCCATGTGTAAAAAAACCCATGGGGTTCCCATTCTGCTATAGCCTTCATAACTCTGAGTATCTTGTCCATTCGTTGCTTCGTCCGACGATGATTAGATTGATCAGAAGCCCAGAGCTTGTCTGTGAAGAGATTGTCCTTAAAGTGATCCGATGAGACATAGTCATACGCTTTAATTCCCTAACTTTTGCCTGGATCGCCCTTTTGGGTTTTCGATCCACCGGGAAACCCTTTTTTGCCCAAGTCGCCCTTTCGGGTTTTCAACTTGCCGGGTGTACTGATTTTTTTTATTTATCCCTAATTTTTGTCTGAACCGCCCTTTCGGGTTTTCGATTCACCGGGATGCCCATTTTTGCCCAAGTCGCCCTTTCAGGTTTTCAACTTGCCGGGTCAATTATGTGTAGTATCTTTTGACTATGTCTGCGTTCGCAGGGTGCGGCAGGTCGCTGCCGTCCATGGTGGTCAGGATCATTGCCCCACCAAAAAAGATGTTTTTGATCACAAATGGTCCTTCGTAAGTAGGAGTCCATTTGCCCCTGGGATCACTTTGCGGCAAGATGATCCGCTTGATTACAAGATCCCCGACTTGATATACCTGGCGTCTGACTTTCTTGTTGAATTCCTTAATCATCCGTTTTTGATACGTCTGACCATGAAAAACAGCAGTAAGTCTCTTCTCGTCAATCAAGTTAAGTTGATCAAGACGGGTCTGAATCCAATCGTCTTCACTCAAACCAGCATCTTTCATGATTCTCAAGGAGGGAATCTGAACCTCGATAGATAAAATAGCTTCCATGTCGTATACCAAAGAATAGGGTGTTTCCCCAGTTGATGTTCATGCTGTGGTACGGTACCCGTGTAGAGCAAATGGTAACATCTCATGCCAGTCTTTATAGGTGACTGTCATCTTTTGTATGATCTTCTTGATATTTTTGTTCGCAGCTTCGACAGCACCGTTCATCTTTGGCCGATAGGGAGATGAATTGTGATGTTTAATCTGGAACTGCTCGCACAAGGCAGTGATTATAGTGTTATTCAGGTTCGTACCTTTGTCAGTGATAATCCTGTCGGGGATACCATACCGGCAAATAAGGTTCTTCTTGATGAAGTGGGCAACCACATTCTTTGTAACGGAAGCGAAGGAAGCTGCTTCGACCCATTTGGTAAAGTAATCAATGGCTACCAGGATGAAGCGGTGTCCATTATATGTTGTAGGCTTGATCTCTCCAATCATGTCGATTCCCCACATAGCGAATGGCCAAGGAGCTGTTAAGACATTGAGAGGCACTGGAGGTATATGTACCTTGTCTGCATAGATTTGGCATTTGTGACAAGTACGAGAATGTTGATGACAGTTAGCTTTCATGGTAGACCAGTAGTAGCCTGCCCGTAGAATCTTCTTAGCCATTGTATAACCGCTTGAATGGGTGCCAAAGGTACCATTGTGCAGTTCAGCCATGATATGTTCAGCTTCAACCTTGTCCACACAACAGAGCAGAATGCAATCATGATTGCGCTTGTATAAGATACCATTGCTCAAGAAGAACTTAGCTTAGAACCTCCTCAAGAACTTTTTGTCGTTGACTGAAGCTCCTTCAGGGTATTCTTGTGCTTCGAGATACCTTTTGACGTCATGAAACCACGGTCGGTCCACTACTTCTTCGGTATTAATCTCGTGACAATGTGCAGGTTCGTCCATCCGCTCAATGGTGATTTGGGGAGCCTCATTATCCCAGTTAAGTTTAAACATGGATAACATTTTAGCTAGCGCATCTGCTAGTTGATTCTCTTCTCGCGGGAAGTGCTCGAAGGTAATCTGCTCGAAATGTGGTAACAATGTCAGGACATGTTCTTTGTAAGGTATGAGGTTAGGATGTTTAGTGTCCCACTCTCCTTTGATCTGACTGATGACCAAAGCTGAGTCTCCAAACACAACCAAAGATTTGATTCCCAGGTCTATTGCAGCCTTGAGTCGAAAGATGCAAGCTTCATACTCGGCCATGTTGTTGGTACAGCTGAAGCAGAGTCTGGCGGTGAAAGGTGTATGGAAACCTTCTGGAGAGATAAGTATCGCGCTGATACCTTTGCCAAGTCCATTTAAAGCACCATCAAAGTACAGGATCCATCGGGATCCTTGTTCAGGTCTGTCATACAGTCTGAAATCTTCAATGTTGTCCAAAGTCATGATATCCTCGTCGGGGAAGTCAAACTTCATGGATTGGTACTCTTCGACAGCTTGATGGGCCAGATGATCGGCTAGCACACTCCCCTTTATAGCTTTTTGGGTCGTGTACTGTATATCATACTCGGTGAGGATCATCTGCCACCTTGCTATTCTTCCAGATAGAGCATGCTTCTCAAAGATGTACTTGATCGGATCCATCTTAGAGATCAACAGAGTGGTATGAGTCAACATATACTTCCTTAGCCGGTGAGAAGCCCATACCAAAGCGCAACAAGTTTTCTCGAGCAGTGAGTATCGGGTCTCATAGTCGGTAAACTTTTTGCTAAGGTAATAAATGGCATGCTCTTTTCGGCCAGACTCGTCATGTTGGCCCAGTACGCACCCCATTGAATTCTCCAGGACAGTCAGATACATGATAAGCGGTCTTCTTTCGACAGGAGGCATCAAGATAGGAGGTTCTAGCAAATATTCCTTGATTTTATCGAAAGAAACTTGACACTCATCATTCCATTTAACCACTTGATCTTTCTTCAACAGCTTGAAGATTGGTTCACAGGTAGATGTTAGGTGAGAAATGAACCTTACAATGTAGTTTATGCGTCCCAAGAAACCTCTGACTTCTTTCTCAGTGCGAGGGGCAGGCATTTCTTGTATAGCTTTGACTTTGGCAGATCAACCTCAATGCCTTTGTTACTGACGATAAAACCCAAGAGTTTACCGGACCTGACTCCGAAAGTGCACTAGTTAGGGTTCAGTCTGAACTTGTACTCTTTCAACTTGACAAACAGCTTTTATAGATGGTTGAGGTGTTCTTCTTCTGTCTGTGAATGAGCTATCATGTCGTACACGTAAACCTATATCTCATGATGTATCATATCATGAAACAAAGCTACCATGGCGCGCTGATAGGTTGCCCCGACATTCTTCAGTCCGAATGGCATCACTTTATAGCATAAAGTACCCCACTGTGTAACAAAAGTAGTTTTCTCCATGTCTTCAGGGGCCATTTTGATCTGGTTGTACCCTGAAAATCCATCCATGAAATAAAATACCTTGTGCTAAGTTGTATTGTCGACCAAGATGTCAATGTGCGGTAGTGGAAAGTCATCTTTAGGGCTATCCCTGTTTAAGTCTCTATAACCCATGCACATTCTAACTTTGCCATCCTTCTTAGGCACGGGCACAATGTTAGCAACCCATTATGGATAGGAAGTAACAGCAAGAAAGCCAGCATTGAACTGCTTCATCACTTCAGCTTTGATCTTTTCAGACATGTCGGGCCTCATGCGGCGAACTTTCTGTTTAATTGGTGGACAATATTCTCTTGTAGGGAGACGGTGAACCATAATATCTGTATCAAGTCCCGGCATTTCTTCTTAGGACCAGGCGTAGATTTCAACATATTCATTCAACAGCTGAACTAAGCGCTCTTTGACACTTGGCTCCAGGTTGGCACCCACTCTAACTTCTTTTCTATCTTCCTTAGTTCCCAACTTGATTGTCTCTAACAACTCCTCGTGAGGTAGAATAGCCCTTTCTTCTTGTTGCAGCAATCTAGCCAATTCTCCAGGCACTTCACAGTCTTCATCACCTTCGTATTCGGCATGATTGACCAGATCTTCAGAGTCACTGAAGGCCATAGCAGAATTGTTACCCATGGAATCCAGAAGGGAAGGGTACCTGCATTGGTGAGTGTGGGTGTGTGTAAGGGATAGCCATCTTTAAACAAATAAAATGTAAAAAGAAAGAAAATGAACACAAAAGTTTATATGTGAAAACGTCCATGATTCATTAAAATGGCATATGAAGATGAAAAATCAAACCCTTACAAATGGACCTATATGCCTCGGGTAAGGCACAAGGTAAAAAGTGTATGAATTGTTTAAGAATTATTACAGACCAACAGAAATGTTTGAAAGATAAATTATTGATTTATGAAAGTAATGGGAACAAAGTCTTTTGCCTCCCAGTTGCATAAGCCTCCTTCAACAGTAGGGAAAATCCAGTCTTCTAGATTGCTCTCCTATTCACCATCCTCCAAAACATTGACTCCATGATGGGTGATCTTCACTGGTGGCCCTCCAGCCCGGGAGCGATGCACAACCTTTTGAGCAGAAGCAGTGAAACCCAAGCCGAACTTATCTGTCTTGTAAGGAAAATCTGGCAGCTGACCCCATACTGTTCTTTCTCCTTCTTCAGTCACATCCTTCGTATCTTTAATGGATGACATCTGGGACACAGGTTTGGTAATGATGGGCACAGAAGACACCGTCTTGGTTGCCGCAATCTCTTGAGCTACCTCCTCAAAGTGCTGGAAAGGGGTCTCGATGAATTCACCATCCAATTCCACGTAGCGGAAATAATTTAGATGGCTTATCATATACTCCTCCTCGCCATGAACTGTTATAATTTTCCCCTGGACTGGGTATTTGAGCTTTTGGTACAAAGAAGAAGTAACAGCCCCAACATTATGGATCTAGGGTCTTCCCAACAAGCACGAGTAGGAGGGACGGATATCCATCACATAAAATGTGGAGTTGAAGGTTTCAGTTCCCACTTTAATCGAGATGTCCACCTCCCCGTGGACCATCCTTTTAGAACCGTCAAAGGCTCTGACAATGATATTGCTGGGCTTCAGGGTCAAACCTTCACAATCCAATATGTCCAATGTTTTCTTCGGCAAGATATTTAAAGACGACCCAGTATCAACCAGAACGTGAGCTAGAGTAGTCCCTCTACATTCCACCGAGACATACAGCGCGTCATTATGCTTTCTCCCTTTAGATGTTAGATCGGCATCGGAGAAGCCAAGACCATTGTCGGCTGTTAGGCTAGCTACACACTCCTGGAACTGGTCCGCGGAGGTTTCCTGAGGCATGTGGGCCGTCTTCAAGAATTTGATCAAGGCTTTGGCATGAGCTTCAGAACAGAGCAACAGGGCCATCATAGATATTTTTGAGGGGGTTTGCCCCAGTTGTTCCACAACATCATAGTCGCTTTTCTTAATTATTTTCAAAATCTCTTCCATTTCTTTTTGAGTGGTCTTGGGGATAACCAAAGGATGAGCCCTCGTCCTGACGGGCACTTCTTGGATCCCCTTCCCTTTATCAGCAGCAACAGCATAGGGTACAACCACGGGAGTTACAACTTCTTTAATAACGAATGGAGTTCTTGAAGATATGTTGACCGGTACAGGAGTAACCTTAGGAGCAATTAAGGGTCTGAAGACTTCCCTTGGATGAGCAATCTCCAGAGAGAAAATTCTTCCGCTGCGAGTGATTTTACTCGCTCCAGCAATATTTCCTATGTCAGGAGTTTCTTCATCAGAATTTTCTTCAGCGGATTCAATCTGTTTAATACCGTTGTAGAAGATCTCTCCCCCATAGTTCCACAGTATTGATTTGTTGGACTTGTACGGGATAGGCCCCGACATAGTTATCTTCAGAGGTACAATCTTCAGATCAGATGTAATCTTAACAGGTCTTTTGGAGACCTTGGAAAGATTGGCCGATATGGTAATTATAGCAACATCATTGACAGGAGTCGGAGTAACAGGAGTCTTTTCAAAAAGGATTTCTTGATTATCCATTAGGCGTTGGATGCCTAACTTCAACAACGGACAGTCGGATGGTAAGGATGAACAAAGGCAACAATCTTTTTCACATCCTGGGAAAATCCCAGCCTTCAACAGATTTAACTTGATTATCGGTAACAGAGTCATCAAATCATCAACAGCAGCAACAAAAATATCTTCTTCAATAGCATGGGCATTGTGGCCATGCTTTGGCATTGGAGCAGAGATCACATTAGGTTTTTCAGGGGCATCGAATTCCACTTCCTTAGCGTCTATTAAATCCTGGATCTTATTCTTGAGGGCCCAACAATTGTTGGTGTCGTTCCCCAGTCTATCCGAATGATAAGCACACTTCGCATTTGAATGGTAGTAAGGAGAAGATGTATTCGGATTCTTCGGTGCCTCTTTCAAGGTTGTAAGGTTTAACTTCAAAAGATGAGGGAGAACATGAGCAGGTGTCATGTTGATCCGAGTGAATTGTCGTGCATGCCTTTCCACCCTTGCTTGGTTGGTTCTAGGTTGAATATTTCTGGACTGATCAGCTGCAGACTTCTGAATCATTACAGCCCCCACCGCTGGCCGACGCTCAACTCTTCCTTAACTTCTCTGAGAGTAGACAGTTGAGACTTCTTTCTTTGCTGGAAAGGTCTTTTTGATGGCAGCGGAAGCAGATGCATCCTTTTGAATTTTTCCGCTTTTGATTCCGGCTTCAACTCTTTCACCAGTCAGAATTAACTCGGTGAACCCTGCAGACGAACTTCCGATCAAGTGATTAAAGAATGGGCCTGACAGGGTCCCCAAAAACATATCCACAAGCTCTCTTTCAGATAATGGTGGTTGCACCCTTCCAGCCAAGTCTCTCCATTTCTGGGCATACTCTTTAAAGCCTTCATTAGAAACCATGCCCATACTCTGTAATTGAGTACGGGTTGGTGCTAAGTCCGCATTATATTGATATTGTCTGTAGAAGGCAGTAGCCAAATCCTCCCAATTGTGCATATCAGACCTCTCTAGCTGGTAGAACCAATCTAACTGCGTCCCCGAAAGACTGTCCTAGAAGAAATGAACCCACAGATCCTTATCAGAAGAATGCGGTTGGATTTTTCTGACGTAAGACCGTAAGTGCATCTTTGGACAAGACAAACCATCGTACTTAAAAAATATAGGCACCTTGAATTTAGGGGGAATCACAATCCCAGCAACCAAACCTAGCTCCTCAAAGTCCAGCCCAAGCACTCTCTGCACCTCCATAGCTGCCAGACGTTCTTCCAGATTCTTGTATTTGTCGTATGCAGGAGGGTACTATTGTTCTGAATAGTCTTCATCCTCCTCTTCTTCTTCTTCCTCAGACTCAGATGGTACCGCAGCTCCCTTTCCTTTTCCTACCCCTTCATCAGATGTTGAGGGGAAATCCAGGACCCTTCTAGCATGACCTTCAAATCTTCTATCCAAAGTAGCCACACCAACTCTTTTCTTTTACTTTTTCTCCTTTTCCTTATCTAACAGAGATTTGAGATCCTCCTGACCCTTTGCCAAGGTCATGAGTAGTTGTTGGAACTGTGAATTCTGCGCTTGCAAATCGTTGACCGTCTTCTCTATATCCATCTTGCTGAAATAAACAGTAGAGAGATAAGGAAACCTGGTGTGAAGACCTGCTTATGCATATGATGAATGATATGTTATTCATGTAATGCATTAAAGGATTCAGAAATTCAAATTTGTTTGAAACAAAAAGGAACACACGTCATATTAATAAGATAGAATTTGTTAGTACATAAATGGCCCATGGGCAAAATAAATACAAAATTCTAATGTAAAAAGACGTTGCGCATCCTCTTTGGTGCAATGTAGGTGTTGAGAGTCTGCTCTTCGTGAAGTTGACGAGTAAGTTCTAAAACCTTCTTCTCACTTGCGTAGAATTGGGCTTCAAACATATTGCGTTCTCTCTTGAGCTGTATCCAACTCCTTTGTAAATCTTCCAATGATGTTGGCATGTCAGGATGTAGGAGGGTGTATGGAACCTCTCCTTCCATAACAGGCTCTTTGATCATAGGGAGAATGTATGGGTATGGCATCATAAGACTCTGGGCGCGGGTTCGTACCCACTTAAGGTAAGGCTCAAGGGAGATGGAATTCTTGTGTCCCAATGTCTTACTGTCCACCTTGTTGGGCATCCTCCAAGCTCGGATAAATCTTTGTCGAAGTCCTTGAGCATCGTTGTCGAAGTCAAAAACCAAGTATGGAATCAGCATGTCATGTGGGTCATCCCTCCGGGCATACCCAAACTGTCTCTGAGCCAAGCAGGGGTTGTAGGTAATGCCTCCCCTAATTCCAAGTAGTGGGACATTAGGGAATTCCCCACAACAATCAATGATGATGAAATTTTCTCTGGACCGAGAACACCAATGAACATCAGAATGTGTAAGAGTCATCAATCGTTGTGACCACCTTAAGCCTTGCTCATTCTTCAAGACTGATTGGGGAAGGTGAGAAATAAACCACCTTGCTAGAAGAGGAGTACAGCACATGAGAACACCACTTTTTCTCATTGTTCAAGTGTGAAATGAGTGGAGGATATCCCCAAGCAACGTAGGCATAGGATTCCGAGATATGAAAATCTTGACAGCATTCACATCTATAAGCTGATCAGGGTTTGGGAATAAGACCAACCCATATATGAGAAGTGCTACAATCTCCTCAAAAGCTTGCAGATCTAGAGAATTCCAGCAGTCTTGTGCCTTCTCAAACAGAAACTTTGCCAAGAAACCCTTGACACCACTTCTGGTTTCCCAATGACCTATGATATCAGATGGTTGCAAGTGTAAGGCTCGAGCAACATCTTCAGCCTTTGGATCTCTTTTCGTACCGTTGTAGGGTAGTTGATGGAGAATAGGAATCCTCAAGAGTTGAGAAAATTCCTCCAAAGTAAGCACTAGTTGGTAATCAGGAAATGTGAAGCAGTGGTGTAGGGGGTCAAAGAGTTGGAAGAGAACCTTCACCATGTCTTCTTCAATGTTGGAGTTGACCAAGTAGAGAAGTCGACCATGTCTTTCGGTAAATGGAGAATACTCTGGAATCTTGGAAGTAAGCTCCTTGAGTTGAGGAGGAACTCTCACAAGGTTAACCTGGATTGTTTTCCTGCGGAGTGATTCCATAACCTACAAAATAGGAACAAAGATGAAGATCCAAACCCTTGAAATGGTTAGTGGATGCATGTGATGCTTCATGATGTACATGATGTTATGCACAAGTATATATGTACAAACAAATCACACAAGTTCCTAGTTTCAGGCTTGCATGGGGTTTCATAGGTAAGTACCCTCTTGAAGTTTAGTTGGCTCAATCTGTCCTATAAATAGTAATCGGGTTCTAAGGAGATCAATATCAATGGATTATTTTCTGTGTTCATTGTTTCTGTTTAGCCACTTTACTGGCGACCTAAATATTCCAAGAAAACAATGCTCAATGAGTGTAGTATCGAGTATCTACCAACTTCGGACTGCACCAAAGCCGGTCATCTCACTACCCCTAAAAAGGCCAAGATGGTCAAGTAAAGGTTCTAAAAGTCCATTAGTGCTTCATGATATCACTCAGCGGCCCCGTATTCTCTTTGATTGACTCAAAGGCTACCGGTACCCACAAATATGTCGCACTAATATAGTTATTGCTTCAACCATGTTGGTATACCCCACACAGTTTCCACAATGTATTGCTATTTACCTATGAATGCTTCCCAAATCCGGGTAGAGGATTTCAAACCCAAACAATAGAACCAAATATAAAGCAATCAAAGCAAACAATATAAGCATGTAAAGGCGAT
This sequence comes from Vicia faba, assembly GCA_948472305.1. Lineage (NCBI taxonomy): Eukaryota > Viridiplantae > Streptophyta > Magnoliopsida > Fabales > Fabaceae > Vicia > Vicia faba. The sequence continues at coordinate 28,538 of CATIWC010000309.1, read as the reverse complement.
CTAAACCCTAAGGTAACCCCACTTTTAGATGAAAGTCCCCAGCAGAGTCGCCAGTTCTGTGATACGGTGGGAGAACTGACTTGAGGTTTTGCGTTTGTGCTCACAAATGTTTCGATTTAGCAAGAGTCGCCACCGACTTTTTATTTTATCCAAAGGAAAGGTCAAAAAGCACAGGAAAGACCTTTGAGATGTTTTCTTGGGTTCGGGGGGTAGATTATGAAAAGGGAAGGTGCTAGCACCCTTTTCATCCATGGTTATCCATGGGCTCTTAGTTACTTGTTTAGATCACTTGCTTTTGCTTTTCAATTATTTGAAATGGTGCTTTTGTGTGTGGTTTTAAAAGTATTTTGAAAAGAGGCCTTTGTCTAGGCAACCTTTGTATTGATTCTTGTTTGAATGTATACAAAGTTGTATTGTCTTTTGAAAAATGTTTCAATGTTTGAAAGTTTGTTTTGGGAAATGTTTTGAAATTGTGTTGTGATGTGTTTTTGAAAATAGCAAGGATTTTCGCAAGTTTGATCAAGTAACTAGGAGCATCTACCTACCTACTCAAAAGTCTTTCCTACATTTTTAACCCTTTGACATTGTTGTTTTACCATTGCATTTGGTAAACAACCTTGTGTTTGGATGTTAAACGGGACAGGCGCGGGTCATCGTATGACCATGATAGCAATGGTGCTAAGTATCTTTAGCAAATTTTTGAGGGACTATATCATTTTTGTATAGGCAACCAAGATAGCGTCATCGAGGGACTATGTTCTTTTTGCTTTGATTTTGTTTTGCCAAGACACCTAGCATGCATACCATGGCCATTTTTAAGGCAACAAGTGGATGAAACCCTAGGGGTGCTTGTGTGTATTATGTTGTCATTTTCATGCATTTTGTCTTGTATTAGGTCAAGCTACTTGTTTGATTTTGGATTTTTGCATACAAACCCTAATCTTTCTATCATGGCATATTTGAAAGCAATAAAGCGCGTAAAAGTAAATCTACAACTATTACAACATGATTATGGGGAGGGGGATACCAATTTGAATAGGGGGATATTTGCAAGAAAATAAAACCCTAAGATTATTACAACCATATTGAATTCTTTGCATAAATAAATAAATAGACAATATTTAAATAAGCAATTAAATATAAATATGCAAAAAATGTTTTTTTGTGTTTTATTTTATGCATGTAAAAATGAATTATTTAATGTCCTAAAAATAATATAAAAAAATAAAAGATTATTTTTGAGAAGGGTGGAAACCCTATTTTAAGAAAAATATACATATTGTAATTATTTATTTATTTATTTATTTATGTATTTATGTATAAAGAAAATAAATAAAATATATATACAAAATGTTAAAAATTTAAATGTGAGAAAAATATAATTTAAGTATATAAATAATAAAAAAATAAAAAAATAAAATATTTTTTGTATTATTTATAAATTTATTCTAAGAAAATGAAAGTATATATTGTTTAATAATTATTTCTATGTCCAAAAAATAAATAAAATAATAAAATAAAATGTGAAAATTTAAGAAAGTATTTTTAATGATTTTTTATATTTAGAAAAAATAATAAAAGTCAGAAACTAAAAAAAGAAATGAAAAATATGGAAAAATAATTTAAATGGGCCAAGGGGGTGTAAACAGCAAGCTAAGGGGTGCAAATAGCGTAGAATAGCCAGGCCCAGCCCAGATGGCCTTCATCTTCAACCTCTGATCAAACAAAAAACGCGCGCCTTGTTCAAACCTGGAAATCTTGCATACGTGCTCAAAAGCAAAAGCTTGCAACATGAAAGTTGTTGTACCCCAAAATTTTCCCTCCCATTTTCTCAATATTTTCTCATCACAAGACCCTTGGAGCTCAAGATCCAGTTAGGGTTTCCTCTACTTAAGACTTCTCCTTGCACTGTTGACCCAAATTAGGGTTTGTGTTTGCACAAAGATATTTTGACCTAAAATGCCTAAAGTGACTTTCATGCTTCATGTTGGACTCACAAGTTTATCCATACCAAGTTTCAAGCCTTGATTCCAATCTTTGCCCAGTCAATTGGACAGTTGACCTAGAAGTCAGCTGTATTGGGGAAAAAGTCAATTGTGGTCAATTGACAGTCAAACCTCATGATTTTTGACCCACATCAACATTATGAACTCACATGGACCATTTGATCAAGTTTGGATCACAATTCCACAAGAAATTTGATCAGATCACCAAAAGGGCAAAATGGTCATTTTTAGGGTTTTGACTGCACAAAGGCAATTTTTGACTGTTTGACCTAGCCAATGGCAAACCAAGCTCACATATGGACTCAAGGACCCCATGGAATTGTCTTGACATACTCAACAAGTTCAAAAGATCCCAAATGCACAAGATTGACAGTTGAATTTCCTAGTCAATTGATCAATTTTGACTGTATACTGAAAAGTCAAACTTTGACTTTTTTGGTCAAAATCAAATGTCAAGATTCATTTTTCATCAAAACATGCCAAATCATGAAACTTGTTTATCAAGAAATCAAGAATTGCAAATTAGGGTTTGAAATGAAGATTTTTCATAACTTAGAATTTTTCTAAGTTATGAAAAACCCTAATTTTTTCCTATCTTTGTCCCACTTTCTCACCAAGATTCATTTGGATTCAAGGAAAAGTCAAAACATGAAAGTTGTAGTCCATTGCAAAATCTAAAACTTTGATTCACAAAGTTTTCCCAAAAGAAGCTTGCAGCTCAAGTTACAATTTTTGGAACAAGGGTACCAAACCATTCTTAACTTAGAGAAATTTTGAACCATTTTAGGCAGGATTTTTGCCTAACTTCAAGACCATTTTCCACATACTTCCACTTGGAATTTCAATTTTCATTTCAAAGGTGGATTGTAGTACACATTCCAAGCTTTCCAAAATGTCCAAGAACTCATCAAACAACCTCATGGTTAGGGAGAATCGAATTTGGCAAGTTGGGAAAAACTCACTTTGTTCTTGGCCAATTTACATGTTCATAACTTGGGCAACTTTTCAAATCAGCATGCATAAGCTAGTTACAGGCCTCTAATCCCATTTGAACTCAATAATTAAATGCCAGTCCATTGTGTGTTAGCATTATTTTGTGCATTTGGACATTACATGTTAGATTAAGCCTTAATTAGATAAAGCATTTTTGCCATTTTTGAAAAGTTAAACTTTATGTCAAATGCAAATACAAGCAAGTACAAGGCAGATCCTTTTGGCACAAGTTTATGAACTAATTACACTGATCAAGGACAAGGTATGCAGCATAGATTGGGGACCTGTACAAGCTAGAAACACAACTTGCCATTTCTTGCTTAAGTTAGAAGTAACTTGGCATAACAACACACAACTCTCATTCCTGTGAACCAGAGCTTAAGAAAAGTTATCAAACACTTTCTAATCATCAAACCTAAGCTGAAACACGAGGCAACCATCTCCATTGCCTTCTCAAACACAGAATCACCCTCAAACTGCCCAAACAGGGTACCTGCTACAGATTGAGTTCCATAACTCAATCCATTCATGCATTCTTGCTAAAACCACTTCAAACATATCCCACATCATCCCTTGAAACTATTCCAAGCCTCAAACACGACCTGTAACACTCCCAAGCAACATCACCATTTTCATTTTTTTGTTTTGCAGTTGAAGTTCCATAACACGATTCTCTTGGTTTCCAAACAAAGTAAAGCTTGGAATAGCATCCCTGGACATCAAGGAAGCTGTACCAATCATCACCTTGCATTGAAAACACCTCCATCATCAGATACGATTCCAACTGAACAGGTAAGTTCATGGACATCTATCTCCCTATCCAGGCATTGTTAGCTCTAGGTTTGTGAATGAAAAATGTTCTACTCATGCCCCTGAAGCTGTACATATCTTTACTTTCCATTTATTTTGCATGTGCTATGAGAATTTAAGGTCTGAACATTGATGGAAACTTAGGTCAAGAATTAGGGATGGAGAAATTCTCTCTCATCTTAGAGAGTTAAGTCAAGTTCTTTATATGTCTGGATTCGTCTCTTAATGCTCTACATTTTTCATGTTGTGAGTTTTGCTTGAAAGTCCAGGAATCTGGAGATAGAAAACGCGCGTTTTGTTCATGTTCAAACAGTCTGGAGGTTGAAGAAGCTGCCTTTGGGCTGGGCCTGTTTCACTTTTCTTATTTGTACCATAGTTTTACTTTTAAACCCCCTTGGCCCATTATGCTTATTTTTATGATTTTTTGATCTTTTCTTTTTTGTTCTGACTTATTTATTTTTTCTCATAATATTAAAAATATAAAAATTATTTTTTAAACCATTTTTGTATTTATTAGGCATTTATTTGTTTAAATGAGTATTTGTACATAAATAAATATATAGATATACTTTTATTCAAAATACTAAAAAATAATGCAAACATGTTTATTTTTTTGATTTTATTTTATATCACCTCTTGAAAACATTTTACATAAAATATACTTTTTTTTTAATAAATATTAAATAGTTTATTTTTGTATATATAATATATTTAATAAATAATACAAATACATATATATTTATTAGAATATTTAGGACAAAAATACAAAATATATACATTTTTATTCTTATTAATATTTAATATTAAAAATACCTTTTTTACCAATATACTTCATTTTTATTTTATTTTTGTACATAACTAATAAATGTTGTATATATTAAACAATTAATACCTTTTAATTAATAAATTAGGGTTTTGCCCTAAATACATAAAAACTCCAAAAAATAATACTTTTTATTTTGTTTATTTGACATATAAAAAACACTTTTTTCATACATATAAAAAACATTTTTTTGCATCTTGCATATTTATTCCATTTTTATTTAATTGTTGTATGTTAAATAATTTGTATAATTCCCAATTTGATGTAATAGTCTAGGTTTAAATTCCTTGTCAAAATACCCCTATTTGAACATTTGTACCCCCCTTCCCATATATTGTGTTGTAATAACTTAAGAACTTTATTTTTCGCATTTTAATGCTTTCTAATTATGCCATGTTAGAATTAGGGTTTGTATGCAAATCAATTAACCAAAATAGTTTGACCTAATTTCAAGATAATCAAGCATGAAAATGGACAACACTAATCACACTTGCACCCCTAGGGTATTCCACTTGTTGCCTTCAATAATGGGCCATATTGCATGTTAGGTCTCTTTGGGCAAAACAAAAACAATCAAATGATCATAGTCCTTCGATGACGCTTTCGAAAGTTGCCTAAAAAATGATCAAGTCCCTCCAAGGAAAAATTGCCCAAAGATACTTGGCACCATTGCAATTATGGTCTAAACGATGACCCGCGCCCGTCCCTTTCACATCCTAACACAAGATTGTCCACCAAATGCAATGGTGGAACAAAATTGTTAAAAGGGTTAAAAACATAGGAGAAATCTTTGAGAAACTTAGGAGTAGACAACCTCTTAGTTACTTGAATCAAACTTGCAAAACAAAACACTTGCCCATTTTCAAACCATACATCACTACACTTTCAAAACAAACTTTCAAAAACATTGAAAACCTTTCAAAAGACACACACCTTTGTATACATCCCAACATGGATCATTACAAAGGTTGCCACCACATTGGCTTCTTTTCAAAACATTTTCAAACCCACACACACAAAGCACCATTTCAAACAATTGAAAATCAAGGCAAGTTGATCTAAGCAAGTAACTAAGAGCCCATGGATAACCATGGATAGAAAGGGTGCTAATACCTTCCCTTTCTATAATCTACTCCCCGAACCCAAGAAAACATCTCAAAGGTTTTTTCTGTGCTTTTTAACCTTTCCTTAGGATAAAATAAAAAGTCGGTGGCGACTCTTGCTCAACCGAAACATTTGCGAATAAAAAACGCAAACCTCAAGTCAGTTCTCCCACCGTATCACAGAACTGGCGACTCTGCTGGGGATAATTTTTAAAGTGGAGTAACCTTAGGGCTTAGATCACCCTCTTGCATGACTAATTGTTTGCTTTGATTGCTTTACATCTTGGCTCTCTTGTTTGGGTTTGCAATCCTACACCCGGATTTAGGGAAACATTCATAGATAGCAATACGTTGTGGAAACTGTGCGGGGTATACCGACACGGTTGAAGCAATAGCTATATTAGTGCGACATATTTGTGAGTACCGGTAACCCTTGAGTTCAATCAAGGAGAGTACGGGGCCGCTGAGTGATGTCACTAAGCACTAATGACCTAGAACCTTACTTGACCATCTTGGCCTTTCATTAGGGGTAGTGAGATGATCGGCTTTGGTGCAGTCCGAAGTTGGTAGATACTCGATACTACACTCATTGAGGTTTATTTTCTTGGAATATTATGGTCGCTAGTTAAGTGGCTATACCAAAACAATGAACAATGAAAACAATCCAGTGATATTGAGCTCCTTAGAACCCGATTACTATTTATAGGACAGGTTTTTAAGCCAACTACACTCAAGAGGGTACTTACCTATGAAACCCCATGCAAGCCTAAAACTAGGGTTTGGTGTGAATTGCTTGTACATATGTTTGTGCATACATCATGAACATCATAAAGCATCATATGCATTTACTAACCACTTCAAGGGTTTAGATCTTCATCTTTGTTTTTGTTTTGTAGGTCATGGAAATTCCTCGCAGAAAAACCATCCAAGTCAACCTTGTGAGAATCTCTCCTCAACTCAAGGAGCTCACCTCAAGAATTCCGGAAAGCTCATCCTTCAGTGAAAGACATGGTAGACTGCTCAGCTTAGTCAACACCAACATTGAAGAAGATATGATGAAAGTGCTATTCCAGTTCTTTGACCCTCTTCACCACTGTTTCACTTTCCCTGACTATCAGTTGGTACCCACTTTGGAGGAGTTTTCTCAACTCCTGAGAATTCCTATCCTTAATCAACTACCTTTCAACGGTACGGAAAAGGAACCAAAACCTAAAGATGTTGCTCGAGCATTACATCTACAGCCATCTGACATCAAGGGGCATTGGGAAACTAGAAGCGGCGTCAAAGGTTTCTTAGCAAAATTCTTGTTTGAGAAGGCACAAGAATGTTGGAATTCATTGGACCTACAAGCCTTTGAAGAGATTGTGGCACTCCTTATCTATGGATTGGTCTTGTTCCCAAATCCTGACCAGCTTGTAGAGGTCAACGCCGTCAAAATCTTCTTGTCCAGAAATCCAATACCAACATTGCTTGGGGACATTCTTCACTCATTTTACACACGAACAATGTGAAAGAGGGGTGTTCTCATGTGCTGTACTCCTCTCCTTGCAAGGTGGTTTATTTCGCACCTTCCACAATCTATCTTGAAGAATGACCAAGGCTCAAGGTGGTCCCAACGATTGATGACTCTTACTCACTCTGATGTACATTGGTGTTCTCGGTCCAGAGAAAATGTCATCATCGTTGATCGTTGTGGAGAGTTTCCTAATGTTCCTTTACTTGGAATCAGAGGAGGTATCACCTACAACCCTTGCCTAGCTTTGAGGCAATTTGGATATGCACGAAGAGATGGCCCTCACGACATGTTGATTCCTGACCTAGTTTTTGACTTTGACAACGATGCGCAAGGACTTCGCCAAAGATTCATCAGAGCTTGGGGGAGGCCCAACAAGGTTGATAGCAAGACACTGGGACACAAGAACTCCATCCCTCTTGAGCCTTATCTCAAGTGGGTACGAGCCCGAGCCCAGAGTCTAATGATGCCTTATCCTCATGTTCTCCCTGTGATTAAAGAGCCCATCAAGGAAGGAGAGGTTCCCTACACCATCCTACATCCTGATATGCCTACATCGTGGGAGGAAATGCAGAAGAGTTGGATCCAACTCAAGGAGGAACGGAACACTTTTGAAGCCAGCTTCTACGCCAGCGAGAAGAAGGTTCTAGAGCTCACCCGCCGACTCCATGAGCAAGAGGCCCTCAACACCTACATTGTGCCAAAGAGGATGCGCAACGTATTTTTACCTTGAGAAGTTGTTTTTTGTAATATTTGGCCCATGGGGCATTTATGTACTAACAAATTGCTTCTTATTAATATGACGTGCGTTCTTTTTGTCTGCAACAATTGTGAATTTCTAAAAATCCTTCAATGCATTGCATAGCATCTCATGCATCATGTGCATAACAGGTACCCCTTTTTTTTCTACAGGTTGCTTAATCTTCTTCGCTGTTTATTTTGAACAGTCATCATGAATCCAGAATCATCCAGTGAGCAAGAAATCAAGGCCCTTCAGGCCCAAAGTGCCCAGTTTCAAGAAATGGTCATGAGCCTGGCCCAAGGTCAGCAAGAGTTGAAGGCTTTGCTCCTAAAGAAGAAGAAAAAGAAGAGGACTGCGTTGTTCAATACTGGACGCAGGTTTGGGAACACACTCCATAATGAGGCTGATCCAACTACTTCCTCTGTAGAGAAAGACAGTCCCCAAGGGGGAGGAGCTCCTAGTCCTGCAGTCTCTGACAACGAGACGGATTACAATGACGAACAATACCATCCCGCTGCTGACAGATACAAGCAATTAGAAGACCGCTTGAGCGCCATGGAGATTCAAAATGTGCCGGGGCTGGATTTCGGAGATTTAGGGTTATCTTCTGGGGTGGTAATCCCACACAAGTTTAAGGCGCCTGCCTTTGCCAAATATGACGGGGCCTCTTGTCCAAAGCTGCATCTCAGGTCGTACGTAAGGAAGATCCAACCTTACACGGCAGATAAGAACCTTTGGATCCACTTCTTCCAAGATAGCCTTTCGGGGTCACAGCTTGAGTGGTTCTATCAGCTAGATGGAACCAGTATCCAACATTGGGAAGATTTGGCTACCGCATTTTATAGACAATATCAATATAATTCTGACCTCGCTCCTACGCGTACCCAACTTCAGGGTATGTCTCTAGGAACGGGCGAAGGGTTCAAAGAATATGCGCAAAAATGGAGAGATTTGGCTGGCAGGGTGCAGCCTCTATTGACTGATCGTGAGCTGGTTGACATGTTTCTAGGGACCTTGTCTGGTCCATTCTTCAATCATCTGGTTGGCAATTCCTCCGCTGGGTTTACGGATTTGATCCTGACAGGTGAAAGGATAGAAGCTGGCATCAGATCAGGAAAGATACAGAGGGGTGCTTCCACAAGTACTGAGAAGAAACCTTTCAAGAAGGAAGCTAGTGCCGTCTATGGTCCTAGAAGACAAGTCAAGCCAGAACACCGCCAGGCCGTCAATGCCTTGGTAATTTCAAAACCTGTTGCTGCTCCTCAGCAGTACAATCAACAAAGAGGTGAGAGGCCCAAGAGGCAGTATACTCGGCTGAGTATGACCTTGTCACAAATCTTACCGCAACTGCTATCAACCAACTTGGTGACCATCAAAGAGGCTCCAAAGGTCGTGAATACTGCATCTCCTAAGTATAACCCAAATGCCCGTTGTGCTTACCATTCCGATAGCCCCGAGCATACTACTGATGATTGCTGGGCCCTGAGAAATAAGGTTCAAGACCTTATTGATGCGAAGGAAATTCAGTTTGAGGCGCCTGAGAGGCCAAATGTTGTAACTGCTCCTATGCCCCAGCATAGAGTAAATGTCGTCGAGGAATATTTGTATGTTGTTTCGGTGAATGATGTTGTTACCCCTCTATTGACTGTTAAGAGGAACCTACTGCTAGCCGGTTTATTTCCGGGTTGTAACAAGGGTTGCCTCCTGTGTGCTGTTATCCCTACCGGTTGTCTGCTGCTGAAATCAGGCATCCAAAGCCTGATGGATAGCAAAGAAATTCTGTTCAAGAAAACTGTTGTTCCGTTTGTTTCCGCTGAAGAAGTATCTGTCGTCCCAATTTTCAACAATCCTACCAAGGCTCCCCCGAGGAAGCCAGTCCAAATTATGTCTGTTGCACCCATTACCATTACTGTTCCGGGGCCCCTCCCCTATGAATCTAACAAGGCTGTCCCATGGCACTATGGGGCAGACGTGTATGTGCTTGGAGTGAAGCAGGAGTTCAATACAGGTACCAGTATCAGTAACATCACTGGTCCCGCCAAGATTACTCGCAGTGGCAGGCTCTTCTCGCCTGACATTGCACCACCAGTTATCCGAAAACCTCTTATCATCACACCCGCAAGTGTGCATGTTTCAAATCAAGTTCCTGTGTCTACTACTGCCGCCGAGTCCTCTGATGCTCGGGGCAAAGAAGTTTCTACCGATTTGCCTGCCCGGACGGAGGCACCAAAAAAGACCGCTGTTGAAGCCTCCCAGCAAGAGATGGAGGAAATCCTTAAAATCATTAAAAAGAGTGACTTCAATGTTGTTGAACAGTTGGGACATACCCCCTCCAAAATCTCTATGCTATCATTGCTGCTGTGCTCGGAGGCCCACTCCAAGGCCCTGATTTCATTTCTGAAAACGGCCCATGTGCCGCAAGAGACCTCTGCAGATCAATTCACTGACTGTGTGGCTAATTTGACAGCTGACAATGGTTTGGGGTTCTCGGATGCTGACCTTACCACCAAAGGAAAAAACCACAATGATGCCATGCACGTCTCTATAGAATGCAGGGGCACTACTCTCACACACGTGTTGGTGGATACCGGTTCTTCCCTGAATGTATTGCCCAAGAAGGCCTTAGATCGGTTGGATTGTGAGGGCCTGGAATTGAAACCTAGTAACATCATTGTTAGAGCCTTCGACGGTTCTAAGAGGATGGTGCACGGTGAGGTAGACATTCCTATTCGTGTGGGTTCCCAAGTCTTCGACTCAACGTTCTACGTAATGGATATTCGTCCATCTTATTCCTGCTTGTTGGGTCGACCCTGGATTCACAAGGTTGGGGCGGTAACATCCACTCTACACCAAAAGCTCAAATACCCTGTCAAAGGGAAGATTGTTACTGTGCAGGGTGAGGAGGAATACATGGTAAGTCACTTGAATTCATTCCGGTATATCGAGATGGACGCGGAGTTTATTGAAATCCCCTTTCAACATTTTGAGGAAGTACCTCCAACATTGGCGTCAGCTGAGACAGTGGTTGAAGAAGACTTTCCGCTGAAGATGGCTTCCTTGAAGGATGCCCGGGCTGTGATCGAGAAAGGCAAGTGCGCAAATTGGGGTCAGCTTCCTGACTTCACTTAAAAGACCGACAAGTTTGGGTTGGGCTTCACTGCAGAGGCTCAGAGGGTTGTTCGCAAGGAAAGGATCAGAAAGGCTCCGATGTTCATCACCAACCCAAGGGTGAATGCTATCGAGGAAGACGTAGAGGAAGCAGAGTTTGACAGTTGGATCTATTCAGCAACCAACAACGGACCAAGCAACTGGACGGCAAAGGATTTTACACCTATTACATTTGTCACGCAGTAATGAACTCTTTTGATTTGTAACAAACAATATGTTGAAACTTTTATTGGCTCGGTGTCCTACCCGGGGCACCGTGGCTCCATTTGTGAGGGCTTTTTGTATGACATTTCCATATATCATTAATCAAAACATTGGACGTTTGTTGCATTTCAAATCTTGTGCTCTTTTTCTTTCTGTGTTATATATTGCAAAACAGCTATATTTACACACACTCACTTATACAGGTTTCAATCCACTCTGGATCTCACTGGTAACAGCTCTGCTACTACCAGTTATGACTTCGAAAATCCGATCAACTTAGCCGAAGACGAAGGTGAAGATGATTGCGAAGTGCCTGGTGAACTCACAAGACTGCTACTCCAGGAAGAGAGGGCCATTTAGCCGCATGAAGAGCCGGTGGAAACAGTGAATCTGGGTACTGAGACAGATAGAAAAGAAGTCAAGATTGGTGCCAATCTAGAGCTCAGCGTGAAGCAACGATTGATCCAGATGCTGCATGATTACATGGAGATCTTTGCCTGGTCTTACGAAGACATTCCTGGTTTGGATGCCGACATTGTGGTTCACCACCTGCCTACCAAGGAAGACTGCCCTCCGGTAAAGCAAAAGGTCCACCGTATGCGTCCAGAGATGTCCGAAAAGATCAAAGCTGAGGTTATGAAGCAATTCGATGCCGGGTTTCTAGCAGTGACTTCTTACCCTCAGTGGGTTGCCAACGTGGTGCCAGTGCCGAAGAAGGACGGTAAGGTCAGAATGTGTGTCGATTACAGGGATCTAAACAGGGCAAGCCCCAAGGATGACTTCCCCCTACCTCACATCGACGTTCTTGTGGACAATACTGCTCAACACAAGGTGTTCTCCTTCATGGATGGTTTTTCAGGGTATAATCAGATCAAGATGGCTCCTGAAGATATGGAAAAGACTACCTTTGTGACTCAGTGGGGCACCTTCTGCTACAAGGTCATGCCATTCGGGTTGAAAAATGCTGGGGAAACCTACAAACGTGCCATGGTTGCTTTATTTCATGACATGATCCACCATGAGATTGAAGTGTATGTCGATGATATGATTGCAAGGTCCCAAACTGAGGAAGAACACCTTGACCATCTGCAGAAGCTGTTTGACCGACTAAAGTTGTACAAGCTGAGGTTGAACCCAAACAAATGCACCTTTGGGGTGAGGTCTGGAAAATTGCTAGGTTTCATTGTAAGCGATAAAGGTATTCAGGTGGACCCTGCCAAGGTAAAAGCCATACAAGAGATGCCGACTCCCAAGACAGAGAAAGAAGTCAGAGGCTTTCTAGGACGACTGAATTACATAGCCCGATTCATCTCACATCTAACTGCTACCTGTGAGCCAATCTTCAAATTGCTGAAGAAAGATCAGGTAGTACGTTGGAACGATGAATGTCAGGACGCTTTTGAAAAGATAAAGGAGTATCTCCAAGAGCCACCCATCCTTATGCCACTGGTGGAAGGGAGACCTCTAATACTATACTTGACAGTGCTTGACAACTCAATGGGGTGTGTGCTGGGGCAGCATGACGAGTCTGGCCGAAAAGAGCACGCTATTTATTACCTGAGCAAAAAGTTTAGCGACTGTGAGTCTCGGTACTCACTGCTCGAGAAAACTTGTTGCGCTCTGGTATGGGCTGCTCGCCGGCTGAGACAGTATATGTTGACTCACACTACTCTGTTGATTTCAAAGATGGATCCCATCAAGTACATATTCGAAAAGCCTGCTCTGTCTGGAAGAATAGCAAGATGGAAAATGATCTTGACAGAATATGATATCCAGTACACAACTCAAAAAGCAATCAAGGGAAGTGTATTGGCAGATCATTTGGCACACCAACCTATGGACGATTACCAATCCTTGAACTTTGAATTTCCGGACGAAGATATCATGGTAGTAACTGATTGTGAAGTACCTGGACCGGATGAAGGACCTGAGGAAGGATCCCGATGGTCTATGCACTTTGACGGAGCCTCCAACGCTTTGGGTAATGGTATCGGCGCTGTGATCATATCCCCTAAAGGTACTCATACTCCACTCACCGCCCGGCTGTGTTTCAACTGCACCAACAACATGGCAGAATATGAGGCGTGTATCATGGGTCTTCAAGCTGCAATCGACTTAAGGATAAAGTTTCTGAGTGTCTTCGGAGATTTCGCTCTCGTGATCAATCAGATCAAAGGCGAGTGGGATACGAAACACCCGAATCTTATTCCTTACAAGGAGTATGTGTTGACTTTGCTTCCCCACTTTGAAGAGATAACTTTTGAACACTTCCCAAGAGAGGAGAATCAGTTAGCGGACGCGCTAGCTACGATGTCTTCAATGTTCAAAGTCAAATGGGACAACGAGGCTCCCCGGATCATTATCTGGAAGTTGGACGAACCTGCATACTGCTGCGATCTTGAGGCCGAAGATGTGACTGAAAAACCCTGGTATCATGAGGTGAAGAGATACTTGGAAGCTCAGGAATACCCTGAAGGTGCGTCTGTCAACGATAAGAAGTTTCTGAGAAGGTTCGCGGCAAAATTCTTCCTCAGCAACGACATTCTCTACAAACAAAACCATGATTCAACTCTACTGCGTTGCATGGATAAGGCTGAAGCAGAGAAGATCATGGTAGAACTGCATGAAGGTACATTCGGAACACATTCCAGTGGACATACCATGGCAAAGAAAATCCTTCGGGCAGGATATTTCTGGTCCATAATGGAAGCCGACTATTACCAACATTCTCGAACTTGTCATAAATGCCAGATCTATGCTGATAAGGTGCATATCCCTCCGGTTCCTCTGAACATCCTGACGGCACCTTGGCCTTTTGCAATATGGGGCATCGATATGATCGGTGAGATCCGACCAACGGCATCCAACGGGCATCGCTTCATCCTAGTAGCAATTGATTACTTCACGAAGTGGGTTGAGGCAGCTTCCTACGCCACCGTAACCAAGAGCGTCGTTGCACGTTTCATTCGTCATAACCTGATCTGTCGGTACGGAGTCCCGGAAAGAATCATTACAGACAATGGTACCAATCTTAATAACAAGATGATCACTGAGCTCTGCGAACAATTCAAGATACAGCACCACAACTCTTCTCCCTACCGGCCGAAGATGAATGGGGCTGTAGAAGCAGCTAATAAGAATATCAAAAAGATTGTGCAGAAGATGACAGTGACCTATAAAGATTGGCACGAGATGTTACCATTTGCTCTTCATGGGTACCGTACCTCAGCAAGGACGTCAACCGGGGCAACTCCTTTTTCCTTGGTCTATGGCATGGAGGCAGTCTTGCCGATTGAAGTCCAGATACCCTCTCTCCGGATAATGAAGGATGCAGATTTGAGCGAAGACGACTGGATCCAGACTCGGCTTGATCAATTAAACCTAATTGACGAAAAGAGACTCACCGCTATCTGTCATGGTCAGACGTACCAGAAACGGATGATCAGGGCATTTAACAAGAAAGTCAGGCCACAAGAGTATCAAGTTGGGGACCTGGTAATCAAGCGCATCATCCTTCCTCAAAGTGATCCCAGGGGAAAATGGACCCCTACGTACGAAGGGCCATTTGTGGTTAAACATGTGTTCTCAGGAGGAGCCATGATTCTAACCACCATGGATGGTGATGACCTTCCTCACCCCGCCAATGCAGACATAGTGAAAAGATACTACGCATGAATAAAAGACCCGCTAGGTTGACATACCTAGGAAAAAATAAGGGCTTCCCGGCGAACCAAAAGGGTTCGGGCAAAAATAAGGGATGAAATGAAAAAATCATTACACCCGGCAAGTCGAAAACCTGAAAAGGCGGCTTAGGCAAAAATGGGTAACCCGGTGGACTGAAAACCCGAAAGGGCGGTCCAGGCAAAAGTTAGGGATAAAGCGTAACACTATGTCTCATTGGATCACCTTGCATCCAGAATTCGGCATCAACTATCTGGCTCAGACTTCAGCATCGATCAATCAGCTTCATCTTCAACTAAGCAGCAAAGTGATGAGACGCTTGAAGACATAAAGGCGATAGCAGAGTTGGAACCCAGTGGGAATATTGTGCACATAGATGTTTTATTTCCTTTTCAAAATTGTATAAACTTTATGATATTCGGCGGCGTTCTCTTACTAGGTCATCAGCCTCTTGTACAAAAAACGCCTATTTACAGGCAAATTTCAAAATCAATACAAGTTCACTTTTCCAAACAAATTGCCAATTGTTTTCCCTTTTTTCTGTTTTGTCTTGCAAAGAACGTCCAATGTTCATTTTTGATATATGCATTTGACATTAAATTGCTAATTCATAAATACTTGCATATGAAACAAAAGACTAATTACAGGTGACATCAGAAGTATGGGCAATGTAGATTTGTCCAGGCAGTCTAGTTGCTCTGTCCGCCGAGGTACCAAGGTAGGTTTGACTGAAGAATGTGACCAAGTTACCTCAATTCCCCCACAGAATAAGACAAGATTCAGCAATACTCTCCCCAGGAAGAGTTAGTCTATCATCAGCCCTACAATAGGCACCCTGTTCCCCAGCAGGTCTTGAAGCTTATCCCCAGTAGATTCTGGAAGCTTATCCCCTGTAAAGTACGGACGTCTCTCTCGAGTTTTATTCAAATTTATTCCTCACAAGGGCTTATAACTGGGTTATCCTCAGCTAATTACCACGGAAAGATCGCCCTCGGCGAAGTTCTTCCAATCCCCAGCGGAGTTTATCTTTGTTATCCCAGCGGAGTTTATCATTATTATCCCCAACGGAGTCCATCATTGAAATCCTCAGTGAAGCTCTCGTCAAAACTTCAGCGGAGTATCTCTTCCCACGGAGTATTTCCCCTCAGAGTAATCTCTCCAACAAGTTTATTCCCCAACGGAGTCATCTTCTCCTACCGGTGTATTCTTGCAAACATCATCCCTAGCGGAAGCAAAGAACTTTACTCTTCAACGTCAGCCCAGGATTTAATTCCCCAGCCAATCGTCAAGGATTTATTTTCCTAGACGAAAATACATTCATAAAACATTTCACATTTCATACATCTTGCTTACATACATGATAAAGTGCATACAACACTATCTCATTTTGAACGTCATGACATCATGTATGTCATACATCATGACATTACATACAACTGATGTTTTGCCTTTATAGGAAAAAGACAACTACTTTCAACTGTCACAATTCCAGATTTGATTCCTGTATCCAGCCAGGGCATATCTGTTGACGACTATTTCCAGATTCGATTCCTGTATCCAGCCAGGGCACATCTGAAGAGTTTCAAGATTCGATTCCTGTATCCAGCCAGGGCATATCTGTTAACGACTATTTCCAGATTCGATTCCTGTATCCAGCCAAGGCACATCTGAAGAGTTTGAAGATTCGATTCTTGTATCCAGCCAGGGCATATCTATTGATGAATATTTCCAGACTCGATTCATGTATCTAGCCAGGGCACGTCTGAAGAGTTTGAGGATTCGATTCCTGTATCCAGCCAGGGCATGTCTATCAACTGACCACAATTCCAGATTCGATACCTGTATCTAGCCAGGGCATATCTGTGAGCAACCAATTGTAGATTCGACACCTGTATCTAGCCAGGGCATACCTGCATGAAGAGATTGAAGATCAACACCTGTAATAAGCCAGGAAAACATCTGTCTTTCTCAAAGTACATAAGTTCTCACTAAGGAATCTCTTATGCGATCAACACTTCCAAATGGCATCTATAAGCCCATTCCCGACAAGGTTCTGTCACATCTCCAGATGGCATATATAAGCCCATCTCCCTATCCACCATCTCTCCAAATGGCATCTATAAGCCCATTCCCGACGTCACATTGCTGATACTCTAACATGCGAGTGCAAATTTCTGGGCACTCTAGTGTCCAATCTCCTTTTACCCTCGAGTCACGAAAGGCAAACTTGCCAATCTAACTCTGCAGGTTCAAGAAGATTGAACAGGGACAACTGTTGTACCCCAAAATTTGCCCTCCCATTTTCTCAATATTTTCTCATACAAGACCCTTGGATCTCAAGATCCAGTTAGGGTTTCCTCTACTCAAGACTTCTCCTTGCACTGTTGACCCAAATTAGGGTTTGTGTTTGCACAAAGATATTTTGACCTAAAATGCCTAAAGTGACTTTCATGCTTCATGTTGGACTCACAAGTTTATCCATACCAAGTTTCAAGCCTTGATTCCAATCTTTGCCCAGTCAATTGGACAGTTGACCTAGAAGTCAGTTGTATTGGAGAAAAAGTCAACTGTGGTCAATTGACTGTCAAACCTCATGATTTTTGACCCACATCAACATTATGAACTCACATGGACCATTTGATCAAGTTTGGATCACAATTCCACAAGAAATTTGATCAGATCACCAAAAGGGCAAAATGGTCATTTTTAGGGTTTTGACTGCACAAAGGCAATTTTTGACTGTTTGACCTAGCCAATTGAAAACCAAGCTCACATATGGACTCAAGGACCCCATGGAATTGTCTTGACATACTCAACAAGTTCAAAAGATCCCAAATACACAAGATTGACAGTTGAATTTCCCAGTCAATTGATCAATTTTGACTGTATACTGAAAAGTCAAACTTTGACTTTTTTGGTCAAAATCAAATGTCAAGATTCATTTTTCATCAAAACATGCCAAATAATGAAACTTGTTCATAAAGAAATCAAGAATTGCAAATTAGGGTTTGAAATGAAGATTTTTCATAACTTAGAATTTTTCTAAGTTATGAAAAACCCTAATTTTTTCCTAACTTTGTCCCACTTTCTCACCAAGATTCATTTGGATTCAAGGAAAAGTCAAAACATGAAAGTTGTAGTCCATTGCAAAATATAAAACTTTGATTCACAAAGTTTTCCCAAAAGAAGCTTGTAGCTCAAGTTACAATTTTTGGAACAAGGGTACCAAACCATTCTTAACTTAGAGAAATTTTGAACCATTTTAGGCAGGATTTTTGCCTAACTTCAAGACCATTTTCCACATACTTCCACTTGGAATTTCAATTTGCATTTCAAATATGGATTGTAGTACACATTCCAAGCTTTCCAAAATGTCTAAGAACTCATCAAACAACCTCATGGTTAGGGAGAATCGAATTTGGCAAGTTGGGAAAAACTCACTTTGTTCTTGGCCAATTTACATGTTCATAACTTGGGCAACTTTTCAAATCAGCATGCATAAGCTAGTTACAGGCCTCTAATCCCATTTGCACTCAATAATTAAATGCCAATCCATTGTGTGTTAGCATTATTTTGTGCATTTGGACATTACATGTTAGATTAAGCCTTAATTAGATAAAGCATTTTTGCCATTTTTGAAAAGTTAAACTTTATGTCAAATGCAAATCCAAGCAAGTACAAGGCAGATCCTTTTGGCACAAGTTTATGAACTAATTACACTGATCAAGGCCAAGGTATGTAGCATAGATTGGGGGCCTGTACAAGCTAGAAACACAACTTGCCATTTTTTGCTTAAGTTAGAAGTAACTTGGCATAACAACACACAACTCTCATTCCTGTGAACCAGAGCTTAAGAAAAGTTATCAAACACTTTCTAATCATCAAACCTAAGCTGAAACACGAGCCAACCATCTCCATTGCCTTCTCAAACACAGAATCACCCTCAAACTGCCCAAACAGGGTACCTGCTACAGATTGAGTTCCATAACTCAATCCATTCATGCATTCTTGCTAAAACCACTTCAAACATATCCCACATCATCCCTTGAAACTATTCCAAGCCTCAAACACGGCCTGTAACACTCCCAAGCAACATCACCATTTTCATTTTTTTGTTTTGCAGTTGAAGTTCCATAACACGATTCTCTTGGTTTCCAAACAAAGTAAAGCTTGGAATAGCATCCCTGGACATCAAGGAAGTTGTACCAATCATCACCTTGCATTGAAAACACCTCCATCATCAGATACGATTCCAACTGAACAGGTAAGTTCATGGACTTCTATCTCCCTATCCAGGCATTGTTAGCTCTAGGTTTGTGAATGAAAAATGTTCTACTCATGCCCCTGAAGCTGTACATATCTTTACTTTCCATTTATTTTGCATGTGCTATGAGAATTTAAGGTCTGAACATTGATGGAAACTTAGGTCAAGAATTAGGGATGGAGAAATTCTCTCTCATCTTAGAGAGTTAAGTCAAGTTCTTTATATATCTGGATTCGTCTCTTAATGCTCTACATTTTTCATGTTGTGAGTTTTGCTTGAAAGTCCAGGAATCAGGAGATAGAAAACGCGCGTTTTGTTCATGTTCAAACAGTCTGGAGGTTGAAGAAGCTGCCTTTGGGCTGGGCCTGTTTCACTTTTCTTATTTGCACCATAGTTTTACTTTTAAACCCCCTTGGCCCATTATGCTTATTTTTATGATTTTTTGATCTTTTCTTTTTTGTTCTGACTTATTTATTTTTTCTCATAATATTAAAAATATAAAAATTATTTTTTAAACCATTTTTGTATTTATTAGGCATTTATTTGTTTAAATGAGTATTTGTACATAAATAAATATATAGATATACTTTTATTCAAAATACTAAAAAATAATGCAAACATGTTTATTTTTTTGATTTTATTTTAAATCACCTCTTGAAAACATTTTACATAAAATATACTTTTTTTTTTAATAAATATTAAATAGTTTATTTTTGTATATATAATATATTTAATAAATAATACAAATACATATATATTTATTAGAATATTTAGGACAAAAATACAAAATATATACATTTTTATTCTTATTAATATTTAATATTAAAAATACCTTTTTTACCAATATACTTCATTTTTATTTTATTTTTGTACATAACTAATAAATATTGTATATATTAAACAATAAATACCTTTTAATTAATAAATTAGGGTTTTGCCCTAAATACATAAAAACTCCAAAAAATAATACTTTTTATTTTGTTTATTTGACATATAAAAAACACTTTTTTCATACATATAAAAAACATTTTTTTGCATCTTGCATATTTATTCCATTTTTATTTAATTGTTGTATGTTAAATAATTTGTATAATTCCTAATTTGATGTAATAGTCTAGGTTTAAATTCCTTGTCAAAATACCCCCATTTGAACATTTGTACCCCCCTTCCCATATATTGTGTTGTAATAACTTAGGAACTTTATTTTTCGCATTTTAATGCTTTCTAATTATGCCATGTTAGAATTAGGGTTTGTATGCAAATCAATTAACCAAAATAGTTTGACCTAATTTCAAGATAATCAAGCATGAAAATGGACAACACTAATCACACTTGCACCCCTAGGGTATTCCACTTGTTGCCTTCAATAATGGGCCATATTGCATGTTAGGTCTCTTTGGGCAAAACAAAAACAATCAAATGATCATAGTCCCTCGATGTCGCTTTTGAAAGTTGCCTAAAAAATGATCAAGTCCCTCCAAGGAAAAATTGCCCAAAGATACTTGGCACCATTGCAATTATGGTCTAAACGATGACCCGCACCCGTCCCTTTCACATCCTAACACAAGATTGTCCACCAAATGCAATGGTGGAACAAAATTGTTAAAAGGGTTAAAAACATAGGAGAAATCTTTGAGAAACTTAGGAGTAGACAACCTCTTAGTTACTTGAATCAAACTTGCAAAACAAAGCACTTGCCCATTTTCAAACCATACATCACTACACTTTCAAAACAAAATTTCAAAAACATTGAAAACCTTTCAAAAGACATACACCTTTGTATACATCCCAACATGGATCATTACAAAGGTTGCCACCACATTGGCTTCTTTTCAAAACATTTTCAAACCCACACACACAAAGCACCATTTCAAACAATTGAAAATCAAGGAAAGTTGATCTAAGCAAGTAACTAAGAGCCCATGGATAACCATGGATAGAAAGGGTGCTAATACCTTCCCTTTCTATAATCTACTCTCTGAACCCAAGAAAACATCTCAAAGGTTTTTGCTGTGCTTTTTAACCTTTCCTTAGGATAAAATAAAAAGTCGGTGGCGACTCTTGCTCAACCAAAACATTTGCGAATAAAAAACACAAACCTCAAGTCAGTTCTCCCACCGTATCACAAAAGTTATAGAGCATAATCACACGATTCTAACCATGTAAAAAACTTAATCTAACTCTCAAAGACCAGAGAGAATTTCTCTGGCCCTAATTTCTAACCTAGTTTTTTTTAGAAAGTTCATCATTCAAATTCTCCCAGCTCAGTTAACTTAAATGAAATCTATGCATATGTACAGCTCAAGGGCAATGAGGAATAAATTTTTTATTCATAAACCTAAGCCTAATGATTCCTAAATAGAGAGATAGAAGTTTGAACATTACCTATTTCAGTCAAGCTAGAGTATGGCAATGCAGGGGTTTTCAGTGAGGCCTGAGATGCTTGTGAGCTTGCTTGAAGTTCCTTTGAGTTTTCCCAATGCTTAGCTAGCTTTGAACTTGCTTGAATCTCTCTATAGAACTCAACCTGCAAACTCAAAATTCAGAAATGGTGAAGTGTGTAAATGGAGTTACAGTGACTTGGGGATGGTTGGGATAACTTAGGTAGGTTGTATGGAGTGTGTTGGAACTGGTTTGGGACAAAAGGCACGAGGCAATGAGAAGATAGAAGTCAAACTGCAGAATCTGTCATGTTTTGCAAGATTTTGATGTTTTGGTGTACAAGGGTGTTTGAGAGGTTGCTAGCTCGTGTTTATGGCCTTAGGAAATATGCAAAAATTGTTTTAAATGTTTACAAACTTTGGTTTTATCAGATACAAGAGTTGTTGACCTTTTGCAAGGTTTATTGGTTTTGAAGCAAGAGTGAGAATTGACAATGCAAAGGCTTGTACAATCTAGATTAGGGTCTGCCAAGAGTTGGTACCAATTGCCTGATATTAGTGAACTTTGTTTTCTGGAAAAGATTGGGTCCTTGGCTCAAGATAAGCAATTTGACATAAAGCAAGCTTTATGTAAATGGTATTGCCACCTTTATGCCATAAATGGAAAAAACCTTTGTGTAATCCTCTAAAGCTCAGAACAATACCTCTAACCAAAGTGTTTGCATTCAATTTATGAGTGTGGAAGGGTTTAAGGACCTGTAAACAAGTACAAACAAGGCTGGACAGAATTTGCAACTTGTAGCATAGTGAAAAATGCCATGGACCAAAGTGATATTTTGCCAAATTCAAACCTTTGATTCTCCCTAACCATAAATGATCTTTGAGAGTTCTTGAACATTTTGGAAAGTTTGTAACATGCTCTACAATCCATCTTTGAAATGAAATTTGAGATTCAAAATGGAACTATGTGAAAAATTTCCATGAAGATAGGTTAAAATCCTGCCTAAACTAGGGCAAAATTTCACTAAGTTAGAAAGTTTTTGGACCCTTGTTCATAAAATCATAACTTGAGATCCAAGTATCTTTTAGGAAAAAATTGTGAATAAAAGTTGTATATTTTGGGGAGGACTACAACTTTAATGTTGGAAGTTTTGTTTGAATCCAATTGCATCATGGTGAAAATATTAGGAAAAGTTGGGGAAAAATAAGAAATTTTCATAACTTAGAAATTTTCTAAGTTATGAAAATTTTCCATTTTAAACCCTAATTTTCAAAATTAGGTTTCTTGGTGAACAAGTTTCATGTTTTGACACATCTTGATGAAAAATGACCCTTGGCACTTGATTTTGACCAAAAAAGTCAAAGTTTGACTTTTCAGTGTACAATTGATTTTTGATCAATTGACTGGAAAATTCATCTGTCAATCCAATCCAATTGAGATCTTTTGAACCTTGTGATTAGGTAAAGATGATTCCATTGAGTCCTTGAATCCATTCTTGAACCAAATTTTCCATTGACTAGGTGAAAAATCAGAAATTGCCCTTCTGCAGTCAAAACCCTAAAAATGACCATTTTGCCCTTTTGATGATCTGATCAAATTTCCTGAGGAGTTGTGGTCCAAACTTGATCAAATAGTTCATATGAGTCTATAATGTTGATATGGATAAACAATTATGAGGTTTGACTGTAAATTGGTCACAGTTGACTTTTTCCCCAATACAACTGATTTCTAGGTCAACTGTCCAGTTGACTGGGCAAAAATTTGATTCAAAGCTTGAAACTTGGTAGGGGAAATATTATAAGTTCAATATGAAGTATGAAAGTCACTTTGAGCATTGGAAGTCCAAAAATCCCTGTGCAAACCCAAACCCTAATTTCAGGTTATCAGTGCAAGGAGATGTCTTGAGCAGAGCAAACCCTAATCCTGTCTGGAGTCCAAAGAGTCTTGTGGGGGGAAATATTGATAAAATGAGAGAGCAAATTTTGGGGTACAACACATTCAAGTGGGCATACGATAGCAAAGAAAATCCTACGGGCAGGCTATTACTGGTCTACCATGGAAGCAGATTGTTATCAACACTCTCGAACCTGCCACAAGTGTCAGACCTATGTTGACAAGGTGCACGTACCTCTGGTTCCTCTGAATTTCTTGACGGCTCCTTGGCCCTTTGCTATGTGGGGCATCGATATGATGGGGGAAATCAAACCCACAACCTCCAATGGACATCGCTTCATCCTAGTGGCCATTGACTATTTTACAAAGTGGGTTGAGGCAGCCTCTTTCGCTTCCGTGACCAAGAATGTTATAGCCTGGTTCATTAAACATAATATCATTTGTCGGTATGGTATCCTAGAGAGGATCATCATAGACAATGGTACGAATCGAAACAATACTATGATCACCACCCTGTGCGAGCAATTCAATATCCAGCATCACAATTCTTCCCTTTATCGGCCAAAGATGAATAGTGATGTCGAAGCCGCAAATAAGAACATCAAAAAGATCATACAGAAAATGACAGTCACATACAAGGACTGGCATGAGATGCTACCATTCGCTCTCCACGGGTATCGTACCACAGCTCGCACATCAACCGAGGCAACACCCTACTCTGTGGTATACGACATGGAGGTTGTCTTACCTATTGAGGTTCAGATCCCCTCTCTAAGAATTATGAAGGATGCAGACCTGAATGAAGAAGATTAGATCCAGACTCGACTTGATCAATTAAACTTGATTGATGAGAAAAGGCTTACTGCTGTCTGTCATGGTCAAATGTATCAAAAATGTATGATCAAGGCTTTCAACAAAAAGGTCAGACGCCGAGTGTATCAAGTCAGGGATCTGGTGATCAAACATATCATAGTGCCGCAAGGTGGTCCCAGGGAAAAATGGACTCCTATATACGAAGTACCATTTGTAATCAAAATCATTTTCTCTGGTGGAGCAATGATCTTGGCTACCATGGACTGTGATGACCTGCCGCACCTTGTGAACGCACACATAGTCAAAAGATACTACGCATAAGAGACCCGCTAGGTTGACACACCTAGGAAAAATAAGGGCATTCCGGCGAACCAAAGAGGTTCGGGCAAAAATTAAGGATAAAACAAAAAAAAATCTGTACACCCGACAAGCTGAAAACCCGAAAGGGCGGCTTGGGCAAAAAAGGGTATCTCGGTGGACTGAAAACCCAAAAGGGCCGTCCAGGAAAAAGTTAGGGAATTAAAGCGTATGACTATGTCCCGTTGGATCACCTTACGGACAAACTGGAAAACTCACAGGTTCTGATTAATTCAATCAACTTCAGACAAGGCAGCAAGTGGACAAGATGCTCAGAGACACGAAGACTATAGCAGAATAGGAACCCCATGGGATTATTTCACATAGCTATCTTTTCTTTGTATCAAATTTTCATTTTTTATGACGGCATTCTCTTACTAGAATGTTTGTCTCATTATATAAAAATACTTACTCAAAGTCAATACAAAGATATCCCTTTGAAAGTGCAAAACTATCTGTTTTTCTTTACTCTTGTGTTTTGTTTACAAAAACATCCAATGATTTATTGTTGAACATATGCATTTGAACATAATCATTGTTTACAAATAAACAAAATAGAAAGACAGTCACTGATGGCTTTAAGAGATAGGGAAATCTCTCTAAGCTATTTCCATGAAATCCCCCACAGTGTGCAGTCTAATCCCCAGCGGAACAAAGCTTCCAGTTATCAATCCCCAGTAGAAGTCGTCCAATTTCTCAGGATTCCCCAACAGGATTTTACAAGCAGTGTACGACGTTCCCTTTACAACAGAGTTTATTTCTCTAAAAGGAAATTCATCAACACTTCAACTTCACAACATAAGGACTTACACTCAATATCCTCGGAAACAGTCAGGAATTTATTTTCCCTATCCAACAGCAGTGCAACAGATTAACTCACATACGCATACATCGCATCCATATATCATGAACATTGATAACACGAATGCATATATCACAATCTCAGTGTACCATGCATTTCATACATCATGACATTGCTTACAGCTAATGTTTTATCCTTTTTAGGATAAGATTAGTCAATGGTTATCATCAACAAATTACAAAGGTCAGAGGTTGGTACCTAAGACAAGCCAAGATAGTTATCTACACGAACAACTGAAGCAATCCAGCCCAGGTTCTTCAGATTCAATTTAGATACAGTTCAGATATGCTCCAGACACGGATGCCATTCTGATACTCATTTAGATTCAACCTTCAGATACATTTCAGATACGCTCCAGACACAGATGCAATTCTGATACTCATTCAGATTCAGTTTACATATACAGTTCAAATACGCTCCAGACACGGATGCCATTATGATACTCATTCAGATTCAGTTTACAGATACAATTCAAATATGCTCCAGACAGGGATGCCATTCTGATACTTATTCAGATTCAACTTTCAGATACAGTTCAGATACGCTCCAGACACGGATGCAATTCTGATACTTATTTATATTCAACTTTCAGATACAGTTCAGATACGTTCCAGACACAAACGTCATTCTGACACTCATTCAGTTTCAGCTTACAAATACTTTTCAGCAATCATTTCTGGATGGAATCTATAAGCCCATCTCCGACAAACTTTCCATTATCCTTCTAAATGGCATCTGTAAGCCCATTCCCCCTACCATCAACCATCACATCATTGAGTGCAAATTTATGGGCACTCTAGTGTCCAATCATCTTCCACCTTTGAGTCACAAATGGAAAAACTAGTCAATCTAACTCTTCATATTTAAGAAGATTTAACAGGGGCAGCTGTTGTACCCCAAAATTGGCCATCTCATTTATCAAGAATTTGCTCAGCTCAAGACACCTCCTTAAACACTGATGACCAAAATTAGGGTTTGAGATTGCACAAGGATTTTTGAACTTCCAATGCCCCATATGACTTTCATGGATCATTATGGACCCCCAAGATTACTCATGACAAGTTTCAAGCCTTGAATCACACTTTTCCTCAGACAATTGAGCAGTTGACCTAAAAATCAGCTGTATTGGGGAAAAAGTCAACTATGGCCAATTTACAGTCATACTTCATAATTTTTTATCCACGTCAATATTTTAAACTCATATGTATCATTTGATCAAGTTTGGACCATAATTCCTCAAGAAATTTGATCAAATCTTCAAAAGGGCAAAATGGTCAAAATTAGGGTTTTGACTGAGAAAGGGCAATTTCTGATTTTTGACCTAGAAAATGATCAATTGGTTTAAGGCATGATTTCAAGAGTCAAATTTCATCATTTTTACCTAATGACATAGCTCAAAACATTGCTCAAGTCTAATGGATTGACAAATGAATTTTCAGTCAACTAATCAAAAGTCAACTGTATACTGAAAAGTCAAACTTTGGCTTTTTGGTCAAAATCAAATGCCAAAGATTACAATTCATCAAAGCATGTCAAAATATGAAACTTATTCATCAAGAAATGAAAATTTTAAGATTTCATTTTGAAAAGTTAAAATTTCTAAACTTAGAAATTTTTCTAAGTGTTGGAAATTTCTTATTTTTTCATAACTTTGAGCAAACTTTTCACCATGATGCAAGCTGATTCAAAAGAAACTTCCAACATGAAAGTTGTATATATCCATGAAATATACAAATTTCATTTACACAACTCCTTCCAAACATGCTTGGATCTCAAGTTATAATTTTAAGAATACATGGTCATGAAACAAAACACTTAGTGAAATTATGTCCTAATTTGGTCAGGACTTTGACCCAACTTCATGGCACTTTTTCATATAGTTCCAAGGGGAATCTTCAAAAGAAATTCAAAGATGGGTTGTAGAGAACATTTCAAGCTTTCCAAAATGTCTAATGACTCATTGAGATCATATTTGAGCTAAGAGAATCGAAGCCATGAAGTTGGGGTTTCATTCTTATATTACAAGTCAATTTTGTGATGAACACTTGATCCAATCTTCAAGCATGTTGTACAAATACTACTTTGCAGGCTTCTAACTTGCATTTCACTCCATAATTAAATGTCTACACAGCTGTTAGAAGCTTTAATCCAAGCATTCAATGCATTGCCCATGCTTAATGCCATTTTAGGAAGAAAGGCAACATTGCCATTTTGGAAAAGTGGATTTTTTGCACAAAGTCAATTCTTGAGCCTCTCACATGTTCCCTCTAATCACACTTCATCTACAAATTCAGAAGCAATATGAAAAAAATGATTCAACCACTCTACATTGTTGGTACAAACTTTGAAACTTGATTTTCTCACTTTTCTTCAAAATCAAGTAACCTAGCAATTAGCTTGAGACTTGTACTTATGATTGTCCAAAGCTCTAAAACTCTTTTGTTTATACATACACAAAACATTTTTTCCACAAGGACACGGATGCTTAAGCCCTCAAACACCTTGAAATCAGAACTTGCACCAAAAACCTCTATTACTTGTCATTTCTGACCTTGAACCTCAAATACACAATCCACTCGTGCGTTTTCACTTTTAATCAATCACAAAGCTCCTATAACTCATATAGAGGCTATCCAAACCCTTACTACACAACTGTAACACCATTTACCATAACCTCCATAACCAAAAAACAGAGTATGCATCTTGACTTCTCCAGGCCATTTCAGCCAATCTCCAACCAAGCTAATCATTACATTAGCTTCCTGGGACCTCAGTGGAGCTATTCTGATTATCACAACATCTTGAGAAGTGCTCATTTGCATAACACAATTTCCAGTTTTGAGGTAAGTTATCTCAACTTTGAACTCTTCATAGAAGCATTATTAATGTTTAATTTGTGAATGAAAAATATAGACATCATTGTT